>OZ026515.1:109690628-110290628 GCA_964019695.1 Loripinus fragilis
TATTTATAGCTAGAATCCCAGAAGTATTTTGGCTAAAAGTACGGCTGAAATTATGGCAATACTCTCGACAATAATCTAAGCAAGATTTTTGCTGCATGAAATTCGATCTACCTACAAAATCTTGCTAATTTAAATATTTTACCTATTATTATTGCGGTAGTATTGCTGTCATTTTGGCTGGAAAACAAGACAAAATATCAAATACCTGTCCTGAATCTTGTTCACTTTACAGTCATAGTATTGCTAAAGTATTGCTATACGTTTTCGTACGGGATGGTAGCCCCACCAGCATAGCTCGATCTGTCAGTGCCTGTGTCAGTAATTTCAAAGTGAAATCGAAAGTGCACTCGTTTTTGTTCAATTTCCACTAAAAGCTCGCTAAATATTAACATTAATTCGTCCTATTAGTAAATCAGTTATTAATCACGATACTTACGTGGTGTATTTTGCATGAGAGGTTCAATCCTTGATGCTTAAAAGTTGTTTTTAACATTATTTAAATCGAAAGTAGAGAAATACATTTTTCCCAAAGGGACATTTTTTGATATCCTGCATTTCCTTACAACTAATCAAAAACGTGAGAACCAGCTGCATTTAGGGCATGCGCAAACTGCACTTTCGATTTCGAGTAAGAAAAACCGGAGCTTCGCGATTTGACGAATCACCACGAATACTCTTCCTGATCTGCTGAGTAGGGCATGATCTGCTGATTTGGGTTTAGGATAAGATTTTGTTAATATTTGATATTTACATTCATGAGGTATGTCGCTAGAGTGCTCTAGAATGTAAAACGTAATATAACAAGTATAAGCTTTCCGAAAAGATAATACGGAAAATAAAATTGTAGCACCAAATTTAGTTATTAGACATGCCTTCTTATAATGGTTGCTGCTACCTTAGCCTTCACCATTAGAATCAGTGATTTTATTTTGCCATTTTTGAGGCCGTATATGGGAGTCATTCCCAATCCAAAAATGGCCTTTATTTTCCCAATTTCATGTATTTTAGCTCTTATTTTCCCAATTTTAATAAAATATTTTCCCAAATGTGTAAGAAAAGGTAGCTTCCCAAAATCCCAAATAAAATCACTGAGAATCAAAAGGTCCATAAATAATTCTGTTGTTACACAAATGTGAACTTTTCTGCAATAATCTGAGGATATCGCAGTAATTTGTATGTGTATATATACTAAGTTAGCGAGTATTTATAAGATTTTTAACCTGAAAATATGTTGGCTATAAAAAGCCCATTGACTTCATATGACCTTCACATTGACTGATCATAAAGTGAAACATCCGTCCATGCTGTATGATTTTAGATTTGTTCCCCAAGTTACCGGTATAAACAAACAAGATGTGAACTTATCTATTTTTAGAACAGAAAAGCAGCTCCTATAAATTTTGGTTTATTTCTGTTATTTTTTAAGTCTAAGAGTTGACTCGGACCAAGTATAAACAGATCATGTTTTAAGGTTGATTTCTGAAGATTTTTGGCTAAAAAGTGCCAAAAATAGCTAAAAATGGTACCTTGGTTTCTTGTCGATGTTCATAAAGACAGATAAACTTTCAATAAATAAAACAATACAGTCTTACAGATAGTATATTGAACTGTTGCTTTTTGAAGAAAAATCACAGATATGCAGAGAAATAACGGAGATATGATTATTTAATTTTCAACATATGTCAGTTTTGAAAGCTCAGACTCGATAATGTACTTCCAATATATACATTTACCTGTATGTCAGTTACCAGCTCCCTTCCTAAAAGAAAATCCTGCTGCAAGCTTACTGTAAGGTTGCCGCAAGGTTACTGCGAAGAAATCCTTCGCCGCAGAACTTGAAAAAACTTCGCAAGTCTTCGCCGCTAGCGGCAATGTTCTTGCGATCCTCACCAAAGCATTGCAGAAATTATCTAATTTCCTGCAACCTGCTGGTAACTTTGCCACAGGTTCGCCAGAGAAGCATCAAAATGCAATTAAGCACCACAGGTTTGCCAAAAGAATTATATTCTCAGTTTCCATAGTTACAATATGGTATTAATTAATTTAGAAGACAAGATCTTGTCCAAAACTCTTAAATACTGGTCACTTATAGAAACTGAGTGAAAGAGATAACATGGTCAGAAAATAAAGTTGAGTGTGAATGGAATTCTCATTTCTTTGTTTTACTGGAATATAGCTATTTTGTAAATACTTAATTTGGACTCAGAGATGTAAAGATCCAAGGTAGGTTTAAACTACTTTAGTCATTAATTTCTAGATAAAAATTATACACTATCCTTGATGGAAGGACTACGAACTTATACTCTCTCTTAAAAATGTAGATGCCATAACTGTTCTAGAAGACATTGCCGGTACAGCTATTCAAGCCATTAAAAGAAACTTTTTCACAAATGATATGTTTCTATATAAGATATACAGTATTAAACAGCGTTCACTCAGTGTTTAAACACTTTGTCCACAATAGTTTCGTCAACTGGAAAGTATTACATACATGCAGTTTAGAACCAGATCAGGCCCAGCAAAATAGTGCATAACCACAATAGTTTCATCAACTTGTAACTTTTGCATACAGTTTATACCCAGATCAGGCCCAGCAAAATTGCATGACAAAAGCAGGCCTCCAGATAAGAATGCGTGACTGAAAAATAATTTTCGAATTCTCAACCAAAACATATGTAGTTGTGGGTACTCAAAAGAACCGTCTCAACGAGACGGTTCTTGTTGAGGCGGTTCTTTTGAGCACCCAAAACACATGTTTAAATTGATGGATTGGGAAATAATCGCAATTTTAGGATGAAAAACTTTCATTAACTGGACCTATGCAAAAGATAGGACCTGATCTGGATCCAAACTATTTCATGTTTGAAAACTTTGAAAAATAAAATTAACAGAAGCATGAAGAATTAAGGGTCATGTAAGCACTTGAAATATTCATTTCAAGGGCACTAACCTATTATTATGTATTACATTAACCAACAATAGATACCCATTAAGGGAGATCATAGGTAATTTTCAAGGGAGTTAATCTATCTCTTAAAGGGAGGTAATCTATCATATGAACATTATTGAAACATATGAATATTCATTAGCCACCATCAGTGTGCCGTAGCATTGCCAGAAGCTGTGGTAATGTTCTGGCGATGTTCGCAGCTGCTTCGTCGAAAGTTTCTCATGAATATTCATTATGAGAAGTCATCGCCGAAGCATCGCCAGAAGCCATTATTAAAGCGATGACTTTCCTGTGAGTTTGCCAGAGGATAGCCATAAACAAATAAGGAGCTCATTTGCATGGTAAAAGTTTGCCGTAACCTTGCAGCAAACATTGCAGAAAGCTTGCGGCAGCTTTATTGCAGCTCAGCGGCAATGTTCACCAGAGGCCTGTTTTTTTGGTAAGGGAGTCCGTGTATATTGGGGCTGAGGTCGACATATCTGTAGAAACAATTTGATAAGACTTCCCTATAAAAATAAGCTAAAAATATTACCGTTATTAGATATTTTCATTAACAACAACTGAAAATATCAGACAAACATTCCATGTGCTGCGTTTGGCCTCGTCCTTCAATAACTATAGTCTGCTTCAAATAATAGCAAAATGAAATGTGTTAATTTTATGCGTGTGTAAAAATAGGAGTACTGCAGGAGATATAAAATATAGGAAACAGACTATAGTTTTGACGAGATTGTGACTTACGTTCATTTTGCAAACTTGCTAAATGTAGGGCACACATTTTGCTGGTTAGCACTGCTTTTAATTTGTCCGGTAACGACGCTGAACATGCTAATACATAATACTGCAACGGACCATAGTAGAACCTAAATGCAGAAAATATATTTTTGAAATCTCAAGGTCCGACAAAGTAAATCACTTACTGCACGAATCCAAGAAGGAAAATACCCATATCCCAGCATTTTACTTTGAATGCGCAACCCCTAAATCACGAGAAACATGCAATTTGTGTTCACTTCCGCTTTCAGAATATTTCACTTTTTGGTAGGCGTGGTCGCAAAAAAAACATGTGACTTATGACGTAACTGTAGTCTCCAACTAAGTTCTGAATAGTAGATCCATTGGAAGCAAATAAAACACAGGAAATGTGAATCTACCAGGCTGGGCAACACATATCTTGAGTTCACACCCCCACCCCTCTTTGCAACATGTATCTATTAGGTTTCTGCCGATTTTACCAGTAATTAATTGCATGGAGATGTTTTAATGGGAACATTTTGTCCAATAGGGGAACATTTAGATTTGGGGGCGCTTTGACATACGCACAGAAGGCAGATAGGTCAGTTTCAGCATTCTTTCAAGTATTAATCTAGGTTTCCATCATAATTAGCTAAGGTTAATTTCAAAAAGGGCCACATATGCCCTGTATATATACACATAAGTAATACCAATTCCTCGGTCGAGGTCTAAGAAATGAGGTATGCCTAGAGGGCCATTTTTCCATATAGAGGTCTAAGAAACAAGAAATGCCTGTGTGTCATATTGAATTTGTCCCATCTGCCTTCCGATATTTCGTCATGCTCAGCCGAGAATATTCAAATTTGACAAGAAGCGGAGAATACCTGAATTAGCTCCATTAGGGAATCTTGATTCCGGCTCAGAGGAGAAGATCTCATATAAGCCCTTAGTTTTCAGAAGCAAGCTGGTATCCATTGAAGACAACTAACATATATCACCATCACTAATGCGATGGTGAAAAAAGTGTAGAGCATTATGCAAGTACATTTAAAATGTTTGACCTTATGTACACCCATGACCTTTTTGGTTTGGGTAAAAAGGTCAGACACTGAAATCAGACACTGAAATTGTGCAGATAAATATAATTTAATTGAACTAAGTGACTTGATAGGCTTTGGTTATGATCTGAGTAATAGCCAAGATGGATTTAGAGTTTGGAGAAATGGGATTTATATTTTGTTGTAAACTTTCTCTCCTAGTGACAAAGATGATGATTCGAGTGAGCGATCCAGTGCCCAAGGGCCCTCTTGTTTTCTGAAAGTGGTCATTTTGCATACTATCAAAATCAAGGGAAAGAAGTGTAGAACAAAATGCCAGCAAAATGTTTGACCTATTGCACACATTCTTTTGTTTGTTTTATGTATGGACTGTCAATTTATGAAATAAAAAGTATATATCACCACACTCGTTTTTTCATAATCTGACATGGAAGTTTTCATCATTTTACCAATTTTCTGAAAAAAAAACAAGTCCTTAATATTAAGTTAAAATAGTTGTAATCGCCATTCAGCTTCTTTATTTTAATTTTAATTATTACTCACGGCATCAAGCTTTTTTAGGAAAAGTGAAAATATATTTGTTTTCCCAAGCCGTGACAAGATACTGAATGATATATTTTGGTAATTCCCCCAAAGTAGGATTAAGATTTTTAGATCAAATTGTATATTAAAAAATCTGGCATTTTATTTCATAGACTTTTATATAACCTTTTAGAAAAAAGAATAAAAATGGGAGCCACCAGACTAATTTTCTTTCAGGAGAGCAAAATTTACCCCAACCCCCACATATTTTGAGGATAATTCAATATAAAACGTTATGGAGTGTACTTTTTGTCATTTATATCAATTTATATTACTAGTAGGAAGTAGTTCATTATTATAAAGCTGCAAAAGAAAAACAAAAAAACAATGTATAATAAATAGGTGCCCACCCAGGAATCGACCCTGGTTTGCTGGTTTAAGAGTCTGACGCGCTAACCACTAGGCTACGAGGTCAGATTGTGCGCCGCCCAAATTAACCGTATATATTGGACACACAATCCGAGTACCGGCCATATTTGTATTTGCATACACGGTATAAACTTGATAATCTTGTATATTGTTTGATTTCGCCAGATCTATTTATCAGTATTTGGAACTGAGACGATCATTTATAATAACAGGTCAAAAGATATTTCAGAGACTTTTTAGTTACTTTATTTTGTCCAGAAAATGCGGAAATATCCAACTGATGATGAAAGCGTATCTAAAAACTGTATTGATGCGAATTTGGAAATGGTCATTAGACGGGACCAGACAACTTTCCCCGTTTCGCGCCGCAGGAATGATTCGCGTGGACAATGGTCACATGACCAAGAGTGGCTGCCACTCCATATATGGTATAAATCCTTTAAATATCTTCTCCGGAACCAGAAGGCTGATAACCTTGAGGTTTGTATGTAGCATTGGGGATGTAGGGTGTACCAAGTTTGTTCAAATGATGGTCCTAGGTTGACCTTGACTTACTTAATGTTAAGGTAAAATTTGTTTCTGGGAAAAATTGATTTTTTAAAACTGTTGAAGCCGGTCATATTATAATCACTACATATGTTTAACCTAATTAGACAATGCCTAAGTTCATGCAATGTTGTCCTTTCACTTGAGGTCACTTATATAAGGGTCTCGATGGGGTACCTCTGAAATCGCTAATCAGTAAAATTTGGGCCAAAAAATTGCTAATCTGTAAAATTTATACCCAAAAATCGCTAACTAGTAAAATTTAAGCCTAAAAATAGCTAGTCAGTTAAATTTTGACCCAAAAATCAGTAATCAGTAAAATTAAGTTAGCCCAAAAATCAGTAATCAGTAAAAATTAGTTCCAAAATCATTAATCAGTAAATATTAGAACCCACCTAGAAGCATTTAGGTGGTGGAATAGCTTTTTTCCATCAAATTCACTAACTGATAAAATGTACCATTCATCAGTCTGTAATTTTTTCGCCAAAAATCGCCATTATATTTTTAGGCAGAAATTCGCTAATTACTAGCACCTCTAATTCCACTATTCGGTAAAATTAACCCTAAAGATTTGCTAAACGTTAAATTTTAGAGCCAAAAGACGCTAATCGTTAAATTTTAGGGCAATAATTTGCTAATCAGATGAGTAAACCCCATTGACACAGTTATATTGTGTTAAAACAGATATTCTCAGAAACCGTTTGTTCAATTGAACTCCAATTTGATATGAAGACGAGAACAAAAATTTATGTAAATGGTTTTGGTCACATGACAAAGCCATTTAAAACCCTTTAAAAATGTTCTTCTCCAGAACCAGTAGGCCAATGACCTTGGGACTTGGTATGTGGTATTTGTGATGTAGGGCCTACCAAGTTGGTTCAAATGATGATCCTAAGTTGACCTTGACCTACTTAACTTCAAGGGCAAATTTGTTTCCTAATACATTAACATTGGGAAAAATCTTAAGAAGTTGATTTTTTGTTAATAGTTAAAGCCAAAATCGTCATACTTGCTAGATATGTGATACTTATGAAGCAATGGCTATGGATTAGTACCAGGTCAAGTTGACCTTTCATCCAAGGTGGCTCATTTTGAGCTGCTATATAATAATCTAAACATATTTTTCTCAGAAAACCTATGATGGGTTGATTCAACCCAAATGTCATATATGGATTATGATTGCGTAGATGAGACAACCTTTATATGACTTTATCTAATGTTTAAGATCACCTGATCAAGATTGCCACCAAGCCTTTATGTGAAAAAAACCTTTAAATATCTTCTGGAACCAAAAGGCCAATGACCTTGTCTCTTGGTAAGTATCATTGGGGATACAGGCCCTACAAAGTTTGCACAAATGATGATCCTAGGATGGCCTTGACCCATGGGAAAGTCAAATTCATTTCCTGATGCCTTTAAAATAGGAACATTTTATGTTAAAAAACTTTGAAGCCAAAATCATAAACTTGCTAGACATTTGTAAGCTAATAAGACAGTGGTATAGGTTGTGATATGTACCAAAGGTCATGTTGACTTTTGACCTTTCATCCAAGGTCGTTCCTTTTGAGCTGCTATATTATCATCTAAACATATTTTTCTCAGAAACCAATGGGTTGATTCAATTCGATTTTCATATAGAGTGTCCATTAGATGAGACAATCTTAATATGGCTAAAGTCACATGACCAAAATGGCTGCCAGGCCTCTTCTCTGGAACCAAAAGGCCAGATTGAACTTTTGTCTTAATGGTACATATGTATGTAGCATTGAGGATGTGGGAGCTACCAATTTTGCTAAAATGATGATCCTAGGTTGACCTTGACCTACTTTTCTGGCAAGGTCAAATCAAAGGGCCAGTGTCTTTAAGATCTCAGTATCTATCATTTGGGATGTGGCCCATACAAGATACGTTAAAATAATATTCCTAGAGGTGAGCGCCTCAGGACCTCTGGTCCTCTTGTCTTATTGTACTCAGAATCACAGGGACCAGTGCAGTCTTTACAATATGCCGCTGAATAATAAGTTTTTCGGAGATGGCATATTGTTAAGCTGGACTGGGCCCTGTGTTCTCAATGGCCCTCAATCTGGGTCAAATTAATTAAATTTAACAAGATAGACACATTTTGAAACTTGTATTTTTTATAGGTATGGCGAGTTCAAGCTCAGGCTCTGGAGATACTATAATAACTTACAAAATAGAGTTCACCAAACATTTCCCTGGAACAGTTAAACAAGTCCAGGCTGGTGACGCAATTGAATATGCAGCTAAAGACTTTCTAACGTTTATCTTTTGTGGCTTAAATGATGAATATTTGAAGAAGGTAAAGTCACAGCTGAAGAACAAGGGACGGATGCTAGATATGAATGGCACAACAGTATCATGCTGGGTTACTACACCAATAGATCAACAGACAGAGTTTGATGTGAAAAAAGTTATTCATGACATCCAAGCCTCTGTATTGAGCATACAGGATCAGTTGAACTTTGAGGAACTCCCTTGGCCAGAGGCAGAAGAAGTAGTGTCAAGCCTACAAAAGTCTTCAGCAAAAGAGGACAATTTATTACAGTTCCATTTGTATAGAAACAAGGACCAAAGCCAAGTTATGTTGTTAGTGTATGCTAAATCCTGTAAAGAAGAAATAAATAATTATACAGGTACCAAGTACATCACACATCGGATTTCTATGAAGCCGTTTAGAGCACAAGCTCTTCTAAATTTCGGTTTGTTACAAGCTACTGAAAAACGATTTGGATGTAACTTTGTCATGAATGCAGATACATCTGATTTAAGTGTAATGGTTAAAGCAGATTGTAATGCCAATATTGATGCAGTACTTCTCTTCATTAGTCAATTTGATAACTCTGTCATTCACAGACCGGTCTCTTGTCCTCTTCACCAGTTAAATGTGTTGGAATTACCTAAGGTGAAGAATGGGCTTAGAAATGCTGTTGTTTCTTATAATGTCTTTCTGGAGATAGATACGCTAAAATCATTTCATTTGTTTTCTCAGTCTGAAGAGAGCCTTACAAAATCAGCAAAGATTATAGAAGACACTTTGGTTGAAAGAAAAATACCAATTAAAAATGCAATCTAAGGACTGAAGATTGGAAAGAATTTACTGATTCTGTTTTTAGGAATGGAGACAATAATGAGTTTATTATATCTGAATCAGAGAAAAACTTAGAAATTACTGGGTTAAGAAATCAAGTAAATGATGTTGTTGGCTTCATAAATGATCTTATAGATGAAGAAACAGAAAGGATTAATGTTGAAGTACAAAATGACACAAGTGCTGACCTGCCTATAGATAACATTGAGAGGTTCAGTTACTTGAAACAATTCTATAAACCCCCTGAGAAAGTACACTTGGGGCATTATTCTTCACAAGCCAGGCAAGGATTTCACCTGACAGGACCAGCAATTGAAGTGCAAAAGGCAAAAGAACACTTGCATCACTTTCTAAATACTATTTCCGTGAAAACATTAAAGTTCAATGATAATGGGTATTTGAACACAGATGATGATGGATTGCAGTTTTTACAAGACAAGATAATTAGGGACTGTACCGTTTTGTTTGCTTTTACTGAAAACAAACACAGTTTATCAAATCAGGGGACTGCAAGGAGTGAAAAGGCATGTTCTATAGATGGCACAGATGACTCAGATAAGAAGATTAACAGATGGGAAATAGGCAGGAAGTGTAAAGTTGTACTGATGGTGGAAGATGATGTGGAAGCAGAAGTTAACATTCAAATTGTAGAACATAAGACAAAAGGTAAATATACATACTTACCATATGGACCAGCACAAAAGTCTCTATTATGTCAAATAAGATATCTATATATCAGTTAAGATATATCATTTATCAAAATAAATAAGCTATCTTCTAATGTAAATAAGATACCTAATAGCAACCAACCACCGAGTGTTGCCCCGCGAAGCGGGGCAACACAAGAGTTGGTTGCTTTACGACTAGAGAGGGTCTGTTCTGTTCTATTCACGCCCATTCATCTTCAAATACGAATGGACAATTTTTTCAGTATCGCCGAGTTCTGGTATCTATATGGAGTCGATAGGGGGAACCAATCTAGATCGATAAGAACCTAATTCTACTGTTGAAAAATATGTCGTGGTCATCGTTGACATTGAAAAAATACAAAAAGTAAAAGTGAATCGCGAAGATGCAAGTTTTGTTGATATTAAAGTCATATTTTAGCCATAAGACTGATGGATTTTTTCTATCACCAGGAGCTTGAACAGTAGTGATTGCTCTTTCATGCAAGCGGCTGCGTGATCCCCATGACGTGACGTCACAATTCTTATAACGTTACGTCACGACGTGATAACGTCTTGAGCTAAACGCAAACTGCCACGTGCATCGTCACGCCTTTGTAATCAGCCGCGACATGAGATTTCCAACAATGTGATATGTGCGACCAGCGAAGACTCAGATCAGCCTGCGCATACACGCAGTCTGATCAGAGCCTTTGCTAGTCGCTTGAATTTTCTATTAGTGTTATGATACTGACTGAAAAACATTTTGAGTTTCCAAGCTTTAAAGGAGACTGCACAGGCTCGTCTGAGTCTACACTTGTCAAAATGCCACATTCATTGTTTGGAAAGCACATGTCGCTGCTCAAATTACAAATCCTCATGGTATCCAATAGGAACTTCCGTTCAAGGGTCCCAGCGCCTTTAAAATAGCTTGCAGGATTATTTTATTTCCTTAAACTCAAAGCTTTTAAACTTCTTACTGACCGTTCCAAGGCGGAACTTCTTTATTTGGGTTAGCCGTTGACATATTGCCTTGTATGTGTCTTGCAGTCTTGTGTTCATCTGTTGGGAAAGGGGCTAAGGCCGGCGTCGCCGGTCCGGCAGGTGCAGCATTTGCTGGACCCAGTTTTTTAGCCGAGTATGCTATCCAACGTGTTCCTTTATCTCGTTTCGTTTTTTTTCTTTGAGCTTACCTCTGATTTTATTTAATCATGCGACAATTTACTGAAACACTCCGAACGTTGCCCATGTCATTAATAAACATTGCCAAGGTGTTAAAACAAGCAGTCACAGAGATATGGGTTATGGGTCGTGTCGCGGGAAAACCTAAGGTAGTTGCATTTCAACAACAAAGGCGCAGACCAGACTGCGCAAACGCGCAAACTGGTCAGCGACTTTGTTGTTCAATCTCTGGAAAGAATAATTGATAAACTTGTTACAAGCAAAATTTCAGCATTCTAGCTAATCTCTGTAACTGAGCAGGTTGGTTTGAGTCTTGCATGGTCGAAAACCCCGAAGACGGGTTTTCTCATGTTGAGACTCATTTATCAAAGTCATGATAATTACTGTGATCCAGTTTTGTTTCCCTCATATTGACAATTTGCTTTTTTATCTAATGATTCTAAATGAAACAACATATCGGGCGTAAAATTATGTTTTAAACGTGTATATATATATATATATATATATATATATATATATATATATATATATATATATATATATATATATATATATATATATATATATATATATATATATATATATATATATATATATATATATATATATATATATATATGAGCATCGTGAGCCCATGTCTATTCCATTACGGATATACAAGTCCTGCCTGTTCCAATGTAGCACAAGTGTGTTCGGTTCCTTTAACGTTCATTTGCCTTAAAGGAGCCTGGACCATGTGGACCAAGAAGTGTTTAACCGTCGTGGTTCGCCATAAGGCCCCGGCTTCATTACGATGAAGGATTATGTCCAGCATTTGGGTTTTCACTCCACTCTAGCAAAAAAAGCATGATCCAAAGCGACTGCAATCTAGGCCCAAACATATAAAAACCTATTAAAAACGAACATAGAAGCGCTAAAAATTAAAACAAAATCTCGGAGGGGGGGGGGGGGGGGGGCGGGCGGAGGGGACCCTAACGATAGGGTGGAATGATACCCCTCTAGTGCTCTCCACCCTTTCGTGCCTTCGGCACTCGATGGTTTCCTCCGTCGGACCATGTGGAATACTCGGCGACGGCCCTGAGTCTGAGCTGACCCTCAAGGCGCCTCTGTATGTGACGTTTTCTTCTTTTGTCACTTTCCCATAAGGTGTTCTGGGTCAGGTGAGTAGTGATACTAATTGTATCGTTTCCTGACATTTGCGTTCTTCCTCACTTTTTATACTCACACGAGTACCGACTCACAAGAAATACCGTATACTGTGCTATCCTCTCAGATCAAAAAGTGGTTGGTTGCCCATTAGGTGTGCCTATTTCATATTATAATAAGTAAGTTGTCTTATATTACTCATGATATATCTTATATAGCAATATATCAGATATTTTGTTTAACAAACTAGATGCTTATCTATCTTGGTAAATAAGATATCTTATCTAACATATAAGATATCTTATATATCATAGTAGATATAGAATATCTACTTTAAATAGGATATGAAATATCTTACTTATGATATATCTGAGAGATTGTATATCCTTTATAAGATATATCGTAAAGTAGATATCTACATATTATAATAAATAAACTGATGAGCATAAGAAATGCTACAATAGAATTTTGTCAAGTTATACATGTGATTCACAAACATGAGCTTACCATGACCAGAATCTTGAGTAAAGCATCAGGGTTATTTGAATTTATTGATTTTTGTTTATCAGACATGTTTGCTAATATACTGTGTTTCAAAGATGCATATAAGATCATATAATAGGACTATACTATTTTTCATTGAAACAGGTAAATAACGATAAATGTATTACTGCAGTTAGAGGTAGTTTAAGATATACACAGAGCCATAGTTATAAGTGGCCACCTTACATTTTTTGCGCCTCTTCAGAAAGTAAAAATGGCTTTTAAATTTTTTAATTCTATAAAAAAATCCAAGGCTTTGTTGAGACTCTACAAATTATGTCATTTCAAAATGACTGGATGAAGTCCGAGTAAAGCTACCCTCATTTCAAAAAGTCCGACTTTTTCGTGTGATATAAAATATTCCTCAGATATGTTATCCATTTATATTTTAATTAGTTTGAAGCTGTTAATAACAGCTGTGATATAAAATGGAAAAAAATCTAAAGTTTTGTGAAATTGAACTCTCAATTTCTCTTCTACGTTAACATGAAGACAGCCACTATCAGCAGCTTAATTTTAACCATGCAATTTGCGTACAAACTTTTCATTGCTCTGTAAGCTTTATTATCTGCAGCACGGAATTGAAATTTTCAGCAACTATTCATTATGAATAGACGTGAATAGGCGTCACTGTTTTTCTTAAAAATTAAAAAATTCTTTTACATATATGTCATTTAAATGACCTTTAAAGTTTTATGTTAAAACCGGAAGTGGACACCAGTATTGAAAATTTTATCGTTAGAAAATGGGCTGATCAAGCTGTATATTGTTTGGTCAAACATGTTCACATGAAATAAAACACATACAATGATTTTAGTATGTGCAGCTGATAATTTTCGAAAATATCTGAAAATGCAGAAAATGAGCTTTTTTAAAAGTTCATAAAGAAAACTGTCATAAGCAAAGCTTCATGAGTTTGGTGTTCTTTCAAGTTGGCTAGACGTATTTATAATCACTTGTACTTCAATTAGATAAAAAAAAAACGCATCAAAACATTTATTTTCTTCAAAAAGTTTATTTTTGAACCCAAAAATCGTGAAGTGATAGAACTTTCGTCCATTGAAATGCACATATGTGTGCAAAAAATCATTTCATTATCATTATCCTTTAGTCAGAAAATGAAATTGAAAAGTGGCCACTTATAACTGCAGTTCAGTGTATACCTGTATAAATCACCCATTACCTGGACTTGTTCATATTTTTTGTTTACAATGATTCTCATCTATTTTTGAATCAACTGTACATGAATTTTTAACTGCTGTCACTAATTTTATTTCCTTCTGAGTAATTTATCGCAAATTTTGCATGTAGTGTTTATTTTGCCCGTCAGTATAGTGAAATGGCTTGCCATAATCTCATTTGCCTCTATGGAATCACTCATCCTCCTAGTTTTATTATTATAACAGGGTTCCCACAAGCTCTGGAAATCATGGAAATTCTGGAAAATCACTACATGGAAAAATCATGGAATTAAAAAAAAACACTGAATAATCATGGAAAAATCATGGAATTTGTGAAATAATATGACAAAACCACCATAGCCAGAAAACTAGCTGTCGGACACTTGCGTGTCAGACAGCTAGTTTTCTGGCAAATGGTGGTTTTAAGTTTTAATTATTTCAAAATGCATGCATGGTCCACAAGCCTGCTGTTGTTGCTGCATTCGGCATTTATGCTCAGCGTGGTGAAGTTGCTGCTAAAAGGGGAGGTTGGAGTCTGTGCATTAAATAGTCATGGAAATTACATTGTGTTGATCGTGGAAAATCATGAAAAAATTATGGAATTGTGTTTTTGAATTTCTGTGGGAACCCTGTTATAAGTCCTGAAAATGTTGTCTGCAGTATATATTCAAATGCACTCCACAATACTTAAGCCAGGAAAGCAAGCATATTGAACCTAAATCTGCTTATATTTTGATTTTCAGTATATGCTACCAAAGTATATAAGCTGACACAAAACCTGAAAAGTCATGAATATACAATGTAATTATACAGTAAAGCCTGTCTTAAGCTGCCACTCAAAAGAAGACCAAAAAATAGGTTTTCAAGACTGATAATCACTTAATGCAGGTCAAAAGTATTGTAGAATGCTCCTGGAGCATTCTGCAGTACTTTTGACATGCATTAAGCTATCACATGGCTTTAAGACCTTTGTTTAGTCTAGTTTTTAGTGGCTGCTTAAGACAGGTTTCACTGTAATCTTTTTTTCAGGTGAACCGTATAAGCTTACCTGGAAAAACAATCCTAAGAAACAATGTTGGGTGGCAAGCCTATCACTACCATTTTGTAGGCCAGGAGCTCCTTTAGATGACGTTAAACATTCATTCCATAAAGTATTTGAGAAAATGACGGAAAACCAGCTTAAATCTGTGTCAGTTTTTATTGACAGCTTAGCCTCGTGGCCAATTGGCTGTTTTGTTCCAAAGCTCCTGAGAGCATTCATCCACTATGTGGAGAATTCCGAAACTACGACTCCAGCACTTAACCTCTCATTAGTGGTCCACTCATCCACTGATGACAACATTGAGAAGGTGAATGGAATATGTAGGAGAATAATTGATGGAGAATATGAAGAACAAAGTAAGATAACCTTTATTCGGATAATAATTTTGTCCTGAAAATGTTGTGGGCTTATTACATCTGTTGAATAAACATGTAGTGATATGCAGGCCTAAATGATTTTATCATGAGAGCAAACACTATGAGTCCTTATAATTAGTCTGCTCCTAAGGGAGCTGTCTGATCTGGTTCCATATTGTTTGCAATACAGGCTACCTGGTAGCTTTGTCGTCTGCTGCAAATTTTATGTGGCCCTTTATTATTATGGGTTAAATATGATATAGGAAACTCCCTTTTAACCCTTTTACCACCATTCACAACAATATTGTCATCTGCTATTTCATCTGCTTATGAGCATGCACTTGCAGCAGATGACAAAATATTGTTGTGAATGGTGGTAAAAGGGTTAAAAGGGAGTTACCTATATCATATTTAACCCATAATAATAAAGGGCCACATAAAATTTGCAGCAGACGACAATTTCAAATTTTGCTGCTTTTTCAAAAATAACAAACTAAGGCATGATATTTCATGAGAATCGTCTGCTGGCAGACGATTCTCATAAAATATCATACTTTTTTTTTCGAAAATTAGGAAAGATGTTTTATAAGGACCTCTGAAGGTGGTAATGGGAATCACAGTGTATCGCTGACTATTGATAAAAATTAAAGTCGATCAAATGCTTCCATCTTCATATATAAGCTCGCTGTTGGTCTCTATTTTATGATTTTGCATTTGATTTCCTATTAGACGGATGGCTGAGAATGAGTTTGCTCCCCCCCCCCCCCCTAGGGAATTTTGCAGACATATCCTATCTTGTAAAGAATTGAAAGCCAAGTCTTTTAAGAGATGTTTGCACTCTGTGCTCCGGGACGTTAGTCTGTAAGAGCCTGTAACATACGTTACTTAATCAAACTAAGAAAAAGTAAATTGAAAGTTTGGGCTACAAATTAAAGACATTAAAATATTTATTTTTAAAAATCATCCATATAGTCTGCATACTGGATATCTTAACTACGTATGACAGCAATTTGAACAAAATTGCGGCTTCCTAAGGTGTCATATGCGTTACATAAATCAGATAACCCATTGAAATTTGCAAGTGCGGCTAACATCATTTACATTCTCAATCTCTCTGTGTGTTTTGCAAAATGTTTTTAACCATGTCTGACTAGCTTATGCAATTGGCTAACAGAAAAATTAAAGTTTGTTTCCCTAGCTTAAATATTTTTTCTGAAATAAGCAATTAAACAACCCTACCCCTACCCAGTTTTAAGGTGAAATGTTTGGTATTAAAACTTAAGTAAAAATAGTTAAAAAATATTTGCAGTTGATGAATGTGTTTCATTGTTTGGGATTTATTTGCTTATATGAAAAGACTCATAAAATTGCAAGTTTGTTGCAAAATTTTTAATATCAGAGGCTGTAACATATGTTACCTGATGTAATAAATGGCAAGCTCATTGTCTTTACGTAAGATATGCCTAAAAATGTTTTAATCTCCTCCAGGGAATTTTGCAGACATATTCTTTCTTATAGTACAACTCAAGCTGCATCAAATAAGGGATGTTTGCACTCTCTATGTTGGGGCGTTAGTCTGGAACAGCGTGTTACATGCGTTACTATATCAAATAAAGGAAATGTAGTTTGAAAGTTTGAGCTAAAATTGTGAAAAAACTCACAGCTGTTGAATATCTTACATTGTTTAGGGATTTTAAGCTGGCTCCTATGATAAAGACTTATAGATCTGCTAGTTGTCATCAAGTTTTAAAGATCAGAGAGTGTTACATATGTTAGCGTGATAAGTAAAATCATCAAACAGTATTTTGACATCAAGCTGAGTAAGGGCCTGCTCCATCCTAATCCCCTTTGGAATTCTGCAGACAAATTACATCTTATGTAGCCATTCAAGGTGCATTTAATAAGAAATGTTTGCACTCTGTAAGTCGGGGCGTTAGCCTGTAACAGCTTGTTACATATGTTACTATATCAATTTGAGAATAAGAAATTTGAATGTTTGAGCTACCAAAAGAAGACATTAAAATTATCTAATAAATTGACATTCTTATAGTCTTTATACTGGATGTCTTTACTACATATGGAAGCTGTTTAACATTAATACTGAAATGCTGAAATTTGCATGTAGCAAGTTTATCATTTGTACTTTCCAGAGAGTGAATAACAAAGTCGCTGATCAGACTGCGCAGGCTGGTCTGCACCTTTGTTGTTGGAATGCAGCTACTTCAGGTTATCTCGCAACGTGACCCATAACAGTCTCTGTGACTGCATGTCTTAACACCTTGGCAAGGTCTATTAATGATGTGTGCAAGATTCAGAGTGTTTCAGTAAATTTTCACATGATTAAATAAAATCAGAGGTAAGCTGAAAGAAAAATGAGCCGAAACGTGAAAAAGGGACACAACGGAAAGCATTCTCAGCCAAAAAGGTGGTCCTGCACTAACTGGACCTGCAGGATCGGCGATCATGGCCTTATAGCCCTTTCCCAGCAGGTGACCACAAGGCTGCAATACACATACAAGGCAATATGTCAAAGACAAACACAAATAAAGAAGTACTGCCTTGGAACAGTCAGTAAGAAAATTACTAGAGGGAAAAACTAGTATCACTTGCTTAAAAGCAGACTTTAAAACCTCACTATGAGTTTAAGGAAATAAAATAATCCTACAAGCTATTTTAAAAAGGCCGGGACACTTAAACGGAAATTCCAAGATAGTAGTTCCTATTGGATACCATGAGGATTTGTAATTTAAGCAGCCACATGTGATTTCCAACAATGTGGCATTTTGACAAGTGAAGGCTCACCTGAGCTGAAAGCTCAAGGTGAGGTATTGTGGTTGGTCTTCCTCCTGCGTCTGTAGTGCGTCCGTCGTCCGTAAACTTTTTCATTAAACTACATCTCTGCCTGAACCACAGGTCCAAATTTCATATAATTTCACATGAATGTTCCCCACGATGCCCTTTTTAAAATTGCATAAATGGTTCCTCTCCACTGAGCACGCTGGCCGCCAGAGCTCCAGATAAGAAATCTTTCAAACATCTTAACCACTGGCACAAATTTGAAATAAATTCATAGAATTGTTCCTCATAATGCCCTCTATAGACTGGAAACCGCCCAAACAGTTGAAATGTGCCTATACTCAACCAATACCTCATACTAACAAGATATTATCCTCTCTAATAGCACTTTAACTCTTTCAAACTGTTTGGTCGTTACAGTTTTAGCTTTCATTGGGGTATTAGAGAAGAGAAAATGTATATATCTATAATATAATAGTATAATCAGGATAAAACTTAACTCACTGCATCGGAAACGACTGCACAAGTCTATGCCCTCTTCTAAAATAGCACAAAAAGGGCCACCATAGCTCTAGATAAGAAATACTTTTTAAAGACATCTCCTCATGAACCACTAGTCCAAATTCAAAATAATTTCACAGAATTGTTCCTCTTGATACCCTCTACCAAAATTGCACAAATGGTTTTGCTCCTCCGAAAGAAAGGACTGTCATAGCTCCAGATAAGAAATATAGTTCAAAGGCATCTTCTTCTGTACCACTGGTTTAAATTCAAAATGATTTCACAGAATTGTTCCTCATTATACCCTCTTCCAAAATTGCACAAATGGTTCCCCTCCTCTGAACAAAAGGAGTGCCAGAGCTCCAGATAAGAAATATTGTTAAAAGGCATCTCCTCCTGAGCCAGTGGTCCAAATTTAAAATAATATTTCACAGAATTGTTCCTCATAAAACCCTCTACCAAAATTGCACAAATGGTTTCCAACAAAAAAAAGGGGGCTGCCAGAGCTCTAGATAAGAAATGTCTTTTAATGACATTTCCACCTGAACCACTTATTCAATTTCAAAATAATTTCACAGAATTGATCCTCATGATGGCTTCTACCTAAAGTGCACAAACAATTTTGCTAGGCTTAATATAGGGTATGATCAGTATAAATATCTTATGTGCTGTCTTCGTTAATTTTTATGTTTATATCTTTTCAGGATTTTCAAAAAGTGGAGCAGGTTGAAAAAGGTATATATACTGACGGACTTTAATTACGCAACACTAACTTCCCCTTATATCTTCCAAAAGACTGTTGAATGTAAGCTTCCTTTGCTTCCATAATGTCATCATGAGTTGGCTTCTTCAGCAAACACTTTAGTTTTAATTGTACAACTAAGCTGGCCGACGTTATGTGCGTAGTATGAATTTAGCCATTTAAACATTTCTTAAGGAGAGGAGATTTTAAGCTAATGAATGAAAGGGTACACCCAGATAAACGTCGAATACGCAAATAAGCTGTATCGCAGACCTGCCAATCAATATGAGAGTGATTCCTCGATGACTAACGAAGTCCATGATACAAATTTGATGTTTCTAGTGGTTCTTGATTTAAAGAAGTAGGGAATCTTTCATTCATAACATTTGGTCACATGAAACAGTTGATCCCTTTCTCAAAAAGTTCACAATTTAATGCATTAACTTCATCTTAGTTGGACGAATTTTCCATGTTTTACTTACAAATGAATGCTCTTTAACACACAATCAAAATTATTGGATGCCTTCTTTTTCGAGACATATATTAAAGATGTTATCCAAGTGTTGCGTTTTTAAAGTCCGTCAGTATAGCACTCTACATATCAGTAGTAGATAACATTTTAGCAGTGACACAAGATTTCCAACAATGTGGTATGTGCGACCAGCAAGGCCTCAGATCAGCCTGTGCATACGCGCAGTCTGATAAGAGCCTATGCTAGTCGCTTGACTATTTTATGAGTGTTAAGCTACTGTCTGAAACTTATTTGGAGTTACTATGCTTAAAATGAGGCTGCACAGGCTCATCTGAGTCTACATATGTCAAAATACCACATTGTTGGAAATCTTTATCAGGGTTGCCAAGGTCAGGGAAAAAGTTCTGGAAAATGAAAAAATTTCCAGGTCAGGGAAAAGTCAGGGAATTACATTTTCAGTCAGGGAAATTTAAAAAAAAAAATGAAAAAAGTCATGGAAAAGTCAGGGAATTTCAAACTTTTCTTAAAAGATGCTAGTTAACAGGCTTCTGGAAATTTTAGTTTCCATAATTTGCAAGCAATATTAGAAAAAGGAATTTTTTTCTGAACATAAATTGTAAGCAATTTATGTTCAGAAACATTCCTTTTCTAATATTTATGGTTTAAGATTTTTCTTTAAAGATTAAATCAGCAAGTTCAAATATTTGTGCAAAATCTTGTATAGTCGATGGATGAAAATGGCTAAAATTGGCCTTCCAAAAGGGTCTGGAAAACGGTTGAAAGTCAGGGAAAAGTCAGTGAAAAGTCAGGGAATTTTTAAATGGATATTGAGTGGAACCCTGTTTATGTCATGGCTCATTTTAATATTTGAGCAAACTTCCTCTTATATAGAGAATAAGGGTCTTTTGCATTTATAGCACTTAGCCCTTGAAGGGCCAATATTTAGCAGATGACAACTTCTTGATTTTAGAGGCAGTTTATGCTTGATATTTCTTGTGAGTAGGGCTGCCATATTTACACGAGTAAACAGCACTGTTTCGTGTTTCTGCAATAAACGTTTACAAAATAGACCTACCCTTTACACAAACTTAAGCACTTGACAAGCGTTGTGGTTAATTAATAGCATTTTCTAATGAAAAAATATTCTCTTAAACAGGGATCATCAATCAGATAGTTTGTTTTCTCAGATTCCGCTATATTTGATAAAGTATCTGCTGCAATTAGAAATTATGGTGGACATGCTTAACGGCCCATAAAAATGTCCCCAAAATTGTCTCACTCAGTCACTGCTTGGAACAATTATATTCCTGCATTTTTAACAGTTATTTGTGTAAAGGCAAAGAGGAGATGCATGTGATTTTTTTGTTTACTTCCTGTTGGCGTGTGTATTGATGCGTATGTGACGATTCGCAGTTAAGTCTTGTGTGTGTCCACTCACACTTGCAACTGAAGAAAATGTGCGAGTCTGCGCATGTTGCAATCACTTTCCAATTACTTGAAATGAGTTCTATCACAACACCCAACCAGAAACAATTTTGAATATTCGCACAAGGTACATTTTTCAAAGGTTTTTTTAGGGGAAATATGGGCGATTTTACAGATCTGCATAATGAAAAAAAATCAATCTGGAAGTTACATGTAAACGGAATCGTATCGGTTAGTGGAATTCATGTAAATGTTTACCAAATTTCGTAAACGTGGCAGCCCTACTTGTGGGTCATCTTCAGTTGATGACGATTTTACAAAGGAAGTATAGGAAAATGATCATTACATGGGTGAAAATTTTCAAGATTATTCTTGAATTCGGGATTTTGAGGGTGACTTTCCAGAGAAAGTCAGCCTCAAAATGCTGAATTCAGCAGATTATTATAGGTTCTGTGATTTATAATCAGTCTGTCTTAAGACAATTGTAAATAAGCTATTTATTGAGCATATTGCAAGTTTTAAGATCGGAGTTTTGAAAGTTCAGAATTTTGGAAATTTTGAACTTTAACCCATGCCATTGTTTCATGAGCCTGAGTTGTTTGCTGGTCCATTTCCATGTGTTACTTGAAAATAATCTCACCATACTTTAAAATATTGCTTGATTTATGGATTGTACTGGCAATCTGCACACTTTGAAATTATTGTTAGTCTCTCCAAATTTTGAAAATAATTAACTCTTTGCCTACTAATGTCATCCTCTGATAACCTTTGCAAACAGTTTGTACCCAGACCAGGCCTGACATTTTGTAGGGCCTGATCTGGATCCAAACTGTTTGACACTCTGATGGTATTTCTGATGGTATTTGTGATTGAATTTTTAAAAAATCAGCAGTAATTGACAAAAAAAGCATGCAAAATTACTCATTAGGTAAAAAGTTAAGTAAAAGAATATTTTCATATCCACTTTAGGTTACAGTCAACAGTTCAGTATTGATGGTGTTTCTGTGTGTGTCCGACAAGGAGATATCCTGAGACTTATGGCTGATACAGTAGTTTACTTCTGGGAGATGAAAGTTTTGGAAGCAGGCAAGTAACTAGTAGATACCAGTTAAATAAACTTTATGTTAACCACAGGTTTAGCCAAACAAAATTTTTGAGTTTAAAATTGTAAATATTTTCTCACCCATCAGTTTTAACAAATGTTTCAGCTGCTCAAAAGAACTGTCTCATTGAGATGGTTCATTTAAGAACCCACAACATATGTCTTGGTTGAGAAACAAGAAAATAAATGTTTTGGTATGCACTCTAAACAAAAGGCCTGTTGACCCTTGTCATACTGAATGTCATTGGCGTAACGCCCATTACACAGTATACGCACATGCGTAATAAAAATAGTAAAACTCAAGGGAGCTCACCTAATATGGTAAAAATGATTTTCCATACCTTGAGGAACTGCTCTTAAAGGAAAGAATTTTCTCTCTTCGGGAGCAAATTTTTTCCTTTAAGAGAAGTTCCCAATTTGTTAAAGGCGTAAATTGTAGATAATCAATGCTTGATACATTAGTCTCCCTTTGATGTGCTTAACTTCATTTAATATTGTTATGTACTACACTCCTCCCAATCTTTATTCTGTTAACCTGCAACATTCCAGATGTAAGCGTGAATTTATTATAAGAGTGGAAAACAGTGTGTATCCTAATCAGATGGCTTTGTCAGAAGCCAGCTGATCTGGATCTACAGTGTTCCCATATGAAAAGAATAAATTTGGGGTCAAAACTACAATGCATATGGTTAACGTGTGTGAATGTGCATGTGTGAAACAAACTTCCCACTTTTATAAATTAGTCATAACGTTTGAACTACTGGACCTAAAGCTTTAGTATTTCATGTATTAACCTTGTGGGAAGAGTTTTTCAAATATACCAAAATATATGACCTTCACCTTTGACCTACTTTTGAAAGGATATCAATGTAGCTTTACGTTGAATTGTGTATATTTCAATGGCATATGAAGCCGGAGAAATCATACAATTCTTCTTATGGCTGTTATGGGACATATCTGGTGTCCCTTGTATGCCCATGGTTCACACAGGCTTGAAAAGTACTTGAATACACAGGGCTGTCTTGAAAAGTCCTTGAAAATTAAATTTACCTTGAAAAGTACTGGAAAAACACTCAAAGGCCTTGAAAAATCCTTGAATTTTACCATTTACAGGAGGATTCAACACTGTCTTTGGAGATCTAAATCAGTATAAATTGTGGTGCCTTTATTTAGTGCAGCATATGCTTCACCAAATAATGTCACCCCAATTTTATACTAATTTTCTAACACTGATATCTTAAGTAATGCAGTCTAGCATTTCCCAAGTAGAATTTTAATGTGTAAAACATTATTTTCATAAGTTTTCAGTCCTTGAAAACAGTAGAAAAGTCTTTTAGAAGTCCTTGAATTTTATACAAACTTGCCTGTATGAGCCTTGATGCCTCAGCAGCCTGTATGAGAAACCTGAGTGACAAGTGCTCATAGTAAGCTATTTAAATAAGTAAATGTTCCTCATCCATGGTCCTTTGTTGTCCCCCTTCAATAATGTGCTTTAAATGTCAACTTTCTATGGGGCCAATAATTAACAACGCAGGAATGCTTCTTGGATGACCATCTACAAAAATAGTTTAAACAAATTTGAAAAAGATAAACCCCACTGCATACCAAACAAATACATGTCTCATTCGCAATTGTTTACAATACTACTGCTACTGTTGAACGATTTCCATGATTTCAATACTATATTCCCAGTTTCCATTTTTACGTTATTTTATGCATTTCCACCATTTTGTTTTAGGTGTTATTTCTTTTATCTTGCAAAATATTTTCAAGTATTGTTTCATGAGAAGTAATATATACAATAATTACTCTTTGTTAAGTGCCGGTTCAGATAAAATTCATGCAAAATTAAAATTTCTTTCCACATGTTGGTCAACAGATTTTAGTAAAAATTACAGAGTAGGAAGGTTGGTGGACCTGCTATTCAGTCCTAATTTATTTTTTTCTAAAATCATTGCGTTACTTAGAAAATCCGGTTTATATTTTTTAACCATTATTTTGACATTTAGCTTAAAGTCTATGGGAAAATGATGGGAAAATCAGCGACATTTTTCGTAACTTTTGTAGACGAGGACGCCAATGTAATTTGCACGGGCATGAAGCTGAATTATTGAACTACGTTAACATGAAATAAAATGCGTTGCAAAATGGGTATGCGTCCAATTATTAGCGTTTTCTGCCCCTGGGTATCGGGGTGGTTTTGGTGCACGGCTTCGCCGTTTCTTTACTTACACTGGCTAGGAACCAGTCTGTTTACTTTGTAGCTGTGAGAAACGAAATCACGTGATGCCTCATGTGTCACAAAATTTCGCAGCTAACGGATTGCTGAACGTTGCTGTATTTTTCTAGCAGTTTCGGCATTTAATCCCAGTTTCAAAATGAATCAGAGCATTTAAGAATCGGTCAGCATAATTGGGACACAACATGATATATCCATTGTAAAGCGAGTGTCAGTTCTGAGGGTAACATTTTGGCGAAGAGATCGAGAAACAAGTTGAGCTTTTGAAAAGCTTTCAGCAAATATTGACAGAAGAGAAGGCTTTATACGAAAATACGGAAAGACAGTACATTGAGGCGATTGTCTCTCCCCATAATCTAGTGCCTTTCACAGATATGCAACGACGACAATGGCAAACGCAGAGGTACGTAAGTATCTGTTTGAGTTTGAAATAAAATGTTGTTTAGCCCAAACTTTAGGAAAGTCTAAAATTTAGAATGGTTTAAACTCAGCTTTGTGAAGTCTTTATTTATTTCATTATCAAGTTGATTTTCATGCACTGATGAGTCTGATGGACACTAGGAAAGAAGCGTCATAATGCACTTGTCATTTGTAACCACTGCCCCTAACCCCGGGGAACAGCTGGGTCTTTGGCCTTTTGTCTGCAGTTCCCTGACCTAAACACCAACACTGTGGGGACAGCCAGCTGATAAAAAAATGGTAGCACCCACTAGTCTGTTATTACATTGCACTGCCATGTTTGCTAAGGTACATTTCCCAAATTCCCACACACTATAGCCATAGGGACAATGCATTATAAGTTAAAAACACAGTACATTCATTTGCCCAGCCATCCTTCACCCTGCTCAGGGGCTGGGGACAAGCCGCCATGGTAACAAATGACTGGTGCATAATATATTCATTCCCACAGCCTTAAAAAAATAGAATGCTGATTAGTTTTTATGTCAACCTGGTGCTATACACAGGTGGAAAGTTCCCATAATCACAATATATGTCATCTGCTCAGGACAGGCCCTGGACGAAAATAAAAGGCAGTGAGTATTTGGGTGCCATTGGCCTGGTGCTGAAGCAAAGCATGTATTATTATTTTTTAAAATTTTCAAACAAAATCTATCCATATAGCGGTGCAAGAAAGATTTAAATCTATCCAAACTTGCCTGTTCTCTGTCTTACCCAACACTTTTTACAGGCCCTCAAATAAAAAATCTGAAAATGCTCTGGCTAGGGGAACCTATGCCAATTTTTTCAAAAATCAAGAGACAGCCAACCCCTCCCCTGAAAGAAGTATAGAGGGGATAAACTAAGGCCTTGTGGCATTTTTTGTTATATAATTCAACTGTCATCTATTTTCATCCAGACCCGAAAATTCGGCACCCGTATCATAGACTGCTAATGGAGTAAACTGGTCAGGGTTCACAATGTTTGCAAACTTGAGCATTGGATGCTTGACAAATCACTAAAACATTTATTTTTAAAATGAAACATTGCTTTATGAAATGTGAATAACATACAAAACTGTAATGACCCATTTCCTTTTGGGGCAGTCTGATCTGGGCTGACAATATTTACTCGTACCGGACTGTTTGCAAAAAATGGATCAACCCTACAGGCCCGGCACACCTTTTTTTTATAGATATGCCTTAACTATAAGCTCCATGCATGGATGCAGAAAATTTTGTCAGAGGGGGTCCAACTTTGACAATGTTTTAACGTTGTTGTTTTTTTTAATATTTTTTATGAAGGGTGGGAGGATCGAATTACGCCGGTCATCATCGGCTCGCCAGCGAAACCCCATTTAAATGGCGTTTTGCTAAATGGCGTTTTGCTGGTGTACTTATGATGGCCCAACATTGGATGCTAACTCGGTAGCTTCATGATTTATCAGGGGATCTGCACCAGAATTGCAAAAAACCCTATATTTTTGTGATTTTTCAAGGGGGTTCCGGACCCCCTGTCCCCCCTCTAGATTCGCATATGAGCTCCATGATGCGTTACCATCTTCAAGATTTTAGTATGTCTGAACATTTACAAGTAATTAACCTTTTGCATATTTCACTATATCAAAGAAATTTCCATGTAACTTTGAAGTGGACAATTATTATTTTCATTCAAATATTGACACTTCTATTTCAAGGTATGATGCCTCATAATAGTCATATATCCGTAGGGATGATCTGAGACCTCCCATCCTGTCATATAGAAATTACAAAATAACTTTTGTTTTATTTATCCACATTTTCATGCACATGTATATTTTCATGCTCATGCTGTTTTTCAGCTTTGCAGAAACTGTTGGAATTTGGGATGGAGGTAATGTTCTGGTCCTTCATTGTAGATCCAGTACATTACATCTATCATAATATCACACTTTTTCATGCATTCAACATTTATGCTGATACTCATGCTTCAATTTTTTTATCCTGTTATCCATAAGTTACATAATGGCGTCGAGTTTGCAACAGTTTTTCACATTTCATATTGTCGCCAATTATATGACATTATCCAATCAGATGTAGCCTTACATTTGCAGCCTATAGTGCATTTGATTTTTTTTTCAAAGTTTCTTTTTATCTTTTCTAGGTCTTATTAAGCATTGTCTTCATGCCTTGAACAATGGAATGCTAATTGGATGGCGACAACGATATGCTGGTTAGAGAGTGGTTAACCATATATGTCACTAGTCGTCGGCGCTCATATATCAAAAGTAAGTGTACATTGCATAAATAGCTCTTTATCTGCTGGTTTTCTCTGCTGGAAACCTTTGCAAACAGTTTGGACCATGATCAGGCCCAACAAAATAATAGAGCCTCATGCCATCTGATTTTGATCCACACTCTTTTCCATCTACACAGTGAATCCATTTTAATAATGAAATTTCATCAATGGATTGACTAGAAATCTAAGTTCATTTAGGGTAAACAGCTCTTTAATTACTAAATGTGTGCTTATATGAGCATATATGTGTGTGCTTATCAGGTCGAAAAATGTACCTTAAAAGTTCTAAAATTTTAAACATTTTTCTTTGCACAAAATGCTGATAGCTCAGAACAGCAAATAATTAATACCATATTAATGTAGTATTGATTAATGCATTCTATCTTAGAAATAAAATCTTGTTTAAACTAAGAGATTTTCGACTGCCTTCATTTGCTGATACATGTAAAGACCCAGATTTGCCAGCATGAAATATAAAGTGCATACATGTAAAAATTGAAACATCACCCTTGTCCGTACATCCCTTACGTACCCTGGGTCTCATACGAATAATGTTTTTTTTCACATACAATGGCCCCGGGCAGGGGTCATATGTGTCACATAGACACATAAATTTCCAGTTATTATTATTGTTTAAAAAACAGAAACAAAGCCATTTTCAAAGTTGACCTAAATGCTAGTAAAAATTAAAGACCTCTATGAAATGCAAACAGTGAAGACCTTGATGAAATGCCAATACAACACGGCATTCCATCAGGGTCTGCACTGTTGCTGAGACAAAAACAGTCTTCAGAGAAATAACTCTTTTTTTTTTTAAATCATAACTTGGACCCCTCATTATATAGAATGGGCCATTCTGACTTCATTATAAGTAAAAGTCTGAAAAGGGATAAAGTGTCACACAGTCACTCACTCACACTCAGTAATATTTTGCTTTCAGGACATTGCCTATGTTTTCATACAATTTTACAAAATTTTATTGAATGGTTTGGTTTATCATTGCAGGTAACAAGATGAAGTATGCAGTCCATATAGTGTAGACTCAGTTTTCTTCAAATTACTCACCTTAGCCCCCATGATGCCAAAACTAGTATTGGGTATAGAAGATTTCGATTATTGGAGAGCCTATCTGAGACCTGCTGTTGATCAAGGAATCTTTAATAGGCTTAGGACAAGAACATGACAGCCAAGTAGAAACTGTGCTACATGTAGTTTAGACAATTGTGTTCCATATAAGTGATAAGAACAGTTCTAAGTGAAACTATTTTTTGTGGGTACTCATTGGAAGCATCTCAATGAGACACTTCCAATGAGCACCAAGGTTTTTGTGGAGTGATGAATCCTCCAGAATGAGATAGTGCATAGTTCAAAATTAATTTTCTTTTTTTCATTGTATGTGGGTACTCAAAAGAACAGTCTTATTGAGACTTTTCAGAACCAAAAGCAAATGCTAAAACTGATGAGTAAGAAAGTAATTACATTTTTACTCGGGAAATTTTGTTAACCTTGAATTAAGGCAAGAAAATATTTGACAGTTTTTAAGTGTAGACCAAATGATAGTTATTAAGAACCTGAATGAGGTTTAACTATTGTTACAAACATTTTTCTACTGAAATTGACCCTGGGTTTTAACCATAATGATGACAATCAGTTTTTTGGTTTTGTCAGTATTACATGCACTTCTTGTTTATTGAATAATACATCATTTATGGATACTTCTTAATTCTAATCTTGAGTAGCAAATGGGGTCAAGTCTGACTGGACTAGGGACCAGACTTCATGTTGTATGAAATCTGATTGTACATTTACCATGCACTGTTTGAATCAGAATGTTTTGGTACATGTGCCCTTATTACACTTATTTTCTTAAGAAATGTCTGATTTACACTTACTTTCTTTAGAAATGTCTGATTTACACTTATTTTCTAAAGAAATGTCGGATTTACGCTTATTTTCTTAAGAAATGTCTGATTGAATCAGACATTTCTTAAGAAATTAAGTGTTATAAGGTCACACATACCAAAAGCTGAAATCTTGAAGTTGGGTTGAAGATGAAGGGCAAATTGTAACATAAGTATGCTTATGGAAATGGTTTTAAATTATGACTTATATATAATCAGTATCCTTGCGCATGGGCATTGTACGTTTTTCACCATTTGATGTGCCTGCGTAAGTTCCATTTGCTGTTCAATCAAAAAGGGATGAGTAACAGGTATTGTTTGCTTAGTATATGTGTACTGGAAAGAACCGTCTCAATGAGATGGTTGTTTTGAGCACCTTAAACAAATGATAAGAAAAATATTCACAATTTTACTTACAAAAATTGTGTTTTATCTTGACCTAGCTATGAAATATACAGGTGACATGTTCAATAGTTGTAACAAAATTGCAAAGCTTAGCTGACCATGAATTCTACCCTGCCTCAAAATATTTGATCTTATCCAGAAAATTAGGGATTGATGGGTTTAGACCCAACTTGCTCAGATATACCATTGGGTAATTGGTAATAAAACTTTTTTCATGCTCAACTAAGCTGAACACAATTTTTTTCCTGCTCATAAATGTTAAAATGCCAACAATTGTTGGTATTTTAACATTTATTAGCATGATAAATCTAACATTGGAGAGACTTAAAGCAAGACTTTTTTTTTATTTGTTGGTATTTAAGTTTTTATGAGCAGTTGAAATTTCATTCTCAGTTGAATTGAGCATGAAAAAAGTTTTATAACCTTGAGGCCTGATTAGATCTAGGGGACTTTGGACTTATTTTCAAGGTCACAAGAGATCATAGAGAGTTGATAAATTCCTTGATTACACCATAATTATCTCCAAAATAGATGGATAGATTTGAAACAAGCTTGCACATAGATATGATTCAGAGGGTACTTAATTTCAAGGTCAAATAATTTGAAAAAAAAAAATCTTGTGTCTGATCTGAATGTGCCAGTTACTATGGTAACATTATGGTAGCAGTTTTTATTCCCAAGGAAATAAGAGGGATATTTAGCAATTCTCTCAATGTCTCGCCCTAAATTGGTCCCTGATTGAGCCACCAACCTTTGACTATGTTTATGTAGGCAATTACAATGTAAAGTGCAAAGCTATATTGATGGGGAAAGGGAGCGCAGTAGCTAAGTGGTAGAGTGCTTGACTCCAGACCGAGAGGCCACGGGTTCGAGCCTCACTGGCGTCACTGCATTATGGTCTTTGAGCAAGACACATTTATCCTAGCTTAGTACTGGTTCAACCCAGGAAGACCCGTCCCTGTTTAACTGAAAGATTGATGATGGGACATAAAGAATCAAATCAAACAAACAAACATATTGATGGGAGACATTTTGCTTTTGGTGCAGATCCTGCCGTTGTCCCCATCCCTGGCCACATGGCTTCTCTTTTGTTTTACCTTTCCTTCATTGGTATGGTTCTTGTTGTCATTGTAACCAGGCATATAAAATATACAAATTAGCAAAGTATTTTATTATTGGATCATGTAGTTAAATTGATCATTTAATTTCATAATGCTATAGAGAATCTGTATCTGATTCAAGAATTTGCTGTAAATTGATCATGAACCATCTAAATATACTGATGTTTTATATTTTCAGTGGTTTGCTTTTTTGTTGCCATAGCAACCAGATATATGACTGCAAATGTTTTAATATTGGAACATGTAACACAAAAGTATGTCTATGCCTTTAGTTAAAAGTGTGTACCAAAAAACATTTTTCTTATTTCTCAACCAAAACATATGTTGTGGGTACTCAAAAGAACTGTTTCATTGAGACTTTTCTTTTGAGCACCCAAAACATATGCTTAAACTGGTGAAAATATTTAAACCTTAACACCTAAGAACTTTACTTATCTATAACTGTTACCAGTTTAAAGAATTACAAAAAATTGATTTCAAATACCAAAAATAACAAAATTAGTGCTTTTGTCTTCAGTAGACAGGGATTTTTTTCGGGTGTCTCAGGGGCCGTTATAAGGCCCCTGTCCCAATGGCAAATGCCTACATTTTTTCCCAATTTGAACAAAAAAATTCCCAATCAGAAGGTCATTTTATGTAAATCAATATAGTTTACAAATTGCCTTCATTTTCAATGGACTTTTAATCAAAATAAAGCATATGATCAGAAATAAGAGTGATTCAATGCAGTTTAAGCGTCCCTGTTTAAGAAAATACTATAAAAAGAATGAAGAAAATTTCCCAATTTCGGTTAAAATGCCGAAAATTTCCCAAAGCAAAAGGCCCTAGGGCCCCTTCCCAAAAAGGTTGAAAAAATCCCTTGTAGAGTGCTATTTGTTGCCATGGCAACCAGACTTTTGATTTGACAAAGCTTTTTTATGTTTGAATCATGTACTACATGGGATGCACTTTAAGTATGATACTATGAACAAACTGTACCAGTTTACAAAAGAAAAATGCTTAAATTGATCTCAAAATACAAAATAGCAAAACACGGCTTTTTGTCTTTGTAAGTGTGGTATATGTTGCCATAGAAACTAGGCATATGATAAGAGAAAGCTTTTTAAGTTAGAATTATGTACTACATGAGATGCACTTAAGTTTTGGTACGACAGGCTAACTGTACCAGTTTACAAGAAACTGCTAAGAATTGATCTCAAAATACCTAAAAAAGAAAAACAATAGGCCTGTTGTCATTATTAGTGTGCTATTTGTTGCCATGGTAACTAAGCATACAATATGACAAAACTTTCTACGTTTGAACAATGTACTGCATAGGCATGTGATGTACTTTATAAATGTGATGCTATAGACTTATTGAACTAAATGAACCAGTTTAAAAACCGCTAAAAATCATATCAAAGCGCTTGAAAATATCAAATAAGGCTTTTTGTCTTTGATAGTGTACTAATTGTTGCCATGGCAACAATGCATGTGCTTTGCAAAACAGTTTATGTTTTAATCATGTTAACAAGAGTTGTTTACTTTGTATGATGCTTTGAACTTACTCTATCAGTTTACAAAATTGCCAAAGTTGATCTCAAAATACCTTAAATAGTAAAATTATCCTATATGTCTTTGACAGTGTAATATTTGTTGCCATGGCAACTAGGCATTTTATTTTGCAAAGCCTTTTATTTTTGAATCATGTAATGAAAAAGTTGCACTCTGAACATGGTGTTATGAACTAACTAACCAACTTACAAACATTGCAAGAAATTGATTTTAAAAAAAGCAAAATTAGCCAAATTTGCTAAGTTTCTGCCATAGTGTGTTATTTGTTGCCATGACAATTCCGCTTAAGATTTTGTAAAGCGTTTCTTTTTGAATCATTAAATACAAGAGTTCGACTATAAGTATGATGCTATGGACTCTCTCTACCAGTTTAAAAAAGTGCTAAAAATTGATTTTAAAATTGCATAAAAGCAAAATTAGGCTATATGTCTGAATAGTGTATTATTTGTTGCCATGGCAACTAGTCGTGTGATTTTGCAAAGATTTTTATTTTTAGATCAGGTAATGCAAGAATTGCTCTCTTAGTATGATGCTATGAACTGACTGTAAAAAGTAAGAAAAATTGCAAAAAAACTGATCTCGGAATAGCCAAGTTAGCAAAATTTGGCAAAATTTCTTCCATAGTGTGTTGCCATGGCAACTACACATATGATTTTGCAAATGGTTTTATTTTTGAATCATGCAATACAAAAGTCAAACGAAAAGTATGATGCTATTGACTTACTCTACCAGTTTACAAAAACTGCTATAATTGATTTAAAAAAAGCTAAAAAAGCGAAGTTAGGCTATATGTCTTAAATAGTGTACTATTTGTTGCCATGGCAACAAGTCATGTGATTTTGCAAAGATTTTTTATTTTTGAATCAGGTAATACAAGACTTGCACTCTTAGTATAATTCTATGAACTAACTGTAACTAGGTAGGAAAATAGCTAAAAATTGATCTCAATATTGCCGAATTAGCAAAATTTGGCTATATTTCTGCGATTGTGTGTTATTTGTTGCCATGGCAACTAGGCATATGATTTTGCAAAGTGTTATATTTTTGAATCATGCAGAACAAGAGTTAAACTATAAGTATGATGCCATTGACTAACAGTACCAGTTTACAAAAATTGCTTAAAATAGCTCAAATAGCTTAATTAGGCTATATGTCTTCAATAGTGTATTCTTTGTTGCCATGGCAACTAGTCATGTGATTTTGCAAAGAATTTTATTTTTGAATCAGGTAATACAAGAGTTGAACTCAAAGTATGAGGCTATGAACTAACTGTAACAAGGTACAAAAATTGCTAAAAATTGATCTTAAAATTGCTAAATTAGCAAAATTTGGCTAATTTTTTCGGATAGTGTGTTATTTGTTGCCATGGCAACTAGGCATATGATTTTGCAAAGTGTTTTATTTTTGAATCATGCAATACAAGGGTTAAACTATAAGTATGATGTTATGAACTAACTGTACCAAGTTACAAAAAAATGCCAAAAATTGATCTCAAAATGGCTAAAATAGCAAAATTAGGGAAAATGTCTTTGGTAGTGTGTTTTTTGTTGCCATGGTAACTAGGCATATGATTTTGCAAAGTGTTTTATTTTTGAATCATGCAATGCAAGGGTTAAACTATAAGTATGATGTTATGAACTAACTGTACCAAGTTACAAAAAATGCCTAAAATTGATCTCAAAATGGCTAAAATAGCAAAATTAGGCAAATGTCTTTGGTAGTGTGTTATTTGTTGCCATGGCAACTAGGCATATGATTTTGCAAAGCATTTTTTTTTTAATAACACCAAACAAGAGTTGCTCTTTATGTATAATGATAAGACATATCTATATCAGTCTACAAAAGTTGCCATAAATTGGCCCCAAAACACCTAATAATGCAATTTTTGAATTTTATCCTTCAGTGGTATACTGTTTGTTGCCATAGCAACGACATAGGCAATTACTCAATTGATGTCTTGGCTTAAAATGTTAAAGTGGTGTTGTTTGTTTGTATTATTTGTGTTTTTTTCTTTATAATGGAAGGCAGTTGTGTGTAATATTTGACTGAATTTGGGCAATTTTAGTTGATTCATTGTACCATTTTGGCTTAAATATTAGTTTTCGTTGCCATGGTTACCAAAATGATGATAATACAAAATAAAAATATTTTTTCTTGTTCTTCACTCATAACCTTCCTAAGATATCAAAATCAGCCAAATTTGTTGACCATCATGTGGAATCACCAGCATGATTTTTATCTGAACCGGCACTTAAATACCGGTCCCCTAAATGACAGTTTTAGGCTTTGGTATCTTAAATAAATCATACTGGTCTCCTTAACGACTATTTTAAACTTTTCTATATTTGTATACTGGTCTCCTTAAAGTCTGATTGAAACTTTGGTATCTTAGGTGTTATAAATATACTGGTCTAATCACTATTTTATACTTTTGTATATTTATATACTGGTCCCCTTAAAGTACTTTGAGTTTGAAACTTTGGTATCTTTACCCATAAAAGGCCACCTAAAATTTGCAGCAGACGACAGTTTCAAATTTTACCGCTTTTTCATAAATAACAAAATAAGGCATGATATTTCAGAATCATCTGCTTGCAGAATATTCTCATGAAATATGATTCCTTATTTTTGTCAAAAACTAGGAAAGATGTTGCAAAGTTTGTCATCTGCTGCAATCCAGATTCAGGTGCTTTAAGGGTTAATAATTATATTGGCATTATAATTGCCATAGATAAATCCCTGCATAAAAATCATACTGGTCACCTTAACGTCTATTTAAAACTTTTGTATATTTATATACTGGTCCTCTTAAAGACGGTTTTAAGCTTAAATTGGTATCTTAATAATCATACAGCTGGTCCCCTTAACATCTATTTAAAACTTTTGTATGTTTATAAACTGGTCCTCTTAAAGACGGTTTTAAGCTTTGGTATCTTAATAATCATACTAGTCTCTTTACTGACTATTTTAAACTTTTGTATATTTATATACTGGTCTCCTTAAAGTCTGATTGAGCTTTGGTATCTTAATAATCATACTGGGCTCCTTAATGACTATTTTAAACTTTTGTATATTTATTATACCCATGGCTCTGTCCGCCCATCACGCTATCTCCTCCTAAACCATTAGACGAAATTCAACCAAATTTGGTGTGTGAGTTGCTCACATGAATGGGGCCTGCAGTGCAATGGCACATTTATTTTGGCCCCGCCCCCTGGGGCGGGACCAAAAGGTCAAATATCATTAAATATTAGGGCTGTGTATCAGTCAAATCTTTCGATGTTTGGCAACTTTTTATCTTAATAATCATAAATAAACCTTTTTTGAGGGTATATACAATCAACAAATATGTATTGCTCTACTTGTCATGGCACTTGAGCTGGGGCATATTTTCAAGCATGAATATCTCTGAGACCAGCTGACCGATCAGTCAAATTTCATATATATATATATATATATATATATATAAATATATATATATATATATATATAAGAAAAAATTAAACAACATAAGCCCATGGACGATTTTTTTACTATTTTTATTATTGCCAACCGGTTTCCTATCTTCAGGGCAATAATGGCGTCAAAATATGTGTACGCATATTTTAGTAGTGACGTCGCTAAGAAGCAACACATATTTTGACGCCATTATTGCCCTGAAGATAGGAAACCGGTTGGCAATAATAAAATTGTAAAAAAATCGTCCATGGGCTTATGTTGTTTAATTTTTTCTTATAATTTACTTGTTTTGGGACATTTTAATTAGTTTACATATATATATATATATATATATATATATATATATATATATATATATATATATATATATATATATATATATATATATATATATATATATATATATATATATATATATATATATATATATATATATATATATATATATATATATATATATATATATATATATATATATATATATATATATATATATATATATATATATATATATGAAGCAGTAATGGGTTTGAGGATAGAGTGCAGCAGAATTTGGGCATGATTGGATCAAAACTCTGTTTTTCATGGCAACAGATAGCTCCCATAGAATTATATGTAGGAATATCTTGTGACCACCCTAGCTCCTATATTTTTGATTGGTTCCTTACACTTGCAGGCAAAGAAGAATAATAAAATTGTGGATTGGTGAGATCTGACCAAGGACTGAGGAGTTAGCTGCCCTTGAGCATCTACTAATTCGTAAGTGGAGCTGCTATAGGTAGATATTGATTGAAGTATTTCACAATCAATTCAATCATGAGTCTGTTCTTACGGATCACTTGCAAAATATTAGTATATATAAAAACAACATTGGAATGTCTAGATGCATACCAGCACATATCAGCACATTCTGCATTGATTAAGGTTAATATTGCATTCATAATAAATACTGAACTTAATAACCTGACAACCTAACTGGACTTTGGACTTGAAATGTCAGTATATGCCTATTGCAAATGGAAATATGCCTATAAGAAACACATAAAGCACTAAATTATGGCAGCATGCACATATAACAAGTTTTTTTACTGTTTTTTGTAAAGTGAATATGGTTTTTGATTGAAATTACAATCAACCAAGGTATTTGGATAATTGATAGTATTTTCCTGTCCAATACCCAACACTTCTGAATTGTCTCTTGACCCTGTTTAAACCTTTGGTGTCTATAAATTATACTGGTCCTCTAAAAGACTATTTGAAATGTGAGTATATTTATATACTGGTCCCCTTAAAGCTTTGATTTAATTAGTTATACTGGTCCCCTTAAAGATAATATGAAAATGTTTAAGAAATGAATTAAAATGGAACAACTTGTATCATACAGCAAAATGCTGAAAACTGCATAAAAATCCAATTATTAAAAAGTTATGCCTATTTGAATTTCAGACTTGGTTTTGGTTTTCCAAAACAGACTTGGAAAACTAAAAATAGATTCTATCCAAAATGCACAATTCTATGATGTCATATGAGGATTTAAAAAGGTGGTTTAACTTCAAATATCTCAATCTGTGTATTTGAAAAGTACATCTTCAGTTTGAAAATGTCATTATTTTAATTGCCTAAATTACATTTTGTCCGATTAAATGATTTTTATTAAAGGGGCTCTTTCATGGTATGGGAAATCAACATGGGAGTCTGCCCACGCTTGGAATTTGATAATATTGTGTTTATTAATTGTCTGGGGTATGACTTTTATATTTATGGTGCATTTGAGTTTTTATGCAATTCCATTGCTAATTTATGACGTCATGTATGATATCACTACAATACCTTAGGGTATCCAGTTACAATCATTTCTAAAGTAATTGACATATCATGTAATGGGCGCAGAAATGTTTTATTAAATAACTATATCATTGATAAGTTCGTTGATACTATAAATGGCTTTGTATGTATAAGGATAGCGAGTGGGCATTCATTTTTATGAGATGGTACCCCAATTTTCAACTGTATATTTTGTATTCAGTCAAATTTGGAATTAAAATTTTTACAGGTTGCAGTCTTTGTCAAGATATCATTTAAACATATAAACTTTCCATATATGTAAAGAATATGTAGACAAAATTTCATGAAATTCAAGGACCGGTAACATATTTTTTCAACTTGATGTAAACACATGGCCCTAACTCATCGAAATGTAAAAAATACAATAATTAATTATGTTTCAGTGTAAAATATACTTGAACACTTGCTTAGTTTAAATCACCATGCTAGTATGTTTAATGGTAGAAGTTGATATGTTCAGTGTTTTCCCTATTACTGATTGGAAAAAGAAAAAAAAACAATATTCTTTGATATTAAGTGCCATAATTCTTATTTAATGAAGTGTTTACACAATAATATTACCCAAAACGATACAATATGGCGACACCGGGCTTACCACATCTAGTTTCGAACGTTAAAACTACATCTAACCAATGTTACACTTAATATGTAACATTATTAAGAATTTTAATTCATACAGAAGAGAAACCTTATGACAAGTCAGTTCATACAGGAGAAGAACCTTATATCTATGGTTTTATAATTGTAAGCCTCATTAATAAACCTGGTTCACAAGAATAAGCCCCTGTCAAACTTGTTGGTTAAAATTAACCATTTTGGTCACAGAGAACTCTTGGCTTCAAAGGTATTGCTAAATTGATGCTTAAATCTTCTCTGTTTATTCTGTTTTGTAAAACTGATGCTGATTTCCATCAAATGGCAACATTTATTCTTTGACTGGCTGTATATTCCAGGCATACAGTTTCGTTTCTGGACCTCACTTATTCATGTAGAGTATGATACCTTTGATATGACTCTGTTACACTTAATCCTGGTCATGGCACCAAAATGTGGTTACTTTAGTTCAGTCGGGATGTATAGAAATATATTGTCTTCTTGTTTTCACACGTTTATTGATAGGTTATTATGTTTCTTAAACAATATCATGCAGGACTTGAGAAAGTGATACACATTATCTTGGCCCCATAGTGCCATGACATGGGGCCATGACCTTTGGCATTTCCGGCCATTGAATCATTTGAAATTGTCTAAACATGTCTTTCTTTAAGAAAAGTGAAAGTAGATTTAAAACCAACCTCCTTCTGTCGAGTTATTGATTAATTTTAACTAAATAATTAATTTTACTAAAACTGACCTATACCCATAAGAGGTAGAAAATGACAAAGTTACCGGTTTTGGATTTTCATGAAATTTGGCTCAGATCAGTAGGATATACATGGCATGTTTTTGTGATAATATGATATCTTGACAAAGACTAGAACATATCTATCTTTGGAATTAAATGTTGAACGTTTTGTAATTTTTTGAAAAAAAATATTGAAATTTTATAATCGTTTCTCCAGAAAACATAAACCATAATTTATCCAAATGGTTTTCTGGTATTAATATGATGCCTATAGTATTTTGGATTCAATTTAGATGACAAATCATAGAAATAAACAAAACTATAGATTTAGGACATAAAAATTTAGAGACAGATGCCACATCAAAGGTGGAGTACGTTAGGGTTGCTTCCTAAGCCTTATTCTTAACTATCTAATTCAATACATACATTTTCATAGTTTGTATATAATAAGTCATTATTATGCAAAGTTTAAAGAAAATCCATGCGTGGGCACAGATGCAAGTACCCCTTTTGCATAGATTAGCGAGAAATTGAATTTTAAAATTTTTGTTTTGTAATTATAAAATGTATTTTTTTCCCCTTTCAGACAACATGTTTTTGTATTTTCTTTTTGATGTTTCAAAATAAGTTTACATAAAAACTGGATTTACTTATTTTTGTATCATTTAGAATGAGAAATGTATGGTAAAAGTAAATTTAAATATTTATTTAAATTTGATAATTAAGCATAAGATTTTAATAAAAAAAAATTTAATATACAGAAAACCATATATGCGAGATCAATCTTTGCTGTTTCGCAGAAAAGCATACGAAAGTTTGACAAATTCTTTGCATTTTGCAAATATTTAAATTTATTGAAAAATTTCAAACCTCACATGACATCACAGAATGATGCATTGTTGTATAGAATCTATTTTCATTTTTTCAATTCTGTTTTGGGGAAAAATATCCAGTCCGAAATTCAAATATGCATAACTTTTGAATGGATAGGATTATTTAGATGCGGTTTTCAGCAATCTCTTTCTCACAATAACCTCTATTATCTGAAATATTTGTTTAAAAATTATGTTTACCTTTCCAGTTGATCTTTATGACTATTTGAAACTTTTATAATTTGTCTATATACTGGTCCCTTTAAAGATGAGTGTATGTTTGGTTTGCTTATGTCTTGCCTGGATAGAAAGAGTTGGATAGCTTTTTGTGACTGTGACTGAATTTTCAAGGTCACCATCCCATAAAGACTGTACATGTATATATCATTTCTGCACACTATCTTCTGAACCAGTGGTAGAATTGTAGCCAAATTTGCATAGATAAATTGTTAGGCGGGGGGCTGAGAATCTTATTTGATTTTGGTGACCTGAACCTTATTTTCAAGGTCACTCGAGTACTTTGAAATGTGAAACTGTGACCAAAATAGGGTATGCATATGTTGTCTCTTGAACAGAATAATGGATTCTGGCTAAACTCTATACATTCTTTTTTTGTGCCCTAATGAAGAGTTTGTGAGATTTTGATGCTTTGACCTAATTTTCAAGGTCACCATCCTATGACTAAAAGTAAGTTTTTATTGTCACTTTTTATCTACAAGCGATGATGGGATTTGTTCCTATTTAGTGACTTTGACCTTAATTTAAATGAATCAAGGCAACTCAAAAGATACATGGATAGGCCAATGTGTTGTGTATATATGTAATCAAAGGATGTTTTTGTTGTTACACATAGCAGGGCTTTTCCCAGCAATTTTGGGGAAAGGCCCCTGGCCAAAATTGGGAAAAAATGATCAAATTAACATCAAAATTGGGAGAAATTAACAACATAGAACACAACATGGGTTGCAAAAAATATCCTTGAAATAAAGTTATTTTAAATTGTATTGTGCCAAACATAGCACAATTGTTTTAGCATCATTCTGATATGGGTCATTGTTTCTCATAAGTAATTAGTGGTCTCTAATTGGGAAAAACAGACATGGTATTTGGGGAAAATGTCACACTTTCACACCAAGAAAAGGGACGGTTCTTATAAAGAAAAAAAAAGGCTACGATCGGTCAGAAAAAAGGCATGGCGCACAGGAAAAGGGCATGGCGCTCCAAGAAAAGGACATGGCGCAGCGCCATGCTAAAAGGGCCTAGGGGAAACACTAAATGTGCCTATTTTCGATTGGGAATGGGGCCGAAATTAGACCCCCAGAGATGGGCGGAAAACCCCATGCTGTGTTTAGGGTAACCCGACCCTAGCTAAAATTACTGGTGAAACCTAAGATTTGTATTTCTATTTTCTGGAAAATATATAATTTTATGCATTTTGAAAGGCGAAATTGCCTTTCAAAATGCATAAAATTATATTTTTTCCAGAAAAAAACATGTGTGCCTACCCTACCTTAAATTTTCAGACCCATTACCCGAAACACACTTATTTTTTTTAATTGGCCTATTTATTCAACCCAGGGCACATCCCTTCATGACTCACTGGAGTATTGTTGACTGGGGCCTAAAGCAGCAGCTCAAACCAAAAAAGGCAAATTTTAAATTTCTCATTTTTGCTGATGAGTTAACATTATATTTTCATATCCAGGAATTTAAAGAAGGCCGAAGAAACTACCAGCAGGCTCCACAAGTTTTATTAAGTCATAAAGATCCCCCTTCTGAGTTACAGAATACAGACGCACGGACAGGAGAAAACATAGGATATATCACATTAGGTAGGTAGACAGGGCTTTTTCCAGCAATTTTGGGAAAATGTCCCTGGCCAAAATTGGGAAAAAATGATCGACTTAATATCAAAATTGGGAGAAATTAACGACATAGAACATAACAAGGGTAGCAAAATATATCCTCAAAATCAAGTTATTTTAGATTGTATTATGCCAAGCATACCACTTATGCACAAGTGTTTAAGTATCATTCTGATATGGGTCATTGTTTCTTGTAAGTAGTAGTGGTCTTTAAAAAAAAAAATATTTTTTTTTACTTTCCTTAATTGGGAAAAACAGACATGGTATTGGGAAAAAAGGTGGTTATTTTCGATTGGGAATGGGGCCGAAATTCGGCTCCTAGAGAAGGGCAGAAAATCCCCTGCATAGCATATGAACTTGTTGTATATAGTGTCAATAATAGAGGGCCCCATGGAAGATAAGCCTGTATTATGCTAAATGTGTAGCCCTCTGTTAATCTGTAAAGACTCTGTAAAGACTATTTTTATTATCCCCTGACGAAGACGGAGGGATATAGTTTTGGCTGCGTCCGTCTGTCCATTTCTTTCGTCCATCCACACTTTTTGCCTGTCCGGAACCATATCTCAGTACCTATTGGTCAGATTTGATTCATTCTTGGTACAAATGTTAAGTACCATGGACTCTTGATATCCTATAAGTTTGGTCAAAATCAATCCCTTAACACTTGAGGTATTGCCCTTGCTTTGGTATAGGCAATTATAAGGCAAAACCTATATAAGCTTTATTGTGTGATGATCTTCACATTTCATCAAAGCTTTTATATTTAACAACTTCTCAATATAGATCATGATTGCCAAGTGTCTGTAGATAAGCATGGCAGTGTCAAAGTTTTGCCCCACCCCCTTGACCCCACCTAAGGGGTCAAAGGTCGAATATTTTAATTTCGCAATAACTAAGGCAATTGTTAATATTTTTTGCGGAAATTTTGCATGCAGGCAGCACAGCAATAGATATGAAACATATCAAACGGGATTTCAGTTTGAAGGCCTGGGTCCCAGTCTGTTGGGTGGACTTAGGGGGCAGGGCCGAGGCCAAAATTAAACTTTTTCAGAATATAGTCATTTTGCATATCAAATTAAAGTTGACGATGCTGGCAGCAACATGGTAACAAATATCTTGCCCACAGACACACCCTTGACCCAGGGGGTGGGGTCAAAAGGTCAAACTATATATTTTTCTGAAAGTAGTCATGTTGCATATCAAATTAAAGCTGACGACACTGGCAGCAACATGGTAGGAAATATTTTGCCCACAGACACACCCTCGACCCAGGGGGTGGGATCAAAAGGTCAAACTATATCTTTTTCTCAAAGTAGTCATGTTGCATATCAAATTAAAGGCAATTGAGCACAGAGCACCATGAAAGCAAATATGCTGTCATTACACACACCAGCGACCCCTGGTGTGGGGTCAAAAGATCATTTTGTTTTCTTTTCTAAAAGTGGTCATGTTGCATATCAAATTAAAGTGGAAGAAGTGTAGACTTACATGCAAGGTAACACTTTGAATTTACACACACCCTTAACCTCTGGGGTTGGGTTTAAAGGTCAGATATTGAAATTGTGCAGATGTAAGTATACTTTTTATTAAACTAAGCACTTAAACATACTTGACAGGTGTTTGTTATGATCTGAATGATACTGAAGGTGAACTAAGGGTTAGATAAATGGGATTTATGTTTTGTGATTTACATGTTTCTCTCAAATAACCCTTCGTCGGTGGAATATAAATCCGTCGAATTTTTTTGTCTTGTTATTGTTATCATTATTAAGGTTCCATCAGTAATGTTCACCAAAACAGTGACCATTTCTGTATATCTTTGAATTGAACAATGATATCTAGCTAAACTTTATGTATTGTATCCTTGTAGCAAAATGAAGAGTTGATAAGATTTCTGTGACCTTGACCCAATTTTCAAGGTCCTCTTATTTTCAAGGTCACTTTCCTTTCAGACATTTTCTTAGATCTATTTGTGATTGTGGGTGCTTTCGCTTGTAATTATTAATGTATTTGAGCCGTTCTTTCTATATTGTATCATTGTTGAAACAATAAAGAACAGATAATGATTTTGAGAAGCATGCTTGCCATCTCAATTTGGGGTTTATGGGAAATAGTATTCCTCTGAAAACACTGCTTTTGTTATATCTACAAGACAAATACTAATCATTATACCCCAACATTTATGCTGAGGGGTATGTAGTTGTCATCCTTTCATACTTTTATTTATTTGTTACTTTTGAACTTCCTTCCATTCAGATTAATATTTGTCACTCTTTTTTGCAGTTTAAACTTATTCAATGGTTTTTGGCTCAAATGCTATCAACTGGGTATCTTGTGAAAGGTAGGAAAAAGGCAAAGACTAGGAATTAATACAATCATTATTAAGTGTGCAGCTCCTTCTACAATTTAGGCAAAGTTTTTGTAACTATGCAGGTGATTTGTCAAGGTCGTCAGTGCAAATTGTAGGAGTTGCCCAATGTTGCCAGTCAGGCAACCGAGCCAGATTTGTTTTAGAACACATCTTCATCACAATTCAGCAAAAAAGCTTCATTGTACTCAACATTTCTAGGTTCTGAAAATTTCAAATGGACTAATGGGTTCCTCAGATTATTTTTGTCATTATTTTGCAGTTTGAACACAGCGCTTCTTGTTTTAGCTCACCCTAGCCTAAAAGCTCACCTGAGCCTGAAGGCTCTATATGAGCTATTGTGATTGGTCTTTATCTGTTGTCTATAAAGCTTTGGCACATTTTAAATCCCCCGCCGCAAAGCAGAAGGGGGGTTATAGGAATGCCTGTCGTCCGTCAGTCAGTCCGTCCGTAACACTTTCATGTCCGCTCCATATCTCCTGAACCCTTTGATTGATTTTCATGAAACTTCACTCATATGTTCCTCTTAGTAAGACGGTGTGCAGAGCACATAGTCAAGCTACCTAGACCCTAGGTCAAGGTCATAGGTCAAGGTCAAAGATTTACCCTTTAATTTTGTGTCCACTTCATATCTCCAGAACCCTTTGATCGATTTTCATGATACTTCACTCATATTTTCCTCTTAGTAAGTTGGTGTGCAGAGCACATGACCCAGCTACCTGGACTCAAGGTCAAGGTCAGAGGTCAAGGTCAAAAGATTTACCCTTGAAGTTTGTGTCTGCTCCATATCTCCAAAACCCTTTGTTTGATTTTCATGAAACTTCACTCAAATGTTCCTATTATATAGTAAGACAGTGTGCAGAGCACATGACCCAGCTACCTAGACTTCAGGTCAAGGTCACAGGTAAGGGTCAAATGATTTACCCTTGAACATCGTGTCCCCTCCATATCTCCTGAACCCTTTAATCGATTTTCTTGAAACTTCACTCATATGTTCCTCTTATTAAGATGGTGTGCAGAGCAAATGATCCAGCTAGCTAGACTCAAAGGTCACAGGTCAAGGTCAAAGGATCACCCTTGAATTTGTGTCCACTCCATATCTCCTGAACCCTTGAGGCAATTTTCATGATTCTTCACTCATTTGTTCTTCCTTAGTAAGACTGTCCGTCCCTCCGTCAGTCCGTCCGTAACACTTTTGTGTCCGCTCCATATCTCCTGAAACCTTTTGTTGATTCATGAAACTTCACTCATATGTTCCTCTTAGTAAGACGGCGTGCAGAGTACATATCCCAGCTATCTAGACTCTAGGTCAAGGTCAAATGATTTACCCTTGAATTTTGTGTCCGCTTTATATCTCCTGAACCCTTTGATCGATTTTCACGATACTTCGCTCATATGTTCCTCTTAGTAAGTTGGTGTGCAGAGCACATGACCCAGCTACCTAGACTCAAGGGCAGAGGTCAAGGGATTTACCCATCAATTTCGTGTCCGCTCCATATCTCCTGAACCCTTTAATCGATTTTCATGATACTTCACTCATATGTTCCTCTAAGTAAGACAGTGTGCAGAGCACATGACCCAGCTACCTAGACTCAAGGTCACAGGTCAAGGTCAAAGGATTTACCCTTGAATTTTATATCCGCTCCATATCTCCTGAACCCTTGAGGCGATATCATTAAACTTCACCCAAATATTCTTCCGAACGAGATAATATGCAGAACCTATGACTCGGCTATACAGATTCACGGTCAAGGTCACAATTCAAGGTCATGGGATTTATCCTGGAATTTCGTGTCTGCCCTATAACTCCTAAACGGTTTGAACTAATTTCATTATACTTCATTCAAATGTTCTTCTTAGTGTGACAGTGTGCAGAACCTATGACTCACCTACAAATACTCAAGGTCGCATTTCATGATCAAAGGCTCTACCCTTGAATTTTGTGTCCGCGACATATCTCCTAACGCTTTGAAAGCTTTTTGTAAAGTTTTGGTCAAATGCTTATCTCATTAAGGCAGTGTGCAGAGCCCTTGACCCAACTACAAGGCACACCTTGAATTTCTTGTCTGCTTCATATCTCAATAGCCTTTGAAAAGATTCCATTGATCAAATGTTTATCTGGGTGTGACGGTATGTAGAACCAAGCCCTCTGTCGTGCCATTCCTTCTACAGCAGATCAGTATTGCATGAGTTTGGCCAATATCTAATTTTATGCTCCCGTCATGACAGCTTTGGCATTAAGTGTGACCGCTGTCCATCTGCAGGTCCTTCAGTCTGTACTTCACAGCAGCTAGTTTCCATGATGATTTAAATGCCTTTTGCCAAAAAAGACCAACAAACACATAATGTTAATTATCCTCTTTGGATGTCAATATTGTTAGATTTATGATGGAAAACGATTTCAAACTCCCTGCAGTGGGTGTAGAGTTGCAAGCGAAGTAGAGAAATTCAACATTGGGTAGATTTTTCGAAGTCTGAAAGATTTTCCAACAATGTACTGTCTGGGTAGACCTCTCAATGTGAACTACGGAGGAAATAGGCTGCATTGGTGTTCATCTAACTGCCATTTTGGATCTAGACGACCACCAATGCAGCCATTTTCCTAGTTCTTAAGTTCTCATTTGGGTGCTTTGGATCAAATTCACTCAATGCAGCATTTTCCTCCATTTGACAATAATATCTTTCGTAGTAGCTCACTGATATTAACCCCTGTTTATTTACCCATGGCTGCTCTACTTGTTAAATGTTGATTTTTTGTTTACAGTGAAGTGGTCAAGTGAAAAAGATAGATCTACAGGAGATTGTGTGATACAACCAAATTCAGCACAATAAATATCAACATAATTATGAGAGGCTACATGGAGTGTGAAGATTTTCTAAAAAAAAAAGCAGCCTGATGAGTGCATGCTTTTGAAAAGCAAATGGCGATTGAACCATAATAGAAGGTGTTGATGTATTTGTTTAGTGCAGACAAAAAAAGCAAAATGGTGCTTCAAGAAATGAAAAACAGTGGGTAAGTCATCCTTTTATCCTCTGTCAATATGTAATCTTCGCTTTCCTGTTACAATAAAATAAAAACCCATTCCTGAACAATCGCCACCATTAAATATGTGACAGGTACACAAAGTGTTCAATGAAAAAAGCATAATTGTACATCAAGATTCATTGTGCCAAACCAATTATAAACAGCAAGAATGATTGTCAAGATCAGTGATAGGTGAATCTCTACTTCCTGTACGAATCATAACGGAATAATTCTTTAGATAGAGATAATCAACAACCTACTAAGAGTTAATTGTGGAAGCCAAGAACAAGTCCAGAACCCAAAAATGCATAAAGGAGACATAAGTGTCCAAATGTGAGAAATATGTAAAGAATGAAATACTTAAGTTTCCATGTCAGGAGATGATGTTATTTTGGAAAAAGCTTGATCAAAGATGACTTGTTTTTAAAATCCAGACCTATATATATATATATATATATATATATATATATATATATATATATATATATATATATATATATATATATATATATATATATATATATATATATATATATATATATATATATATATATATATATATATACCCCTTTGCTAGGTCTTGTCAGACGACAGTAGTCACCAATTTATTATTGAGACCATAGGTTTAGATAAACAAAAAATTTCAGCGTAAATTTCTTAATAGTTTCATTATGTTTTGGATGCTCAAAACAAAGAGACGGTTCTTTTGAGTACCTACAACATATGTTTTGGATGAGAAATAAGAAAAGTATTTTTCATTGATGCATTCTTAACTAAAGGCCTGCGAAAAAAAGTTGATTGATGGAGTCTTTGGTGTTGAATAAAAATAATAACATTAACTTGATATGTGTGGATTTGAACAATTGAAATTCTGTTAATCCAGATTTTGTAATATTGATGACCGTACATACACAGCTATTACTACCGACATTTGTATGCACTTCTTTCTGAAGATAAAGGCGGCTGGCCACACAAATAAATGACAATGGGTTATCAGCTCACCTGAGCGAAAGGTTCATGGATGAGCTAAAACTTTACCAATGACTCCATTGTCTGTCCACAATCATTTTCAAACTTCTCTGACACCTATACTGAGGCCAATTGAACTCGAATTACATAGGTTCCTGGTCAACACACCTTTAAATATATGGTAAAACCCTTTAAAAAATCTCCAGAAGAAGATGGCAGATGACCCTGAGACTTAGTATTTAGCATTTGAGCTGTAGGTCAACCAAATTTGTTCAAATTTATAATGATCCTAGCTTACAAAATATCATTGCTTCCTATGGGAATTTTATGGGGGAAAATAAATGAATAAAAAAAATCTTTGAAGGCAAAGTCACCGTAAATATTTTTGTTATGCTTATTAGCCTAATGCTTATACAGATAACGAAAAGTTATAAGATAACTCACAAATTTTCTTGTATATTTGCATGCCTTTAAATTAAGATCAGAACTTATGAGCATACAATTGTCAATAATTTCTTACACATCACTTCTAATAATTAATGGGACCTTTTGTGTTCCAACATCATGTCACATGTTAGGGTGTTCAAAAGAAAGGTCTCATTGAGAAGGTTCTTTTCAGCACCCACATCATATATTTTGGTTGATAAAAGAGAAATTGGATTTTCCTATCAAGTGCAACAACGGTCAGCCTTCAGTAACAAATCTGAAACGGTTACATCGTCAAAGTTTGACAAGGTGGTAAATTTTCAAAAGAAAAATCAGAAGGTTTAAGGTCCACCCATTAGCAATGTGAAGGGACAAAGGCCAGCCACTGAATTTCGTCTCTCACATAGCTCCTTATGGTGCCTCACAGAGAGATGCGCAGCATCTCAGCAGAACTCATCAGAGCGAGGCTGAACAGCAAAAGATTCATCACGTTTTTAGAGACAAAAGTTATAAATTAAAAATTCTACATTTCATTACGTTTATTCGATCTTAAAATTAATATAATTAAGTGACATAAAGGAGTTATCAATTCGTAAGTACTTTAAAATGCTTGTCATACTTGATTACCTTCTATTTTAGAAATAATTAATTTTCTCCAGAGCAATGGCGTAACCGGCCTCAGTAAAAATCAAATTCCAACTCCCAATTTTCGACTATATACATTGTCGAGTTCAGTTCCCTTGAAGATTCGATGGTTGATCGTTTCTTGTACTCGTCTATATGAGTTTATTTTATCCCGACAATGGGATTTGAAGGGAAATCCGGGGAAGTTGGTCTCTCGCAACGAGCATACGGTTGCATCCGCCATGTTGGTTGTGTTTTAGCGGAGGTCGAACATTCGCGACAACGCATTTCGACCTAGCTTTTGTGTAGATTGGTGAACATCTAACCACACAAATTATTTGTTAATTTAAACATCATGTTGGTGTTCGTAGTGCACTATGCACTAATTTGGTCTCTCAACGCAAATCGTTGTAATGGCAAAACATTTCATTCAGCAAGTTTACTATGGGGAAGTAGTCCCTGTATGTAGTCTGGTGTATCAATACGCCTATACTTGCTTGATGACGTCGAACATTCGCGACATCGCATTTCGACCCACCAGATAGTTTAACTTATCGACACAAAATTCAATTTATGACTCGAAATCGATTTTAGAATGCACAAAGCATTTACCCTAACAATTAATTGCACAGTTTGTTCATGCGAAATAAAACTTTGCTGGCTTACTGCAAATCATGTGTTCACTGCGCAGCATTGTCTGCGCAGGACATATTTCTCAGACTCGGGTCAAAGTTCACATGAATGCCAGGAATATGCGTGGAAGCCTGGGAAAAAATAGTCCTAATAATTTTCGATGTAACATCGGTCGGGACTTAGGTTTGGATGTTTTAAGTCCAAAATAAATGAATATCATAACAAAATTGATTGTGGTGCTTTAGTTTACCGAATTTCAGTTCTCATTACTAATCAAAGCTTCTCCTTGTTTTCAGAAGCTGCAATGGATTTGGCAAGCAGCCAGGGCGCCCACGAGGTGCGATCTGCGCATGCGCGAGAATCTGACAGTAGTGGAGGCGCCGAGGGGGAGAAAGGCAACCAGGATAAAGTGGATGCTGTGGTTGCAAAGTTAGCCAACCAAGTCGTGAACAGATTATCTTCACAAACTGACAACTTCTCCCAAACAGCCAAAAACATTCAGACCCTGGCAGAAGCAGTTAAATCTCTCAGAGAAGACATGAAATCTCTGAAGAGAAAAACAACTGAGGAGCAGGAAGAAGTCCCCCCCACCAAAAAGAAATCCAACTTACAAGAAAGGACAGTAGAGACACCTGAAAATAGTCCCAGACCAGGAACATCAGCGGAGGCCTTATCTGATACGGATGACTCCGAAGATGAGTTGGACAGGTTCCTGGAACCAAAAGAGAGTATAGGGGCAGATAACCCCTATGCAGAGTTGGAAGAATTTTACCAGGTGGAAGATGAAACCGGAAAAGAGGTGGGGGAGCATATTGCAGGGATATGCAATAGAGCGCTAAGAAGCAGCAAGTCAAAAAAGGAGGAGGAGAAGGTTCAGAAAATAATTCAACAACATCTCAGACCGAAGAATATTGAAAACCTTCAAGTGCCGAAGGTGGACAGCCAGCTGTGGCTACAGCTCAACAGAGATGTAAAACGAGTGGATTACATCCAGCAACAGGCGGTAGCGGCATATGGTCAGGCTATGGTGCCACTTATCAAAGTGATGGAAGCGGCCGAAAAGCAGGACAAAACGGTCAACATACCTTCGTTGGTCTCAGATGCATTCAAAATTCTCTCCTGGAATATAAAACAAACCAACCTGAAACGTCTAGATAGGATTCAGAAAGAACTTCAGCCAAAATACAGGACACTTTGTCAAGATGGACCTTCAGCAACAAATCTGCTAGGAGACAATTTCCAGGAGGGGACCAAGAAACTTGGACACAGCGAAGGGAAACCTGACGGTCAACACCAATTATTTTTTAGGGAAGAAGGGGAGCGGACGGAAGCCAGACCGGAATCGCTCAACAAAAAATCAAAGAAACCAATGGTACAGCCACAAACACAGCCAAAAAGGACCAAAGTTCAACATGACCAAGAACCAAAACAACTTCAGGGCCCAACAAAGCACTTTCAAGAAGAAGAATCCTCAATCTTTCAGGAAATAAACCTCGTAGGTAGCAATGATACTTTTGACCCACTGAAATTTCCAAAATTGAACATCAAATCAGACAAAAATTCAGAAGTGTATAAATCATTTAATCTTGAAAACAAACCAGACAACTTTGTGGCAGGGAAAACTAGATTTTTTAGTATCAATTGGTTTAATATTACTCAAAATAAATTCATCAGGGATACTATTTGTGGTTACAAACTTGAAATGGATGAAATACCTATTCAAAAATCAATTCCCAAACCACTTACTTTCAATTCAGAGGAACAAATTAAAATTGATCAAGAAATCAGTAGATTTTTACAATGTAAAATCATTGAGAAAGCTAATGATACAATAGAGGGAGAATACCTTTCAAACATATTTTTTAGGCCCAAAAAAGATGGAAAAATTAGAATAATTCTTAATTTGAAAAACCTCAACAAAACTTACTTAGAAAAAATTCATTTTAAAATGGAGACTCTTCAATCAGCAATAGATGCGATGAGACCAAACTGTTTCTTTGGGTCGGTTGACTTAGCCGAGGCCTTTTATTCAATTCCAATTAGGTACGAAGATAGGAAATATTTTAGATTCCTTCATAATAATCAAAAATACCAATTCACAGCGCTTATCATGGGTTTGACCCACAGTCCGCGGGTTTTCACTAAAATATTAAAACCAGTATTTGCTAATTTAAGATCAAAAGGACACATCAGCTCGGCATACATAGATGACTCATGCTTGCAAGGATCAACATATTCAAAATGCAAAGAGAACATCAAAGATACAGTTACTCTCATGGATTCGCTGGGTTTGACAGTCCAACCGGAGAAATCTGTGTTCGAACCCACTCAGCAAATCATTTTTCTAGGGTTCTTGCTATGTTCAATAACAATGACTGTCAGACTTCCACCAGACAGGTGTCAAGAAATTATAAACTTATGTCAGACCATTATCAAAGAGAAGAGAATAACAATCAGAAAGTTTTCTAAATTAATTGGGAAATTAGTGGCTACTCAACAAGGGGTGGAATTTGCTCCACTCTTCTACAAACCACTGGAGAAAGTCAAAGAACATGAACTTAAGAAACATCACGGGAACTACAATAGTTTCATGAATATCCCAGCTCAAATCATACCTACAATTCAGTGGTGGATAGACAATGTTTCTTCCAGTTATAAATACATTTCACATGGGGCTCCCAAATTAATTCTTTATTCTGATGCCTCATGTAAAGGCTGGGGAGCATACAATGAAACAATCAACATCAGGACAGGCGGAAATTGGTCAGTAGCAGAGCAAGAAGCACACATTAACATTCTAGAACTTAAGGCTTGTGAATTGTGTCTACACACATTTTGTAAGAACAGTAATAACATTCATGTACGAATATACATGGACAATACCACAAGCTGTGCTTACATCAACAAATTTGGAGGTCGTACATCTGAATTAGACACCATTGCAAGAACAATTTGGAGTTGGTGTATAGAAAGACACATTTACCTTACTGCGGCACATGTGCCAGGAAAAGACAACTGTGAGGCAGATGCCGAATCAAGGGTAGTAGAAAATAATGATACGGAGTGGTCTTTGAATTCAGAAACTTTCGAGGCAATTTATTCAACCTTCCCAAAGTTAACAGTGGACCTCTTCGCATCTAGGCTCAATAACAAGCTCAAAAAGTATGCATCACGCAGGCCAGATCCAAATGCCTTCGCGATTGATGCCTTTTCTCTCACATGGAATAATGACTATTATTTCATTTTTCCTCCTTTCAGCTTGCTTCCTCGGATCTTGCAGAAAATCGAAGAAGACGAAACCTCGGCTGTCCTGATAGCACCTCTGTGGCCCACCCAAAGCTGGTGGCCCAGTCTGCTTCAACTGGTGGTGGGACAATGTTTTCAATTGCCAACAACAGCAGAAATTCTACATTTGCCCCACAAGCCGGGACATCAACATCCAATGAAAAAACTGAGACTGGGATGTTTTCCGTTATCAGGACAACCCTTAAGGTTAAAGGAGTTCCAAAGCAAGCAAGGAATCTTATTCTCAAATCATGGAGGTCATCTACCAAAAAACAATACAATTGTTACCTCTCAAAATGGTTCACTTTCTGTGGGAAAACAATTAACCCGATTCAACCCTCGATCAATGAGGTCCTAAAGTTTCTTTCAAATCTTTATGTCAAAGGATTACAATACAGGTCTCTGGGCACAGCTAGGTCTGCAATAAGCACCTTTCTCAAAATTTGCAGTAATATTGATATTAATAGTCATGAAGAAATTACAAGATTCATGAAAGGTGTATTTGTTGAAAGACCGGCTTTGCCCAGATACACTACAACATGGTCAGTTGATGCTGTATTGAAATTCCTAAGTACAAACCCAGCAGAATCTCTGCTTCAACTGTCATCGAAACTTAGTGGATTGTTTCTGTTACTGTCAGCTCAACGGTGCCAAACTTTACATCTAATTGAACTAGCAGACATTAAGATTACGGAGGAAAATGTTTATATAGCCCCGAATCATATTTTAAAACAATCAAGACCAGGGAAACATTTAGACATAATAGAATTTAAGAAATACCCAAAAGACAAGCAATTGTGTATTGTGGACACACTGTCCAGGTATATTGACAGAACAAAAGGATTAAGAGCTACTGATAAACTTTTAATTAGTACAATCAAACCTCATGGACCTGTATCCAAACAAACAGTATCACGTTGGGTGAAATTACTTTTACAACAAGCGGGCATAGATCTATCATTTAAGGCCCACAGCACGAGGGCGGCAGCCGCCTCGAAAGCAAAACTTGCGGGCGTTCCACTGGAAACCATTATGAAGACTGCAGGGTGGTCCAGTAAGTCAGTGTTCACACAATTTTACAATAAACCTATAAGGCACCAAACAAAAACTCTACAAGATGGTGTTTTAGGTTCTGATGTATCATAATGGTCCAATGAGGCGCCCAGGAGTTATGCATTCAGGCATGTAAATATAAAACTAAATAAATAATGAGTTTAATTTGTATGTCTGTATTATTTATGACGTATCATGCATCTCTGAAATCTCTGTGAGGCACCATAAGGAGCTATGTGAGAGACGAAATTGGAAAATTAAACGAGACTTACCGAAGGGAAGTTGAAGTTTAGTTGAAATTTCGTCTATCACAAGCTCCTTAGGGTGTCTCACACCCACCCACCCTAAACCCAATATTTTTTGTGCATGATCCTACATAAATTGGATCAAGATGTTGTTTCTGGGTATGGCAAGAAACAACGTCTTGATCCGGTCTCTGAAGACTGATGAGTTCTGCTGAGATGCTGCGCATCTCTCTGTGAGACACCCTAAGGAGCTTGTGATAGACGAAATTTCAACTAAACTTCAACTTCCCTTCGGTAAGTCTCGTTTAATTTTCCAATTATATCACGCAATCCCTGTGGTCTGTTATCTGTAACAATACAATTATAGAATAGACCTGTGTTATGTAAAATCATTTAGTGTACCTAATAAACATGTAAAGTTCCTCAGTAAAGTTTATCCTCCATCCTGTTGGTCATATTAAAATGCCTGACATCTTCACTTGTTGTTTTTGATGTTCATGTGTGAGGTTAGTAAAATAAAGATCCGGATCAATAACATCAGGATGTGCATTTCGTGTGAAGAGGATAAGGTACATTTTGCGATCTGTTATTTCTAATGTCAAAAATCAATTGAAATGTTAAACACCTTTGTGTGATACTTACAAAAATGTATGTTTGTACTGGGATTAATTTTCTTCGAGATGTGTGAAAAAGGCTTTGGGCCAACATTTCACTTTGAATAATCGAAGATTTCGAGTTATCAACAATGGAACAATATAGGTCGGTGAAAATTCCGGACCGACTGCCGCCTTGGAAGTTGCGAGTGTCTTCGAGTAAGTTGACGTTTTTGCCACAATGTAGTCACTGTTTGTGCCAATGAAGTTTGTAGATATTTGATGAGTTAATCTGGTTTTGGAACAGTCAGGCCTCTAGATAAGATGGCATAATAGTTGAATAATTTTTATTATTGTCAAACCAAAACATACATGCTTGTGTGTAGGTTTAATCAAAAGAATGGGAATTTCACATTTTGTTTTTGTTGTCTACAGATTTATTTTTCAAAATCAAGAAAATTCAATGTAATTTCTATTAGGAATACCACCAGAGTGTCAAACAGTCAGTCTGAATCCTGGCCTCAAAGTTATAAAACTTTTTCCATGCTCAAATTAGCTGAGCACGAAATTTATACTGCTCATTAATGTTCAAAATGCCAACAATTGTTGGCATTTTAACTTTTATAGCATGATATTATAGTATCTGAGAGACTAAAGCAAGAAACTTCTTCATTTTTCAGTAATTAGCTAACCTGTCATGTAGTGGCAAGGTGAGCTTTTGTGATCAGTCTTTGTCTGTCATCCGTCAGTTAACAATCGACTTAAATGACAACTCCTCCTAAGCCCCGTCCAATTTTTGAAATATTTTCACACAAATGATCCTCGGGTGGCCCTCAATCAAAACTGTTTGTATGGTTCTGGTCCATTGCATATCTATTTCACAGTTAAAAAATTGATTTTCAAGATGAAAATTTCTCTTCTGAAACCAGGAGGCCTAGAACCTGGTATTTGGTATTTAGCATCACCTAGCGGACCTCTACCAAGTTTGTTCAAATTATACCCCTGGGGCCAAAAATGACCCTGCACTGGGGGTCAGGTGTTTTACATAGGCTTATATAGGGAAAAACATAAAAAAAATCTTCTTGTCTGAAACCATTAGGCCTAGACTAGATCCTTGATATTTTGTGTGTAGCATCAACCTGGTCGGGGAATACTAACTACGCTTCTCAAGAATGTTTTGTAACTCTTAGACGCATGTATCTACTGAAAATCTCCCATGATTTGACGATAATACTATGTTTTATTTATTTTTTAGGTATTTGCACTGTTTTTCCTATTTCTGATGTAAAATTCTGATGTAATTTTGTTCATGCTGGAATAATATGTGCATTGTTGGCTCCTTTGATCTATGCTGTTTGTTAATTTCAACAAGAGTGTGTCTTTTCAAGGGGGAGGAGCTTCAAACTATACTCTTATTTTCTAGATTTGGCAGTTATTGTACCCAAAGATGTACAGAAACTTCCCGAAAATAGAGCACAGTTTTAAAATTCCATTTCCTTGAAAAACACACCAAGTAGAGGGCAGTAGCAAATACACTGATAAATATAATAATCACCCAAAGTAAAGTTTTCGATCGCTAAAACGAGGACCACACCAGTTGGGCGGCAATCGAAAACGCTAAAAACTATCAAAGAATATGGCTCAAAAATCAATAGAAACAATGTTTTCGATTGCCATTTGTCGCCAGTCTTGGGACAAATGACAATCGAAAACTATGTTTCTAACGATTTTTGACCTAAGTTAGACGATGGTATTAACGTTTTTTGTTATTGCCGCCTACCCGGTGTGCTACCATATACCACAAGCAAACAAAGTTTATCTATTTGCAAATTGTGTTAGTTTGCCATCGAATAAGTTTGATATCTAAAACAGTTTCTAGCTAGTGGAAACGTGGTCTTGTTTTTTTTTTCCATTTTAATCAAATTTCATTAGAATATTCTGTATGCAAAAAGTGGAATTCCTGATCAGACGCAGCGTTTTTTAGCGTCTTGCCTGTGTCTGCATTGTTTGTTGATGTCACACAAAAAGAACTCTAGGCTTTATGTGTTAAAATGCGATCAGGATAGCTACCTTCCCCATGTGAAGTAGACATGATCTTGTCGAAATAAACCGCTCAGATCAAATGAAAGGCCTGACACAGGGTTTGCGCTAGGATTTATTTTTCTTTCGCCACCATTTTCGCCAATCTGATTTTTTTGCGCCATTTTCTTGAACTTGGAGCCAGATTTATGGCCATTTTTTGCCCAAAAAAGAAAGACCAAGTTTTTGGGCATTTTTGTTAAAACGTCTTCTGTCTTTAATCCCTTAAAGCTGCATAGTCTGTAACTTTTGATCTTTTCATTTTAGAAATAATGTTTCTATTTTTCAAGAACACAGTAAAAATACTAAAACTCAGGTATACATATTACCTTTTTCGTAATAATTAACAAATTATTAGTGCCAAAACAACAGCATTTATGTTAAAAATTACCTGTCAAGAATTATTGGAGGGACGCAAATAATTACAAACAAGAGAAAAAACACCTGTTTTTATAAGATAATTCACTTTTCCATGCAGTTTTCAGCTGTAGAAATTAGATTTATTGTATAGATATCCGACAGTGTTATTTGAGTTGAGTATTGGTATTTCATTGGAGTTTCTAGTCACTCTTATATAGGTCACTGTTACATGGGTGGATAATAATCAGACTTTTTCTCTAAGTTTGTACATGGCTCTATTTAGTTTGTCAACCTCCATTCATTTTAAACACCTGAAAGGTATTTTCAATACTAACTATCACTTTACACATGAATGGATATTATATATGACGCCAATATAAATATAATATGGGGTTTTTTGCTTCCGGTTTTTGGTCATTGTTTTTAGTGATTAAAAGTTTGCAATCAATGTAATTCTCGCTTAAATATAAAATTATAAAAATACTTTGATGAAAGCTGTTTAAATTTGGAAAATATATGTTAAATAAACCGAATAACTGCAATGATTTCCAATGTAAGCAAAAGGGAGCTAATTCAAAAATGTTAGGGGAGAGCACAATTGCATAATTTTTACCTCGGACATTGGTCCGAGTTTTTACCGATATTTTTTCTGACAAAACAAATTTTATGAGCCATAACATTATCTACCTTATAAATAAAAGATTTCTGCTTATAAATGATAGGTTCAGATATCTGAGACTGTCGAGAAAAACCCTTTGAACGGCGTGTGTTACTCTGTTTTGAAGAGAGAAGTTATCTTCAGGGTTGTCTTGCTACTGTCCGAATTTTGGAAATGCGCGGATCATTTTGCATGTCTGGTAATGCCTGGTGAGTGATGCTTTCAGACAAAAGAATGGCACAGTGAACACCATGCAAATATTTCCCCTTTCTCACTATGCTTGATGGAAAATGAGCTTGAAAGTGACACATGAATTTTTTTCTTCTTTGCGGACGGCATTGTAGCGGTCTTTTCAACATGTTTTAAGTTATGAATTCAGAAAGTTTAGTACTTTTATTATAGACTACAATAAGCAAAGATATGGTGATGGTGCAGTTTATTTCATGCACAGTATGACACCATGTATATTATGGTCTGTCATTCTGACCGTTAACGCTAGCAGCTGTTAAAAGTGTGCCGATCGCCGTAGGTTAAAAGCAGCGCGTGTCCAGGTTCGACTCGATCAGCTACAGAATTGTGTGGTGTTAATCGATGTGTTAATTGACAATTAACATAAAGCGGCACGAGGCAATGACTTTAGCCGGAGGTGACGTTACGACGCCAGGCGAAAATTTTCGCTAGCGATTTTTCTTTCGCCAATAGTTGTCGCCAATTACAATTTTTTGCGCCAAATTTATTTGTTTTATTCGCATTTTGCGACAATGGCGATCGGTAGCGCGAACCCTGCCTGACGACTCATTGTCTAAATGGTGCTTAAACATTTGGCACGTACTTGGTCTGTGTGTGCTCATCACAAACATCTTATAGAGATGATTATAATGAGTCCCCAGACCATACAATCTCTCTTCCTCCAGACTCCTGGTGCTTTTGATACCTGTATCTACAACAATAAACAGCCTACATCCTGATCAGCCAGCTTCTTCACAAACTAGCTGATCTGGAGATATGTGGTTTGCAAATTCTACCGAAGTACCATACGACAATGATATGTTTAAATAGAAATATTTTCTGTTTTGTTGAGTAATGGAATTGTTTTGTATGTTTGTGTGAGTACATGTGTAGAAATGGTCAAAAAGTTACTGTTTGTGCTTTAATTTAAGTTTTGTTGCCAATCATAGCTGGGGATAGGGCGAGTAATTTAATGTTATCGCCGTATCTAGAGCTCTGATCGGCATTTCATGAAATTAAGCTACACCAAAAAAGTGTATTTTCTACCCTTCTTGTGCATCACAACCAATCAGTTTGCATAGAAATTCTATTTTTGGGTCAGCTCGATCACATATTTTGTCAATATTTGCAACCATTCGGAACTTGTTAAATTGTCCCTTTCTTTGGGCAGGGCGTAATTTTCCATATTTGGAAATAGTGGCATTGACCACTTCATGGATTTACTTCATGTCATTACAAATATTGACAAAATATGTGATAAAGTTGGTCAAAAATTTCAAATTTCTGTGCAAGCTGATTGGTTGTGAATCACGGGAAGATGATGCTCCTCCTGAACCACTGGTCCAAATTTCATAACTTCACATGAATGTTAATTAGCTTACCTGAGCCAAAGGCTCAATGTGAGCTTTTGTGATCAGTCTTTGTCCGTCGTCCGTCTATCATGCGTGCTTTCGACCGTCCATAAACTTTTTCATTAAATGATGCTCCTCCTGAACCACTGGTCCAAATTTCATAACTTCACATGAATGTTTCCCATGATGCCCACTTTCGAAATTGCATAAATTGTTCCGCTCCATCGAACAGGAGGGCCGGCAGAGCCCAAGATAAAAACTCTTCTAAACAACTTCTCTTGAATCACCGGCCCAAATTCGAAATAATTTTACAGAATTGTTCATCAAAATACCCTCTACTATATTTACACAAATGGTTCCGCTCTGCTGAATAAAAGGGCTCCAGATAAGAAATACTTTTAAACAGCATTTCATCCTGGACCACACGTTACATACATGTAGCACTTTTGGTGGGAACAAGACCACGTCCTTTACAATAATGCATTGTCATTGAAATAATCATACTTTGAAGGCAATAAAATCACATTTAGTAGGCTATTTGATAAACAGAATCTTACACTGGCTCTTTTAATAAATTTCATATGAAATGATCACTCATGTAAGATCCTCTATGTAAAACTAAATATGATATCTGATGCACTCTTGTATAGTTTCATAGTTTTTAAGTATGCTATTTAATCCTAAGGAAAGAAAAATACATTTTAGGGATAATTGGCTTATATTTTTGAGAATTTGGGGGAGTAGCTGAATTAATTTTAGGGATATGGGGAGCAAAGGCTAAATACTTTCAGGGAGCTGAGGAAATTATTTTCAAGGATTTGGGGAGATCAATGCATTATTTTTAAGGAGCAAGGGGAGGTTGCAAGGGGCTCTACCTTTTTGCAAGAAACTCGTCTTTGTTGCATGCAAACGACAAAGGCACAGACCAGCCTGCGCATATAAAAGGTTGTTCGTCTCTTAGTGACGTTGCCGTTTAAAACAGTGTATTTCCAGAATTTTCGTAAAAACTATTGTGACAAAGTTTATGGGTGCAATTTTACATAACTTGCAGGGATGAAAAGCTAATAGAAAATAGCATTATACAATAAAAAATTAAAATGATTGCACTTTTGGTTCCCAAGTTTAAAGAGAGTGCAAATTTTAAGGTATCATGATTCCCATTGAAGATAATGTTAACATCACAGAAAAAAGCAACTTTTTATTTTGTCCGGGGTTGAAATAGCTGTTATATTTAAATAAAAGACACCATGAAACTACAAAAATTATGTTTGTTGCCTTAATCAATTTGCTTTCATTTGGTACTTTAGCTTCATTAGTTTTGCAGCAAAAATCTTTGCAATAAATCTGGAATGCATCGATTTAAACAGCGACGTCACATTATGTTAAGTGAGCTCTAGAAAGCTGCGACATGCAAGAACTAAAAAGTAAATTTCCACCATCAAACATGCGTACGCAGATCCAGACAATTCCAACGCGAGGGGAAGGGGGGGGGGGGGTCATACCAGTTTTTCTTCTCTGTCTCCGCCCATATCAGAGATTTAATCAGTTCGAAGACATATTGCCCGCTCACGTCAATACCGACCACATGTCTTTTTAAAGGTTTGAGGACGCACATGATGGCTTTGAAGTAAGAAAATGTACATGACACATTAAGCTAAGCCTTGTGTCCTGTTTGTAGGACATGTAAACAGTGGCCAAGATCAGATGATTAGGGTCGCCACTGTTTGCTTACGGAATCATGGTCCATCAAAATTTAAATGATTATGAAAATACCACCCAATGATGACTAAAACGGAAATAAACTATCAGATCTATAGGTCCTGTTGTTCAGAGCCAGAGGCGAGTTCAACAATGCGAGAGCTTGCGGGCGCAAGGGTCAGTTCACCTAACCACAAGCGGTTAACCAGTACTTTGTGCACATACTTGAACGATTCAGTGGAAGGGAGGAGAATTGACTGTGAAAATTATTTCATGATCAATCTCCTCGAAAGTATGGGACCTGGATGGGATCAAACTCTGGACCTCTTGATCTGCAGTCAGATATGTACCTGTAGCCAGACACGTTACGGACTGCGCTATGTGGCCTGGTACCGACCATGTCCCTGAAGATACCTGGGCGGGGCCATTTTTGGCCAAGGGGCATTATTTGAACAAACTTGGTAGAGGTCCACTAGATGATGCTGCACACCAAATATCAAGGCTCTAGGTCTCATGGTTCAGACAAGAAGATTTTTTCATGTTTTCCCTATATAAGCCTATGTAAAGCCTGTGACCCCCAGGGTGGGCATGGATATAATTTGAATAAACTTGGTAGAGGTCCACTGGGTGATGCTACATACCAAATATCGAGGCTCTATACCTTGTGAATTCAGACAAGAAGATTTTTTTCATGTTTTTCCCTATATATACCTATGTAAAACATGTGGCCCTGTGACGGGGCCATTTTTGGCCCCATGGGCATAATTTAAACAAACTTGGTAGAAGTTTATTAATAAACTTTAACCAGTACCTCAATAGCACCACCTAGTAAACTTCTACCAATAGCAAATTCACCATTTACCTATTTCACGGAGATGCTTTATGGGTTATTAGCTTTATCGGCACTGTATTTATACTTTGTTGATATTTAGGTTCCAGAAAGTTTTGTGGGGGTCCAACTTTTACAACGTTTTTTTTTTATGCCCCCAACTTTGAAAAAGTTGAAGGGGCATATTGCTTTGGACTTGTCCCTGCGTCCCTCCATCCCTTACATGACCCGTATTTTTTTATCTGGATTATCTCCCTTTGTGGAGTTATGCCCCTTTAAAGGGTCATAATGAAATTTTGTAATCAGGATATTTCAAAAACTATAACAGCTAGGAGCTTCAACCTTGGTCAGCTTAAAGATAATGAGTAGATTACCTGGTGAAAATTAAAAAAAAAAATCATTTTATTTTTTTGAGTTATTGCCCTTTACAATTAGACATAGAATACTTGACATCTCAAAAACTGCTGCAGCTAGGAGCTTCAAACTTGGTCAGCTTAAAGAGGATAATGAGTAGACTACTTGGTGAACATTTTTTAAAAAATCATATTTTTTGAGTTATTGCCCTTTGCAAATTTTGACAGAAAACTTGATAGTTCAAAAAGTTGGACAGCTGATAGAGGGTAATGAGTAGATTAACTGGTGAAAATTAAAAAAATATATATTTCTCTTTATTTAGTTATCGCCTTTGCATTTTTTGAATTAATGCCCTTTGCAAATTTGAACATTGAAAACTTCCAATAAAGATATCTCGAAAACTTTTGCAGCTAGTAGCCTCAGATTTGGTCAGCTGAAGCAGGATGATGTATAGATTACCTGGTGAACAGGATGGTGAACAAGCTAATGGTTGGGGGAATAGTGTTTCATAAACACAATTTCTAGTGGGTTTTTTTTAGATTGATAAGGTGAGGCAGGATCCAAATACCACTATTAGCGGGCCATCAACAGCCCGCCAGCGACCCTTGCCAAAATTAAACGCAGCTCTGCGTAAAAGCTGCGTAAAAGCCGGCTTTTCCGCAGCTTTTTTGAAAAAGCTGCGTAAAAGCTGCGTTTTTTTCAGACCTGCGTTAAAGCTGTAGAAATGCTGCGTTTTTTTTCAGACCTGCGTATAAGCTGCGTAAAAGCTGTACTTTTTTGTGTGGGCTGCGCAGAAGCTGCGTATTTAAGTTGGTTTGTCTGAGAAAGCTGCATATTTAATACTGAAAGCTGTAGAAAAGGTGAATATTCTGTTTCATTAAACAAATGAATCATTAAGGTAAAATCTGCAGCTCCTGTGAGCTGCAGAAAAGCTGCGTATTACTCATATTTAAGTCCAAACAGTCTAAAAACATAAAGACGCAGCTTTTCTACATATATTTAAAGCTGCGTAATTAACTTTTTTAACTGTCCTGCTTCACCTGAGATTGCTTTGTTTCAGTAATCTGGCTAGTCTCTGTAGCTAAGCAGACTGGTTTGTGTCTTACTAGGTAAGAAACCTGGAAGAGATGGTTTCTTGTGATGAGACCCATAGATTGACTTGTGCCCCAAGCCAAGACTGATCAGCCTGGGCAGCCAAATTAATATCCAACTTGGCAAATTCTTCTATTTGAATAAATTACCAACAAGCAAGGGCCAACCTATGCAATGTATCAGCACAGGGAAACAGCAATATTAGTTAACAAACTGTAATGAAATAAAAGAAAATGGCTGTCAACTCAGGCTGTCAATACTTAAGAAAATCCCCAGAAAACTCTACTACCCAACTGACCATATAGACCTCCACCCACATCCCCACCCACCTTAAATGCCCCCAACCCTACCCCCTCCTCACCTCTACCACAAACTTACCTACCAATGCTTACTTAAACCTACCTGCATCTATCCACCCACCCAGGACCCTAACAGCCATACTACCCAGTCCCACCAAGAATCCCTCCCTCAATGCTGCCTATCCTACCCTACCCTAACCTAACCTCCCTCCCTCCCACCGCCCTCCTCTCACCCACCCACCTCCCTCCCTCTCGCCCACCCATCTATCCACCTCCCTCCCTCTTACCCACCCACCTATCCACCTCCCTCCCTCTTACCCACCCACCCACCGACCCACCCACCCACCCACCCACCCACCCACCCACCTACCTACCTACCTACCTACCTACCTACCTACCTACCTACCTACCTACCTACCTACCTACCTACCTACCTACCTACCTACCTACCTACCTACCTACTTCCTCCCCATACCTACCTGCCAATAGTTACCTATATATATCTACCTATACCTACCCACCCACCCATCCTGACCCCCACCCCCTCTCCATACCCACAACCCACCCACCCACCCACCCACCCACCCACCTACCTACCTACCTACCTACCTACCTACCTACCTACCTACCTACCTACCTACCTACCTACCTACCTACCTACCTGGTAAACATATATTCAGCATTGCAGCTAAAATACAGATTTCTAAAGGGTGTAATCTATTTGGAGTCAAACTCCCCAACAGTGGCAACTTCCTTTCAGTAGAAATAGTTTTTAAAGGTTCCTGAACCAGTGGGGAGTTTGATTTGGAGTGGTACACCACTGGGGAGTTGATTTCAAGTAGTTGGAGTTTATCCCTTAGTTGGAAAAATTTGAATTTCTAATATGGCTGTACAACAACAGATTAAACCAAAACAACAATTGAACCTTCACCTGCTGACCAATCTACACATGCTTTCTTTGAAGGACACAATAAAATCCAGTTTCTAGAAAAAGTGAGTGTAAAAAAGTGTGACTAGTTAGTTAATAAATGGATAAAAAAAATATTTTCTAACCAAGCTAGATTCAGTGGGTGGGGTATGCATGTATATTTCCCTTAAACAACAATAGTAAGTTATCTAATGCTATGAAATAAAGGATTAGTAACATTAATATATTCATAAGCACAATGAGTTATATTTCTATGAGAAAATTAAATGTATACAGACAGATGTTCTTTTAGAAACAAGTATTGTCTTTTATAAAAAAAAAGTAAGCAGGTATTTCAACATCCCTCAAAATTTGCTAGATTATTATGCTGTTATCATTTGCTTACATGCTAGATTTGTCTTTGGGTCCTGCTAATGCAGATTGAGACAGGTTAGCATTGGGAACAATTGGAGAAAGACTTCTTGTCTGCTTGAAAGATGGAAACAAAGGCGGGCTATAGGATCGACATATGTGCATCCTGTCTTAGAGGAACCAGTAGCAATGCTATCTTTTGTAATGACTGCTTCCTGTGGATTCACAAGAAATGAAGTGGTACTCCCTTCCTTCAAATATGTTCTTTGGGTCGTATAGTGTATTTGGTTTTGTTTGGTTTGGCTCTTTATGTCCCAGTCAACAGCTATGGTCATGTTGGGATGATCAGTTAACCTAACCACACCTTATTTACTGAGCAAGCTTGGCTTAGCAGTTAACCAGTACTTCCTGCACATACTCTTTAGCTTGAAACTGACAACAAACCCTTCTTAAATCAGTGGAAGGGAGAGAATGGTGGTAGAAATAAATATTCCATGACCTGCAATCTCCCTGAAAGTATGGGACCGGGCCGGGATCAAACTCGCGAAATCTGGATCTGCAGTCAGACACATATCTGCTACCAGATATTTTAACGACTGTGCTGTGCGTCCCAGTGTGCTACCAGACATTTTAACGACTGCTGTGTGTCCCAGTATGCGAGTCTGACTGGCGGTCTAGGGGTCGCAAGTACGACCCCTGCCTGGTGCCATACTTCCGTGGAGATTGATTGTGAAATAAATTCTACTGTCATTCTCTTTCCTCTGCTGATTCATGAAGGGTTGTTGTCAGTTATAAGGGAAAGTATTTGCACGAAGTACTGGTTGACCAATTTAAGTCAAGCTTGCCCAGGAAAAAAGTGTGGTTACAATGTAGTGAACTGACTGCCTCGACATCATTGACATGATCATAGCTGTTGACTAGGACATAAACATCAAAACAACCAACAATTGCTGGACCCAGAGCGTAATTTGTAGGGATTCAGATCGCTGATCTAGGGGTTGCGAGTTCAATCCTCGTCTCGATCCATACTTTGGTGGTGTTTGATCATGAAATATTTTCATAGGACAGGTCATTCTCCTCCCGCTGATTCAAGAAGGGCTATTGTCATAAGCCAAAGTATGTGCACACGAGTACTGGTTTAAGTCCCTTATTCTAAGCTTGTACAGGAAAACAGGTGTGGTTATACATGTACTAGGTTAATTGACCATCAGTGAGATTCACGGCATGTCCATAGCTATTGTATGTGACCCCATACCACAAACCAAAGCAAAACTTTGAGTTGCAACCAATAAAAGGTAAGGGAGGTGTCAAACTTGAAGTACCAGAGTGCAAGGAACTGCTGCCAGGTGACAGTATAATCACATGATGCACCTTAGTGACCTAGTTGAGCTATTACGGGCCATGATGAAACACCTTGAACCTCCTACGGTACAATGATCCATTGGAAAATATGTTTCGAACTTACAAAGACACAGAGCAGATTATACGTCTAAGAGTTGCTAATGATTTTTCAACCTTCGGTAATTTGGACATGTGATGGTGTTTAACATTACAGGCTTTACTGTTATGAACAATGTATTTCTCATATCTTGGCCTTACTCATTTACACAAGACCAGTGCATATTTATGATATTCATAAAGTAAAGACCAGGAGTCATTAGACTACTATCTGCTTATAAGCCTTTGTTTTGACCATTTTTTTGGCCACATCCAGAACTTTTTAAAGACGCAGGTTTCTGGCAGATACGCAGCTTTTACGCAGGTTTGTTTATCAAGCATTAGAAACGCAGCTTTAACGCAGCTTTAAATAAAAGCTGCGTTTCTGCAGCTTTTACGCAGCTTTCATTTGAAGCTGCAGAAACGCAGCTTTTACGCAGCTTTTTGATAAAAGCTGCAGAAAAGCTGCGTTAGAGCTTCGTAAAAGCTAGCGGTATTGGCATCTGCGTAAAAGCTGCGTAAACGCAGCTTTTACGCAGCTTTCCCTTGAAGCTGCGTAAAACGCAGCTTTTACGCATCTTTCACTTGAAGCTGCGTAAAAGCTGCGCTAGAGCTTCGTAAAAGCTAGCGGTATTGGCACCTGCGTAAAAGCTGCGTTTACGCAGCTTTTGCGAAGCTTTAACACAGCTTTTAGTGAGTCTAGGCTAAAGCTGCGTAAAAGCTTCGCAAAAGCTGCGTAAAAGCCGGCTTTTCTACAGCTCTTCGTTAAAGCTGCGTTAAAGCCGGCTTTTCTTCAGCTCTGCGTAAAAGCTGCGTTTCTGCAGCTAAATACGCAGGTGCCAATACCGCTAGCTTTTACGAAGCTTCTGCGAAGCTTTGAAAGCTGCGCAGAAGCTGTAGAAAAGCTGGTTATTTTTCGCAAGGGGAAACACCATTTAAATGGCGTTTCGTTTGCGGGCCGATAATGGCAAAACATTGAATGCTGGATTGGTGGCTTTATGATTTTAAGGGGATCCGGACCAGTATTGCTAAGGAACCCTATATTTTTGTAATTTTCCTGGGGGGGTCCAGACCCCTTGTCCCCCCCCCCTCTGGATTCGCACATGTGGTCTCATTAAAGGATATGATATACTAAACAAGTATTAAGGGGACCAATTTTTATGTATATTTTTCTCTCAGAGTTTTTGAAAATAGAAACTACATTAATCAACTGGTCATAGCTGGTGAAAACATGAAAAAGTAAAGAATATACAAATTGTCCCCCTATTGCCTATTTGTAAGCACGGTCCCCTTAATGTATAAATCAGGATTATATATTGAAGGCCATGAAAATAAGCTCAAAGTGGTCTTAGTTGGCGAAAACATTTAAAAGGAAAGAATAGACAAAACTGACCCCCTAATTTCAGTTTTTTTTCATGGTCCCCTTAATGCCTATAAAAAAACCTTGGTCCACCTAATGACTTATATATACTTTGTATACTTTAGGAATAAAGAAACGCAACAAACACTTTAAGTCATCGTAAGCATACCATATGATGCAAGTTTTTAGTGCAAATGATATTTATCCATAGGAGCAGTATATGTCCGTCAAATTACAGCAGATTCGACGTAATTATCGATTACATAATCATTTTGGTATGCGCGTAACTAGCCTGACCCCTGTAGTAAGCTGCTGAAAAGGATCAATAAAAGCAAAGCATAATCAACCATCGGTTTATTGTTTTAAAAAAGTCTTGGCATAGATTGCGGATCAAGGAAATGATCAAATGGCGACGTTTCTGTAGGATTCCGAAACGGCTTAACGTCATTAACGTCAACTCTGAATAATGCGTGAAACGCGTAAACTTTCTTTTCTGCTTGAGATTTATTCATTACAAGGACGTTTTGTTCAATAATTATGACTTGAGATCTTCAGACGTCATAAAACCTCAATTCTGACGTCAAAATTCGATGTCCTATGTTTTAATGGTTTCCCTCATGGTTATGTGTTTTTCCTAATGATCCAGTGATAAAGTTAAGGTTACAGTTAACAAGTTTGGTGTTCACTCTCGGCATGTAGTCAGATGTTTTCTCTTGCATTATGCAGTGTTTTGTTTGGCTAACGTCAATATTAACACCTTACCAGCGTAATTCTATGGTATCTGAAAAGTCAGTTTTTCCCAAGAAAGCATGTTCTGATATCTCCAGGCTTATCTTATCCCGTATATTCACCAGCGACCCAAACCCGACGGCATTAAGTGACGTTTATCGCTTATTCACTACCATTGTGTATCTTTACGTTCAAGTAGCGTCTTTTGACGCAATATTTGACTGCATTGTGAATATGATTGGACGTTTGTTTAATTTGCACATTGTCAAGTCGACGCCAAATAACCAAACATGGAAAAGACAAGGTTTCTTGATCTTTATTCTGACGTTAACGTCACATTTACGTTATCATATGTTTTCAACTTGTAGCGTAAAATGTAGCGTTAAAATGACGTTTTGGTATTTCATCACATGCTATAAATACTCAATAAGAAATTTTCAAAAGAGATTTCACCAAACCCTCATTTAAACACGCAAAAATTATATTTTTGTATGTTGCGTTTCTTTATTCCTTAAGTATATATATTTTGGTCTCCTTAAGGTAGATGTTATACTTTAAAAATATTAGGGGGACCGATTTTGACATATATTTTTTCTCACTTGTTTTTTTAAAATATAAACTACATAAATCAATTTAAGGCAATGAAAATAAGCTAAAAGTGGTCAAAGCTTGTGAAAACATTAATATATAAAGAATATACAAATTGTCCCCCTATTGCCTATTTTTAAGCGCGGTCCCCTTAATGCCTAAATCAGGATTATATATATATATATATATATATATATATATATATATATATATATATATATATATATATATATATATATATATATATATATATATATTATTTCACCTCACACAATAGTTTTTCAAAGTTTTTCTTGCACTTTTAAGGTGATTTATTGCTTAGTTAAGCTTGAGGTTGGGTGAACCGACTGTCCCTTCTCTCAGAATTACATGTAAAAATCAGTTTACATGTAATTACATCTCATTTTACATGTAATTACATGTAATTACATGTAATATTACTGATTTGACATGTAAGTAACATGAAGTTACACGTAAAATGAGAATTACATGTAAAGACATGTAAAACCCAACAGGTTTTTACATGTTATTACATGTAAAAGTGAGACTTAGGAAACTTTTATATGGCAAAATATGTAAAAAGTTGGACTTCGCCAAAAAAAGAATCTGTAAAATGAGCAACCTCAAGACTTAGAAAGTTTTTATCTGTAAAAATGTGTAAAAGTTCATACTTAGTTTTATATTTGAAAATATGAGAACTTAGATTTTCCCCAACTCACCAAACTGCCTAATATAAAATTAGACTGTTGTAATATATTGTTGATTTTTTTTTATGAACATCATTGCAAATGCTATTAAGCCATTAAAATACCATGATTTACATTTAATTGCTCAATTAAACAGTGTAAAACTACGAGGATGACCATTTTTATTGTTTGTATTATTCATGAGGTTATTTGTTTTAGATTTAAAATTTAATTAATGTTCAATATATTTAAATAATCTACCATGAAAATACCATTAAAAGTAGTTGAAAGTAATGGCTGACCATGAATGTGATGGCATCTGATATTCAATGGGTCCATAACCTCTTGTTTAATGCCCATTAGTTCAAAAGATATAGTGCAGACAAGGCTTTCGCACAGAGTTATATGACCCTAGTGACCTTGAAAATTAAGTAAAGGTCACAAAAATTTAATCATGTCCTCTCAATGATGTGTCTGTGCGAGTTTAGTCAAAATTCTGGCCAATGGTTCAGAAGGTACAATGCAGACAAGACGTTTTCATAGTTATATGACCCTGGTGACCTTGAAAATTAGATCAAGGTCACCAATTTCTAATTATTTCTTAGGATCCACCCAGTGGTGTATCTGTGCCAGTTTGGTCAAAACCTGGCCATTAATTTAGAAGAAAGAGTGCAGACAAGGCTTTTTCCTAGTCATATTTGACCATGGTGACCAAGAAAATTAGGTCAAAGTCACCAAAATCTAATCATTTCTAAAAGTCGTTCCAATGATGTTTCTGTGCCAGTTTGGTCAAAATCAGGCCATTGCTTCAGAAGATAGAGCACAGGCAATGTTTTCATAGATATATGACCCTAGTGACCTTGAAAACTAGGTCAAGGTCACCAGTTTCTGATCATTTTTATCATTCTCCCGATGGTGTATCTGTGTCAAGTTGGTCAAAACCTGGCCATGAGTATAGAAGAAAAGATGCAGCCAAAGTAAGTAAGGGTGCAAAGATCAGGAGTCGATACAATCAAGTACCACACCCGACCCAGGATACCAAAGGGAAAGTTACAAACTCACAGTTAGACACCACAAACAAGAGCCAAGAGGTCAGCCCTTTCCAAGCAGGTGACCACAAAGCACAAATAAACAGACGCGCACAAAGACATAGCAAACATAAGACAGAACAAAAACATAAATGACCATGTTAACCTTGAAAATTAAGTCATGCGTGGTCACCAAAAGCTAATAGTTTTTTTAAAGTCCTCCCATTGATCGATGTATCCGTGGCAGTTTGGTCAAAATCTGGTCATTGCTTCAGTTCTGAGAGTGCAGACAATTTTTTTTTCAAAGAGCTTTATATGACCCTGGTATAATTTAACATTAGGTCAAGGTCACCAAGATCTCATCATTTCCTTAAAGCCATCACAATGATGTATCTGTGTCAGCTTGGTCAAAATATGGCCATTGGTTGAGGATATAAAATCCAAGTTTTTTTATGGTTGTATGACCTTGGTAATGACCCTGGTGACCTTAAAAATCGGTTAAGATCACTTAACTGAAATTAGATCAACTGCTCCAGCTAATGTCTGAACTTTCATGGTCATAAAAAAATTCGTGAAAAGCAAGCATTTGCCAGGAGGTACATTTTCGAAAGAATTTATGTATCAATGTTCTAGGGCTGGGGCCAGTCTAAATTTGAAAGTAAGGAATAGAGCCAAGATGCGCACAAATCATCCCGTTGTATGATACATAACTTTTATTTAGTATCGTCTCAATGTTCCAAAAGTAAACAATGCGTATTTTACCAGTGCCATTTTTTTCAAAAAGAAATACTTGTTGATATTGCGTCCCTTGGAGGAAGTGAGGTCGCTTCAGCTTTTGTTTCAATTTTCGAAAGTTTCTCAAGACACGTGCGTCAGGAAATAAGTTGCAACGATCAGTCTGCACTTGCGAAGCCTTGTTAGTATAGCTGCCCATTGATGAACCTAATGTGTAAGTATTTTCCTTTTATTTACTTTTATGTACCGTATCGAACGTTTGTTTATCAAACAAAAATATCGATCGTCATTTCAAGAAAGTTTTCACTGTTTTTCCTACTGCCCTAAACTGTTATTTCCTTCCACAATCTATTCCATTATGTGTTTAATTTAGTTTATAAAACGAGAGAACAATGTTTTTAAACTTAACTTTACTTTTCTCCATTAATTGTGATGTTTTTGTTCTGGAATTGAGGAAATCTCGACAGGTTCCCCACCCACTAGGCTTGCATTACGGAGAAAATAATTAGTTGTATTTTAGGAGCCTGAGTTTTAAAAATAATAAGCATGATATTTTGATTAAATAAAAGCAAGGTCTTACTACAAGAAAGCAGCAACCTAAATATTTTTGTAAGGCATTTAATTTTGGCAGATTGAAAGATTACCTATCTGTAATTTCAATAACAAGTGGAAAGTGAAAGCGTGGTAGCTCAGTGGTTAAGCACTTGCCTCTGGTGCTAGAGGTCCCAGGTTCGATCCCCGCTCGCGGCGAGGAAAATTTCGGTGTCCGAACACGCTTTCCCTAGTGTCATTTGCAGGGATGACACTAGATAAGTGCATCGTCCTTCGGATCGGGACGTTAAATGGATGTCCCCTGTGCATGGAGTCACCCCTTGTGCAGGTTAAAGAACCCTACGGTAATTTCGATATGGTTACTTTTAGGCTTTCATCCTGCAACCCGGAGTGTACAAAGTACACCTGCCGATAATACTCGAAAGAGGGTCTGGCAGTATATAGAGAAAGAAAGAAAGTTGAGTATGAAAAACATTCTGCAGACAGAGCAAAGGCATATGGAAGTATCTGTTTGAGTTTCAAAATAAAAGTTAAGCTTTATAAAGGCAAGAACAAGTATAAAAATCAGCATTGTGAAGTAAATGTGATCACTTAATTAATCAATTTGGTTGAATGTTTTTAATATTGAGTGAGGATATTTCACTAGAAAGAGTGGAGAAAACGTATCATATGATATGTCGAATATGGATAATTTTGTATCGATACAAATATCATATCAAAAGATTTGACTGATACGCAGACCTAGGGAAAAACCTATCATATGATATAAGAGAATATTAATAATTTTGTATCGATACAAATATCGTATCGAAAGATTTGACTGATACGCAGCCCTGGCACGCTACAGTATTTGGTGTATCTCAATCGAACATGAAAAACAAACGATGTTGATCTAAATCTAATCCTTTTTCTTTCTAAATTTAAAATGTGCTTGCATGTTTCCTTCAGAATAATGACACGTGACATGTACACAAGAAAAAGCTGTGTAAACTGATTGAAGTATTGCCGACATGACATTTTGCATGTCTGTGACTTACGCTGTGAAATTAAAATCACATCTGGGTCGTAATTGTTTTGTTGAGCCTGCTCATGCATAATGTTCAGGTAACTTCTCATTCTGTAGACACAGTCAGTTCATTAAAACATTATTAAACATAAATCATGTTTTTGCTATTTTCCGCATTTAAAAAGCAGTTATTTGAAAACATACGCCAATGGGCGTAGACAGTATTTATAGGAGAACGAACATGACGAAAATACAAGTCATTTTTTACTGAAGTTTAAAATATTGGCCAGGTACATTGGTAAACTAAAATGCTTTAATAGGAAACAGGTTGTTATGGGGTTCAAAAGCTGAAAGCTGGTTTATTAGTTATTCATATTGTTGGGTCCTTCTCTTTTCAGTGAGAAAATATCAAATGATAATGAATATCAATCATTTTGTATGGATATTCATATTGTCACGAAAAAATGATCCATACCTAGCACTAGTGTAGACCCAAATCTGACTTCTCCTGTAGGAACAATTTGAGCTGGGTCCATACTGTTGACCTCATTAGGTTACCTAAATAAGCCGCAACATGAGATTTCCAACATTGTGGTAAGTGCGACCAGTAAAGGCTCAAACCAGCCTGCACATATGTGCAGTCTGATCAAGAGCCTTTGCTAGTCAATTAAATATTCCATGTCTGTTAAGCTACTGACCGAACATCATTTGGAATTTCTATAGGCTTAAAAGGAGGCTGCACACGCTCATCTGAGTCTACACTTGTCAAAATGCCACGTTGTTGGAAATCTCATGTCATGGCTCATTAAATTTAAATTATGATTGTCAATGATGTACAGCAGACAACTTAAGCAGATGACATTTTGAGTTTTTGATGCAGTCTTTTCCTTGCGCTTTTAGGGTTGATAGACAAGGTCTTTAGACACACATGAATATTTTTTTCAGGGCATGAAAATGGATATTGCTAGACTGACAGTGACACCATCCTTCCCAGCCTTAAACAATTTCCGAAACAAGCACAAATGCCTATAAAGTCGTCAGGTGAAGTGATACTCGAAGTGAACCGTCCTCGTTTGTGTAAACTAAACTTCACAATGTGAGTACAAAATAATCATCATATTGTTTTACACTATTTGCCTGCGTACATCACACACCTATTAAATGCACAACGGTCTTTTGAGCCAAATCCGCAGGGAAGTCTTGCTTAGAAATCGTTGTAAGACACACATCAGTTTAAGAGCTTTAGGTTCGCCAGAAGATGCTCAACCCTTTTCATTCTGATTGATTTTCCTATCATGCATTTTATAGAATATAGAATTGCCCATTTTGTATTTGAAGGGGTCACAGGTATATTTTTCAAAATTAAGAATATGGTGTATTTCTGCCTTGAAGATTTGGTTTTGTCTTTGCAAAACAGTTCAGACCCTGATGAATTGTTAATTGTAGTTGCGGGGGAGTGCATTGGTAGAGTGCTTGACTCGAGACTGAGGGTTTGCAGGTTCGGCTTCGCCGGCGGCATTGTGTTGTATCCTTGAGCAAGACACAATAATCCCTGCTTAGTACTTGTTCAACCCAGGAAAAATTGTTGAGTGGGCCATAAAGAATCAAGTCAAACAAATCAAATCATTGTAGTTGCATTTCATCATGGTCTTCACTGTTTACCAAAGAATCTGGACATATTGATAGTTTTAGATTTTTATGCCTGCTTTTTTCTCTAATTTTGAACTCCATAGAAACCAAAGTCCATCCGTCGTCTGTTTCATTTCTGGTAAAGTTTTGTATCTGCTTCTAAACTGTTGGACGTACATGTAGCAGCTTCAACTTTACAGGTGCATATAGGTAAGATGTATTTGACAGTTGCCTGGGCAACAATTTGTGTGACCTTGGCCTCAAGGTCAAAAGTTAAATAATGTATTTTCTTGTCAATGCAAAACACTTGGACCTAGCAACTTCAAACTTTGCAGGTGTATAGGTTACATGATGTACTGGACAACATTTAATGTGACCCTTCAGCAGGTATTTGCAGTCAAGTCTTGAAAGCAATGTTTTCAAATTTTAAGTATGGAAGTTTTATTTTGTCATGAATCAATTTCTGTTTACTGAAAAATGGCTCAGTACAATGTGAAAAGAGATTTAATGTCATGAGAACAACATTGGCTCAGATCAGATTGTGCATCCACATAATTTTATCAGAGCCATTGTTTGCTGTCTGGATACTGCCTATTCATTTTTTTTAAACTAGCCTTTGGCTAGCCAGGCCTATGTAGTAAAGTTAGTAAAGGCTTGTTTTTTTTATTTTTCAGCTTTTAACCATGTTCACAGATCCTATTAAATAGAAGAGTATACTACATGTACATTTATTTGTTGGTGCTTCCAAAGATCTATTCACATGTTATAACCTATCAGTCTGGGAAAGGTACCATTCCTTAACTATCTGCTAAATCCTAATGCTGGTTTGTACAAAGATGCAGCACTTTTTGGCTAAATGGAACATCTTACACTCTGCTACAAGACCATAAACTCTGCTGTTAGACACCATCTTATGAACTGTGCACTACATCCAGGTACAAGAAAAGACCTAACAAGAGTTAGACAGTGTTAAGAAGCTTAACAAGTTTTAATATTTGTGTTTCTATAGATCTACCTAATGAAGCTGATTTGAATGCACCTTACAATTTGCATAATGATAGATTATAGAAGACTCTGACACTAACAGGCTGCTGTACAGAATCATTGTGCTTTCTACACATGGGTGAAAGTTTAAAATTTCCAAAATCCTAAATTTTTGAAACTCCACCTCAAAATGTACAAACAGGGCTCGCACAGACCTGGAAAAGTTCTTGAATTTGACCTCGGTCCTGGAAAATTCCTGGAATTTGAAAAAAGTGCCTTTTGTCCTGGAATTTTCCTTGAATTTTGTAAAATCTCCTTGAAAATATGAATTAGTCCTTGAAAAATGTAAAATACGAGTCCTTTCGGATTTATGGGATGCACAAAAATACTTTCTGAAAATCGCCCAAAACTGAGTGAAAATCACTAGATACACTTCCCGTTTTTTATCACCGGAATCAGGATCAAAGAAAACAAGCCGTTTCACTTGATGTTTTCGGCTGACAAAAGTGCATTTTTTGCGTTGTTTTATACAAAATTGGGAAGAAATTGAGTCCTTGAAAAAGGAAAAAAGCCCTGGAATAGTCCTGGAATTCTGTTTTCCCATTTCAGTACAAACCCTGTACAAACTATCAACATTTTTTTTAAAATTCAAATTCAGAAAATTTGAAGTGAGGAAACTATTACAATCTGTTGAATTCTGCATTTTAGGCTGACTTTCAAGATAAAGTCAGCCTCAAAATTCTGAATTCAGGAATAATCTTGAAAACTTTCACCCATGGATGTCTTCAAAGAAAACCCAGAAAGTGCTGTGTAATTGCATAGAGAAGAGCAATGACAATCTTATTTTGTGTTTTAATGGGACAAAGACAAATTTTTAGTAGACTAAGTAGGCCTCTAAATCAAGCATGTAATGAGAAATTGTCTTATTTTCAACCAAAACATATGGTGTGGGTATGCAAAAGAATCGTTTCAATCGACCGTTCTTTTCAGCACCCAAAACAAATGTTAAAATTGATGGCAAAGAAAATATTTTCAAATATTACACTCCAAATTTTTGTTTATCAGAACCTAGAACTTTTACATGTAGCTATTTAATAAATTATGATTAATGTTTACCCATGTTAAGTCTTTAAATACAGCCTCATTTTGCAACAGTATTAATTAGGTAACCCTTTGAATGCTAGTTGCTCCTAAATGTGTACTTTGGCTTTACAGTGAAGACCCAGATGAAATGCCGCATTATGCAGTTTTTCATCAGGGTCTTATCTTTGATAAAACAGAAACAATCTTCAGAGAAAGACGTGTAGCTAAAATAATATTATACATTGCAGGGATAATGTTGGGATGGACCAGCTCAAACCATTTTGTGAAAAAAAGTATATGTTTAGCCAAGATGAACTTCTATTTTTGGCCCCATACATAAGCTAAATTCAAATATATCCATAGTTTTGCTCTAAGGTGCATATACCTGTAAAGGATTGTTCATCCAGTTTTATAAAGGGCCCATTAAAATTTTAATGGGAAATGGATTATCAGCCCATTTATAGGGCCTAGCTTTATGATTTTTGCCATTTATGGGCCAACAATATCCCTGCATTATATGTATAATATTCTAATAACATATTTACGCGTAAAATTGAAATTGTATGTGTACTCTACATGTAAAATTTTGATTTTACATGTAAAATCTGTGCTTTGAGCATTTTTTATTCTATATGTAGAATTTTAATTTTACATGTAAAATGCTACATTCTTATTTTACACGTAAAATTCTGTGGGTTAAGCTTTAATATTTACACGTAAAATTCCACATGTAGAATTTTAACTTTACATGTAAAAACTCTACATGTAGAATTAAAATTTACGCGTAAAACCCAACATGTCAGTTCAAGAATTTGTAATAGCAGACATTTATTTACGTGTAAAAATCATGTTACTATAGAGCTTACATGTAAAGACGCGTTATTACATGTAAATTTTTAAATGTTGAAGTCTTCTCTCCTTTTTGTTTAAAATTTTTCTACACGTAAGAACCTGTAAACTTTAGTCCGAATACTCCACGTAAATATTATTACATGTAAAAACATGTAAATTACGCGTTATAACATGTAGTTCTGAGGGAAGGGGTCTCGGCATGTCCATAGCTGCTGACTGAGATACATGTAAGGAATGAAATCATACAGACTAACAAGAAGCTTTAGGTTGCTGCTGGTACTGATTCCAGTATTCTGTACAGTCATCAACATTTACATCATCATCTATAGCAGCATTTATAGCTTTGTCAGGTTAAGATATTAAGTCTCCATGTGCAGACATTGTATTACTGAGGGTTTTTTGAAAATGGAAGTTCTTTCCAGACAGCAGTGTTGTCTTGGTTAACTTTAAACAAACACTTTTATAACTTACTATATCTAATCGGTTTATTATATGAAATTGGAAATTTCATCAGTGTGCGTAGCACACGCTCATGAAATTAAAATTTCATGAGTGAACCTATAAGATATAGTAAGTTCCACACCCTCCCTCCCTATTTCCCAGATATTATATATTTCTGCCTAACTGCGTCTTTGTCTGTGTTGTCACACCTTCCTATTTTACTGTTTTACAGGAAGGGGAGGTTAGGGCAGTTACATGGCACTTGTAACATGCGATGTCATTGTACTACAGTTACACACAGTACCATGGTTGTTATAGATAGGGCTGTGTCAATATTTGATTTTGAAGGCTTTTTTGATTATGGTTTGACTTTTTAGTCAGATCTATGACTTTTTACTTGAATTTTGTATTTACAAGTATCCTTTTGATATATTTATTAAAATATAAACTGGATATATTTTTTTGCCTTGTTTTTCTATTATTTCTCTTTCACAATGGTTTGTTCAGAGATATATACAGGTGACCAGTTATTATGGTATGTTGCTTGTATCTTACTTTGTTCTCTGACATCCTGAAAGAGAAGTGTTTAAACGAGGCTTTTAAAGTGGCTGGTTTAATTATTATACAGAGAGAGTAAACACTTTAATAACTTGCTATATCTAATCGGTTCACTCATGAAATTTTAATTTCATGAGCGTGTGCTAAGCACACTGATGAAATTTCCAATTACGGTTGCTTTCTGTTTCTGTGTTGTGGCCCTTTGATTGTGTTTTTATGCTTATTTTGTATAATTTACATTCTTGTACACGCCATAACTCACTCATTCTACCACTGAGACAATGTGGTTTAAATTTTAATTGCAGTGTATCTGAAGCCAAAAATTCATTGAATTACTACTGTAAATCTACTCTTAATGGATATTCTTTTAAACACAATTAAGTTGATTGATTGATTGATGTTTATTTGGTAAAATCAACACATACATACATATACAACAGCAAATTAAAAACATATAGCACATCGACTATCACATTAATTTAGCACTTTAAAATATGGAATAATTTGAATAAAAAAAAGTTAAATAAATCTCTGATGCTATTAAAACTTATAATTTAAGATGAATTTGAATAATTTAAGAAGAATTTGAATGGATCTGGCACAAATATCACATTAAGATTATCACAGTAAACTACGTTATCACATATCATCACAATTATGCATTTTATAAATTAAAAAATCACTTTTTGACTAGGCACAAAACAAAAAAGTTGAAAATGACTGATATCTCATTCATATCTCACACTCCCGAATAAGAGTGCGAGAGATGAATGTAAGCAAAAATTTGTTGTTTTAATGAAAGATGATGTAAAGGCAAAATGTATGAGTGTTGAAATAACCCAGGATAGCCCATGAAAGCCCTAAGGCTTATTTCCAATGGGGTCCTGTTGGTTAGATCCAAGAAGCAGTTAGGAGAGGAGGGGACATAAACCTAAGTTGCAAAATTGAAATACTAAATGCATATTAATAATAAGCATAGGTATCAGATTCCATAAGTTGCAGTTGAGATCTAAGGTATTGTCTTGCAGCAGATTTGAAACCATTGAAAGTGCACTTTTGTTTGACATCTAAGGGTAGAGAGTTCCAATCTTTAATTCCACTGTAATAAAAAGTTGTTGCTGCAACACCATTGACAGAAGGTACTATAAAGTTTTCAGTACTACCTCTGGTGAAATGATGATGAACATCAGAAACTTTGATAAATTGTTCAGACAAATACGACGGGCCAGTTCCATTGAAAATTTTATGCACAAGATTCAGACGAAGTTGTTTTACCCTGAAATCCACATTCAACATATTAAGACTATTAAGTTCCAAGAAACCAATATGAGATCTAGGGCCAAGATTTTTAATGAACCAAACTGTTTTGTTTTGACAAATCTGAAGTTTTTACTTAAGCTGTTTGTTCAAACCCGAGTACCACAAGGAGCATGCGTAATCTATGTGACATTGGATAAGTGCAGAACATATGGATTTCCTAAGTTTTTCCTCCAAAAAGTTACATTGTCTATAAAGAAATTTAAGCCTACCATTGACTTTTTGAACAATAGAGTTAACAATTGCCTCCCCAGTTAATTGACCATCTAAAGTAAGACCAAGATATTTCACCGAACGTTGTGCCTTAATTGTATGACCATTACATTCAACTGAAAAATTATTAATTTTCCTGAGTTTCTGCTTAGAGCCAAATATTATGCATTCTGTTTTCCCCATATGCAAGGAAAGTTTATTATCAACTAACCACTTGCTGCACATCCCCAGTTCTAAGCCAAGTTTATCAGATATAACCCGAGGATCCATGTTTGAGTACAGAATTGCACTATCATCTGCATATAGTAACAATTTACACTCTGAGCTAATACTGAGTTCCATATCATTTATATAACAAAGGAAAAGAAGAGGACCTAAAATACTTCCTTGAGGGACACCACAAGTTACAAGTGAAGGGTCAGACTCTGTATCATTCACATTGACAATCTGATTTCGATAAGAAAGATAAGACCTAAACCAATCTACAGACTTAATACCCATAGCTTTTAATTTCTTGCACAAAATGTCATGGTCAACAGTATCAAAAGCTTTTTGAAGATCCAACATGAGCATTCCAGTATATAAACCTTTAGAAGTTTGACAAAACTAATTAAATACACATTTTAGATCGTCGACATTTTGTTTTATTATATAACTTTATAAGCTATAAATAAACATCTTCTGATTGGCCCAGATGCATATCCACTCGAGTCAATATAACTCCATATTGCATGGTTTGCCAGAAGTGATGTTGCAAAGCTAACAACACGAGGTATTGCATGGCTTACGGGAAGTGACGTCAGAACCTCAAGTAATTTTGCATTATCCATATCCGTAACCTCATTAGTTTTAATTGTATAAAATGACAGGAACTGCATAACATACGTTTATTTTATAATAAAACAATTGTTGACTTCTGTTTCGGTAGACATGGAGTATTATTGGACAGTAAACTTAATCATATTAACCTCCGCTCCGCGTTGGTCAATATGATGTTTACTGTTCAATAACACTCCATGTCCACCTCAACATAAGTCAATAATTGTATTATATCTCATGAGATGTGTTTGTGTAATACTAATGCCCCAAGGGCATATGCAATTCACATTATAGCTGTAACGAACATTCACTTACTTTTAAAAGTAAGACCGAAGGTTTAGGTCATGTATTCTGATACAGTAAAACCTGTCCTAAAGCGGCTACTCAAAAATAAGATAAAAAATTGGTATTCAATACCGATTATCACTTAATGCAGGTCAAGAGTATTGCAGAATGCTCCAAGAGAGCATTCAGCAATACTTCCGACCTTCACTAAGCTACCATTTGTCTGTAAGACCTTTGTTTTGTCTATTTTTGAGAGACCGCTTAAGATGGGTTTCACTGTACATTTGAAAAGCTTTTGTCCCAAAGTATGCACACATCAAAGCTCTGGGTCCAATTGTTCAAAATTTATGACCAGTATTTTAGTTTCTTTTGCACAAACCCACAGAGACTAACAACAATATGAGCTGTGGCATGAGATTTCCAACAATGTGGTATGGGCCACCAGCGAAGCCTCAGATCAGCCTGCGCATATGCAAAGTCTAATCAGAGCCTTTGCTAGTCGCTTGAATATTCAATTGACGGAACATCATTTGGAGTTTCTAATCTTAAAAGGAGGCTGCACAGGCTCGTCTGAGAAACATATCAAAATGCCACATTGTTGGAAATCACTGTCAATGCTCATAGGCTCTTGATCTTTCATATTGGGGGTCCAGACCCCCCTCCCCCTCCCCCTCCCCCCAACGAAAAATCACAAAAACATAGGGTTTTCTAGCAATACAGGTTCGGATCCCCTGAAAAATCGCAGCTACCAAGCCAGCTTTCAATGTTTGGTCATCATTGGCATGCCAGCGAAACGCCATTTAATGGTGTTTCATTGGCGGGCCGATGATGGCCCGCTTATAGTGGTACTTGGATCCTCTCTTCCCTCGTCAACTTAAAAAAAAAAGAAGAAAAAAAAAAGCCAAAGTTGGACCCCCTCTGACAAAACTTTCTGGATCCGCGCATGTTGGAGTCATGAAATATAACATTTTGTACAGCCTTTGTATATATTAAATTCCACCTTGTATAATCCCTTACGGAAAAAAATGCACTGCCACGAACAATTTTCGCAAACAGCGATTGTTCTGCGAAGTTCAATTTTTTTACATGCAAATTAGGTCTGCCGTGAATACTTTGAGTTAACAGCCTGCGAATATTCAGCGAATATGTGGCGAACATGATTCCAAACAGCAAATTAAATATGCAGCCAATATCCTGCAAACATTCTGCGAATATGTGATGAACATGCATTTAAATATGTAAATTAAATATGCAGCGAATATCCAGCGCTCTTTCTGCGAACATTTTAATTAAAAGTAAAAATAGCTGTTGCGATTATATGGCGAACAATAATTGTGAATATCCTGCGAACAAGCAGCAATCAATGATTTACAAAAGTCAAAGCTTGTTAAACTCAAATAGTCAAAATTTATCCATTTTGCACTGACCTCAGCAAGCAACACCATTCGAGAACAATCAAAGGTATCAATCAACTCATACATCATAGGAACATAAAAACACATGAGAAGAGATTACATACCGTAAAAAGACTTCTCAACATGTTGTCATTTTTGCATCATGGCAATTATGACAGCCATTTAATTGAAGAGTTTTAAGGGGAGATAATTTTGAATCTTCCTTCCCAGTAAAAAAAAAATCTTTAGACTGAGAGCTATATGAGTTGAAGTTCCTGAGATGAACACTCCGCGAATACATAAAAAGTTAAAGTCACTGTTACGAATATGTACAGCGAACAGTATCCAGAACTAAGTTCTTATTGCAAATATGCAGTGATTATATGACAAGCTGCTAACATTCAGCGATCACTTTTCTGTCAGACCAACTTTGTTCGCTGGGTATTCGCGACATGAAGTGAATATATAGCGAACAATTACTGTGAACAATGCAGTTCGCAGAATATTCGCAGCATATTCATCAGATATTCGCACAAAGACAGCTTTTCCATAAGGGTGACTGAGTCAGTGTTTATGTAAACATTTCACTCCTTGAAGAATGGCTCAAAATCTCGTCAAAAACATCATTGGTTATGTGGTATCAAGCTATCAAGTCAATCTAGCGATAGAAAATCCTAATATGGGATGGTTTCCCACCTGGCACCAACATTTTTGTACTAACCAGGTTCATATACTGCATATAGAGTTTTCATTATCTTTTTTTAATTTGGATTGCTTACCCATACTTAAATCATTATTTCAGACATCAGTATTCATTAAAATATAATCAAATTAGTTCTTTCTGGTTAAGTATAATTCTTAGAAGGAAACAATTAAATAACCCAACCATAATGGTTCCTTCCCAACTATAAAGACACTACTCAAAGGTTTATAACTTAAATTTGTATATGTGATATAATGGATCTTACATTAGTGTAGATGTACTATTGAATTTATCAAATGAGTTGAGGAAAAGAGATAAAATGGGAGGTTTTGCCAAGCATTTATCAATCTTTTGCAAAAAGTTTAATACATTCAATAATACAGGAGCACAAATGTTTTGTTTGTTTGGTTAGATGCTTAACATCCCAGTTAACAGCTATGGTCTTGTTGGCATGGTCAGTTCACATAACCACTTTTTTTTCTTGGCAAGTTAGACTAAGTGGTTAACCAGTAAATTGTGCACATACTTTCGCTTGTAACTGACAACAGCACTTCTTGAATCAGAGAAAGGTAGGAGAATGGCTGTAGAAATTATTTCCTAATCAATCTCCACGAAAGTATGGGACCGAGCCAGGATCATACTCGCAACCCCTGGATCTGAAGTCAGACACGTATCTGCAGTCAGACATGTTATCAACTGCGCTTTAGGGCCCAACAAGAGCACAAATGTAAGATGCTATTTATCATATGACATTAAATCAACTTAAGATTGCATTTTTGGAGTTTAAAACGTTTTGAGCTTGTCATTATGCATGCAACTTTGCTATGGACATCATTACATAACATTATTAACCCATAAAGTGCCACCTATAATTTGCAGCAGAGGACAAATTTAGCTTTTTCAAAATGACAAATAAGGGATGATTTTTCATGAGAATCGTATTCTCATGAAATATCATTCCTTATTTCTTTCAAAAATTGGGAAAGATATCTTAAAATTTGTCGTCTGCTGCAGTTGTGATTGGCGTTTTAAGGGCTAAATATGTAAACCACTAGTGGTTTATCAATTTTAATACACGGAGTTATATCGCTCTTAGATGCGATATCATGTGATAATTTGTGATAAATTTAAAATAACATGGGACTTTGGTTACCACAAATAGTATCCATGGGACCACTTTATAAGCCTGTAGGGGTGGATTCAGGATTTCTGAAAAAGGGGTTCATTTGTAAAAAGGTGTGGGGAGTTTGCTTTGCTGATTTTATCTAATTTTTTGTAAATACCGTATGAAAATGAAATAATTTGGTCTCACTGAGTCTCACTGAGACCAAATTATTTCATTTTCATAGGATATTAAAAAACAGGGGTATGGAGGGGGCACGAACCCCCTGAACCCCCACTGACCTGAGAGCTTTAACCCTTGTCATGCTGAATAATTTTTGTACTAAAGGGTGTTAAGAAAGTTCTTTCCAAAAAAAAAACTGTTTTTCTGTTAGTTTGGTAATAACGAGTTTAATTACATAAATGGAACTGATATTTTTTTAGTGGACATACATGAAAAGAGTCAAAAGAAAGAAACAATGGGATATATAATAAAATATTTTCCAAGAAAAGAATGGTCTGCAAATAAGCAGTACCCCATTGAAAATTTTAGGCTGGAGGAGCAAAATGGGGGTATACGCCCAACAACCATTGCCATGTCAGGGCTTTAGTAATCAGACCCATTTCAAATAGATTAAGAAACACTCCATGGTCTTGTATTCATCTTATATAAATCTTTGGAGCATATCCTAAACTGCAAGGCTGCCGAATAGCACAGTCAGTAATGTGTCTGGCTACAGATGCGTGTCTGACTGAAGATCCAGGGATCGTGAGTTCAATCCCAGCCCGGTCCCATACTTTCGTGGAGATTGAAAATGAAATAATTTCTATGGTCATTCTACTCACTTCGGCTTAATCATTCAAGAAGGGTTGTTGTCAAATACAAGTGAAAGTATGTGCAAGAAGTACTAGTTAACCACTTGTTCAAGCTTGCCCAGGAAAAAGTGTGGTTAGGTGAACTGACTGTCCGACCATTACCATAACTGTTGATTTGGGAAGTAAAGCAACAAAACAAACAAAGCAAGGCTACAAACAACCATTCAAAATCATAAATGTCACAAATTTCGGAAAGTATCGGATTTTTCTGCACAGTTTGAAAAACAGTATCCATAGAACATATAATTTTATGACGCCATTGTGTGTCATACATGATGTCAAACATATAAAATACCACAGACAATGACAGGCATATAGAAAATGCAATTTTTCCAGCATCAATTCATTTAAATGATTTTAAATTCTATGATGAACTGCCAAAAGAACTTTCTTAACACCCTTTACATTTCTCCCTAATTTTTATCATGTTAACCACAAGCGCCAAGAAAAAAATGCATCTGAAAATGTTGTCTGCTGAACTCGTCTGCTGCAAATAATTGCCTAACATTACTGAAGAATTAAGTATAGAATCAAACAGCGTGGACCCAGAGCAGTCTGATATGGGTCCACACTGTTTGCCATAGAGGCTTCTTAAACATTTCAGCAGACGAGAAAAGCAGACCAATTTTGTTGCGATTGGCGCTTCAAGGGTTAACCTGCAGCGTTCCAGTTGCAAGCAGGTATTTTCAACCAGAGTGAAAAACAGCGTGGATCCTGATCAGATGGCTTCATCAGAAGCCAGCCGATCTGGATGTACAGTGTTTTCAAAAATGTTAAATCCGGTTTCACTAGGACAGGAATTTTAACTATCACATGGGCAATAAATAAACCTATATATAAAAACACATAAGGTCATATGTTTTCATGAACAAGAGGGCCCGAAAGCCCTGGAGCACTCACCTGAATCCTGGCATATGAGATGATGTTTTGGCCTGTGGCTATAAGGGATCAAATAAAAGATATTTTATTTTTAGGCTCAGCTGGACATTTTGTTCAGCCAAGCTGAATGGTCTGAGCAATTTTGGTAAAGGACATCACAAGAAACATTTTGACTTTGAACCAGTGGTTCAGGAGATGTTGTTTAAAGTTATTTCTTATCTAGAGCTCTGGTGGCCATTTGTTTAGTGCAACCAAACCCTTTGTGCAATTTTAAATGAGTGCATTTGACGAACATTACTTTGAAATTGTATTGAATTTAGATCAATTGTTCAGGAGGAGACGTTGTTTAAAGATAATTCTTATCTAGAGTTATTGTGGCACCTTTTTTCTGGATCGGAACCATTTGTGCAATTTTGGTAGATGGTATTATTAGGAAAACTTCTGTGAAATTATTTTGAATTTGGTTCAATGGTTCAGGAGATGTTGTTTAACAATATTTCTTATCTAGAGCTCTGGCCAACCCTTTATTCAGCAGAGCTAAACCATTTTGAGGAAATGAGGAAATTCAGGTTTGGCAGGAGTTGTAGATTTCTTATCTAGAGCTCTAGCAGCCCTCTTGTTGGGAGGAGCAAAACCATTTGTGCAATTTTGGAAGAGGGCAATATTGGGAACATTACTGTGACATTATTCTAAATTTTTATCAGTGGTGCGAAAAGAGATGCTGTTTAAAGAACAAGTTTATGGACAGAGCCCGCACAAGTGATACCAGACAAAGACAGATCACAATAGCTCACATTGAGCTTTCATCTCAGGTGAGCTAAAAATGTCAACATTTTGGTGAAAAACAATTTTTATCCAAAACAATAAATTTGAGCCGTGGCATGAGATTTCCAACAATTTGACATTTTGACAAGTGTAGACTCCGACGAGCCTCTGCAGCCTCCTTTCAAGCTTAGAAACTCCAAATGGTGTTCAGTCAGTAGCTTAACAATCATGGAATACTCAAGCGACTAGCAAAGGCTCTGATCAGACTGCGCATATGCGCTGGCTGATCTGAGGCTTTGCTGGTCGCAATTACCACATTGTTTGGAATCTCATGCACTGGCTCAATGATATCACCGGGGATATCACAGGTAAAGATGTATTCTGAATCCAGCCTAATTTCTGCTACCTCTCGTTGCTCTTCTACCTCCTAACTCTGCAATGTCATCAACTGTAACACCTTTCACAGCGAGTTCTTCCTTCACACGTTGAAAGTATCCAGGGTCAGGGTAGCCTAAACTGAAACAAAATATTAATAATTAATAATGTGAATTATGTTGCGATGAAATGTGCATGTCAGACACATAAATGAGCATATGAATTCCTAGGCTAGACTAACTATTCAATAAAGTGCCAAAGAGAATTGGAAGCACACTATATCTGAAAAAGAGAATCTTACACGAGTGCTCATGCTTTTTTTAATTTATTAAACGAGTTGCTGAAGATATAAAATGTGAGGCATGCCAAGCATTTATCTCTTTTTTGCAACAAGTTTAATAAATTCAATAATATAGGAGCAAGAGTGTTAGACTCTATTTCTCATATGACATACAAACTTGCTTAAAAATCACTTTTTGGCATCAAAACATCAAGATTTTGCCATCTTTTATGCAATACTATAATGGAAGTCATTATGTAATATCACCAAATCAGCAAAACACTAATCAGTGGAGGAGAGATGCCCGATCAGGCTCCATTGACCTACTTAAATTGAGAGAAAAATATAGGTAAATGTTACTATAAACAGTAACTTGCTACTCAATCGGGCTCCATTTTACTGTTTATATAGTGGTCTCAGAAACCGAAAAATATGTGTCACAGTTTTTAACCGATTTTCACCAAATTTTAGAAGCTTAAAGATGAATGAATTTCCAAACTTTTGACCGTTCAGATTTTTTTAAAATGTCTAGAAAAAAAAATAAGGTTTAAAATTAGGCTTTTTTTTCTGGTAGTCAGTGGATCCTGTTTGGGAACAAGAAAATGTTGTGATATGCCCAATCGGGATACAGTGGCATATGCAAAAATCTTTGATCCAGAACGGGATACATGCAATTTGCATATCACAGACATAGCATGGCTCTTAGCATGTCATGATCATGATAGACACACCTGGGATGTGTTGCATTAATGCGAGCCCTACATACTGTTTTTAGCACAATGTTATGCAACAATATTTTATATAAAAAAAAAAAAAAAAAAAAAAAAAAAACGCTTCATACCTACGTGAAACAAGCCTATGCATAGACAGTGTGCTATGAGGCTCTTTTGGTGCTCATAATCAATGAAACAGCTATTATTTCTCTTTTAGACGTAGTTGTTGTATGAGTCAATGTCAAAATTCGTCAAAATTCTTGTCTGTTTCATATCTTATGAAAACCGCTGATGTGATCATGAATTTTTTTTCTTCACACAATACTACTGATCATACTTAATAAGGCTAGCTGATAAAGCTGAAAAATATTGGTGTGTAAATATATTTTTCATTGGATTAAAACCCCATTTTTTGGCATTTTTGCCCGTCCAACGGAAAAAATTGAACTTTCGACAAGAATTATTAAAAAAACTGTTATTTTCTCAGGAATTTTAACTGGCTGTATTGATAAAAGCATTATCAAAGTAAATGTAGGAGGTTTCAATATGTGATTTTTCATTACATTTTTTGCATTTTTTTGCCAAAAAACCTCCGTCCCAAGCGTTAATGTCAAGACCGTAACACTTCCCTTACGGAAAAGCTGTCTCATTGTCAATATCTGGCGAATATGCTGCGAATAATTGGCGAACTGCTCTGTTCGCAGTAATTGTTCGCAATATATTCACTTCTTGTCGCGAATACCCAGCGAACAAAACTGGACAGTCAAAAAAGTGATCGCTGAATGTTAACAGCTTTGTCAGATAGTCGCTGCATATTCGCAACAAAAACTTAAAACATTTTCAAGCACAGTGTATTGTTCGCCCAATATTCGCAATAATAACTTAGTTTTTGATACTGTTCGCAGTATATTCGTTACAGTGACTTTAATTTTTTATGTGTTCGCAGAATGTTTACCGAAAGAACTTAAACTAAAACATAGCTCTCAATTCATAATGAAAAGAACTATAACTTTTCTACTGTTCGCAGCATATTCACAGCAAATACTTAAACTTTTTTTTCATGTTTGTATACTTTTAATATTTCATCAATACTTCATGTCAAAAATTGGACTCATCTTTGTTTGCATATTCAGTGAGCCTTAATAGCACTAGAGCAATGAATTTGTTGTGTGAACACACACCATATAATACTTTTTCTCATGGCTCAACTTTGCTCTTATTTCAGCCAGTTGACTCATTCAGAGGAACAGATAAGCCACTTTTTGGGTATATAAGCAATTAAATTTATGAAAAAAAAGCAATTGTTTTCTAAATGAAGGGGTAACTACTAATTAAAAGCAATTTAATTTTGGAAAAAGCCAAAATACCTTAAATATATTGTCATTTTCATTTTCTCGCGAACTCTCATTAGGATTCGGTCATTTTCGCGACGAAATTCTGCGCTGCACTTTCCGGCTAAAAAAGGTCATTTGGCGCGTTGTCAAATCAATTCGCATATGTAACTGACAAAAAACAATACTTAAATTCATTGTTTCCACCAAAATTAGCAAAAGAAGCTTGCATAAAAATGTCTTTTATAGAGGCTTACCCAGAGCACTGGTCTTTTCTACGGCAGCACTGCGGGGACATGTGAATTTTTTTTTTATCTCGTTCCCACGACATAAGATCTCGTTCCCACAACATAATTATCTCATTCCCACGAGATAAGATCTCGTTCCCACGAGATAAGATCTCGTTCCCACGACATGATTATCTCGTTCCCACGACATAATATCTCGTTCCCACGACATAATATCTCGTTCCCACGACATAATTATCTCGTTCCCACAACATCCTTATCCAATGAAAATGAACCATTGCTGACCTTCGCCATTTTTGTTAGGCCTACAATGTGTTAGATTACAATGCTAGATATATAAAAGGTAAGTTCGTTTTGCCATGTAAAACAAGCTGTTGATTTATTTAAGAACTGTTCTAACATATGCTGGGCCAAACGATCCACATTGTGAACATGACCATACAAAAGCTGATCTGAATTTAAAAGGGTAACGCAACTAAATATCAATTTGGGTCCCATCAAACTGATCCATCTGCTGGTCGATCTATTCAATTGATTTCCCTTTCTGATTTCATGATATGTTTTGTCCTAAAAATGTCATCTGCTTATTATGTCTGCTGCATATATTTAAACGACTCTAAAACCACTTTGAACATGGAAGCAAACAATATGAACACCATGAACCTTAAGAGCAGTCTAATATGGGTCCATATTTTTAGCAATAAATGCAACTAAAGCACATCAGCAGATAAGAAAACAGACACGTTAATTTTGGGAAATGGCGGTAACTCTAGACTGTACACATTGCCTTCTGTAAAAGACAGTGCATGCCAAAACCAACAAAATGACCTGTCCAACCAGCGATTACTTTTTCTGAGTGCATGGAAAACACTTATTCCTTACAATTGTAACTACCTGTACCCATTCAGTGTACACTCAGATTTATCTGGGTTCATGCAAAAGTTGTTCTGAATATTCGCTGGGCGCATATTTCATTGTATTCGTTCTTTCATGTAAGGCATCACAATCTTGTACAAGCAAAATTTAATGAATGTTCTGTCAAAATTGCAGATTTTAGCTAGCCATGCAACTATTGGCGTACCTGTGTCATTTTTGTCGTCTAGTATTTTTTTTGAAAATATTGTTTTTAAATTATGGCTATATACAGGGTGTCCCAAAAGGTATGAAACATTTCTTAACTTGAATAAAAGCGATCAAAAGTCCAACCTTTAAGCTTGGCATGCCTAAATACCCTAAATATAAAATGGTGTATGTCAAAAAATTACTTCAAGGCATTGCTAGCTTTATCCTCTGTAAACAGTATGTTTCTGGTAACGTCAAATATGGTGTCACATAATAAGTCAATTTAAATGATTTATGAACTGAAATAGGCGTAAACGTGATATTTTAGGCAAAATGCGTTGCTTGAATTGAAATTGTTCACTATATAAAGAAGTAAGGGTGCAAAGATCAGGAATCGATACAATCAAGTACCACATCTGACCTAGGATACTAATGGGAAAGTGACAAACTCACAGTTATACACCATAAACGAGATCCAAGTGGTCAACCATTTCCCAGCAGGTGACCACAAGGCACAAATAAACAGACGCACAGAAAGGCATAACTAACACAAGACAGAAAAACATAAAAGATCCACAGAAGTACCGCCTTGGAACGGTCAGTACAATATATTACTGGAGAGCTTAAACCAGATTCACGGCGCCAACCTCCCCCTTAATTCTGATGTAGACTAGGGCACTTTTGGGAAAGTGACAAAACATAACACACACAACAGCCAAGAGGTCAGCCCTTTCCCAGCAGGTGACCACAAGGCTGCATGGAACAGACGGGACAGCACAACACATATCGACATGAAGCATAACTAACAAAAACGATCCACAAAAGAAACGCCGCCTTGGAATGGTCAGTGAAATATTCACTGGAGGGCATTAGCCGGTTTCACTGCATAACCCCTAGTTTTTATGTTAAGGCATAAAATAAAACAATAGTGTCATACAAACACATCGATTGGTTTTGTTTTATTACATGCAAACTTAAAGAGACTAGGTCTGTAACTATGAACATTTTTCGAAAAAAAATCTTTTTAAATCATTTGTAAAAATAGAACTAAGTTCACAATAAATATGTTCAGTACAGCTGAAAACTGAGTAGAAAAGTGAATTATCTTATAAAAACAGGTCTTTTTTCTCCAGTTAGTAATTATTTACGTCCCTCCAATAATTCTAGACAGTGGATTTTTAACATAAATGCTGTTGTTTCGATTGTGATAATTTGCTAAGATTTACGAAAATGGTAAAATCTTTACCTGAATTCGGTATTTTTACTGTATTCTTGAAAAATAGAAACTTTATTTCTGAAATTTGAAGACCAAGAGTTACAGACTATGCAGCTTTAACTGTCATATGAAAGTTCAAACTAAACACCAGGTATCAGTGGCCTTTATAGAGAAAAGTGGGTGGGGTAACAATAAAGTGCACACCTAATGATAATGTCAATACATTTAGTTAAAGCAACTGTATCATCTAAATGAATTGGGCCATATACAAGAGCAGTCTCTTCAGTATTTTTACATAACATTAAAATTACAGCGGTTACAGTTGGTTACCATGGAAACAGACTTGATTTTGTAAAACTAAAAGGTCTTTAAAATACTCATTTAACAAGGTTGTTAATAATTTGAGTCTTGATTATCAAACTCGAGGAACACTAAGAAAGACAAAAACTCAAACACAAAAAGTAGATAAAATATACATTTACAAGAGCAAGCATCAAGAAATAAATATCAATAGAATGCTGCAACAAGAATTAATAGGTATATAGCCAAAGAAGTAAAAACTGTGTAAATCAGAAAATTAGAACCCATTTTTTAAAAACTCAACCTTGCATTGTCATAAAATAAAATCAAGTCGGAATATGGCATTATATAATTCCTTGTATAGTACGTTAATCAATTAGCAACTTATCTCTGTGGAGTCAAATCTTAAAAGACTTTCAAAACGTTTCATGTGTTTTGGGACACCCGCTCCATGAAATGCAATCTGCCAGTGTACACTCGAATGAAATTTAAAAAAAATCTGCTCAAAATTGCATAGATTTCACATTTGTACAAAATTTGAAATCCATGCAAACTTAAAAAGATTTTGTACTATTCCAAAGAGTGAAACAGCAAAGTAGAGATATCATCAAATGGATAATATAATGTTTCAACATGTTGTGTCAGCTTATTTTTGAAACTGTTAAAGTGCGTCTGGGCTTCCACTGTGCTTTGGTATAGAAATGTAAAGCGACATACATAACGGATACCAAAGATTATGAAATTTTGAACGTTGTATTTCTATTGAAGAAAATAAAAAGCGCAATTTTGAGGCGAAAGGCTGGCCACATTCTGAATCTTTTTAGCATTTTCCCAGCTTTACCAAGGAGGACAGTATCAACTCTTAACTTGTTTACAACCTTTTTGTTTACAACTTTATTTACTATTCTGTCTGTGAGAAGGGATTTATTCATGTACACGATTCATTGTATAATGTTCCTCCCATTGGATTGTGGGGGCTCTGTATTTGGTCCTTGTGTTGTTATGCATTACTTAAGTGTCATTTCTAGTTTGCAATCATTTTGAGGAAGAGAGAGCTGGTTGCTTTACTTTAATTGTTTTCCTGATGTCTTGTGACTGTTGGTATTCTGTGGTTCTTCTTCCCAATGCCGTGGGTTGGTGTGCATTGAGTAATTGTGTTATTTCCTGATCATACTCGTTTACTTATTGCAACAGTATATCCTGCGACGGCATTATGCAACATCTCGTTTCAATGCGTGACAAGTGGTTTTATGCAGCTGGCAAGTGGTTTTATGCAGCTGGCAGCTACATGCTGTAGGCGCAACATACTACATTGCCACTGTCTTTTTGAAGGAAAATGTTACTTGTACATTAGAATGGGGATAACCATACTCAAAATTATCATTTAGGGAGGTATATCGTCGGATGTCCGTTCAGAGGTTACGTTTCTGGCTCCACTAACGTGTCAACAAAAAACTAAATATTCCTTCCATATGTCTATCGATATCCACCCCAAATGAGAATTTTGAATACAGTTATCCCCTCAATGTTTTTGTTTTAATTATTATTTATCTTTTATATTTTTACAGTGATTCCTCAGATTGAATAGCTTGGCTTAGTTTTTGTCCTCGCTTTATTTTTGACATTTTTAGAAATGTGTCTTTACCTGGCTTTGTTGTTCCTGCTTAATTTAGGTTGCCACTTTATGCATTTTGTTAACATGTTTTTAAGCAGCACATGAGAAAGTAAAACTTATTTATCACACCTGATGTGTTAAGTCACAGCATGCCTAGCTATCCAAAGAGGCTAGATGCTCAGCTTTTGGTCTGTGTCTCACTCATCTACTTCCATACGTTGTATGTATATATGAACAGGGTAGGTTGGCTCGTCAATAAGTACCAAAATGTCATGGGATGGCTCATTAGCTATCTTTTCCGAGAATAGGCTTTGAACCTTTGAAGTTATATTGAGAAATTAGACTGGTGTTTCCTTCCAAATTGACCCAACTTCTGTAGGTTCTTTTTAGTTTATGTTCTCCAAACATTTGTATATAGTTATATTGAGAAAAATGACGGGTGGCCCCCTCCAAATTGACCCAAATGTTGTAGGTTCTCTTTATTTTGTGTTCTCTAAACTTACACTGTGCACGATACATGTGAGTTTAGATCAAAAGAGATGGCAGCTACACTCCAATCCCTTTTTGGTATAACTTACATTAACTAAACAACTTCAAACCAACATTTCTCCAGTGATAAATGGTAATTTTGTTTTACCCGTTATTGGTGGAGTCATAATCAGGATCAATACAATAGCACAGAATATAGTTTTTGAATCAACTGAAAGGTCACAGACACAAACAATGGTGGCCACACTTATTTTTACGGTATATGTATAGATACCAAATAATGCCAGGCGATAAAACGAAAAGACAACAAGTGAAAAGACGCAAATTGAAAAGACGAAATAAAACCTACAAAAAAAAATGAATTAACGCGAAACAAAACTTGGGAAAATAACGCCAGGCGAAAAGACGTCAATATAAGCTTAAAACATATTAACCTGCTAACCTAATACATGTATAATAGAGATATCAAAGCCATGGAAGACATAATATCCTGATAACATTTCCAAAGTTTAAGAAAAACAAGATAGCGCTTGAAATTAAATGGTGTCCTGAGTTATTTCAACTCATACTAGGCTACACATTGTGCAAAGTTTGCATGGTCAGGTTCGTGGATGTCTTATTAGAGACACTACATCGCCAAGCTGGAATAATCCTCAATAACAGGAACTAGTCAAACTTTTTTTAGAAAAGTAAGTCTGTATCTGTAAAATATAAAAGTAAATATGGGCCTACTTTTTTCTATTCTAAGGGTTTGTTTGCTCCTGTGGCCTCAATGTCGAATTTATCACCGGAAGAGATGCATAGAATTTTAACATTTTCTGATAATTGAATTTGGTCAATTGTCCTGAATTTCTAATAATAATAATAATAATAATAGTCTTTATTTTCAGAGGGTATTACATTTAGCAAAAGAAAGGCTGTTACGATGCAGAATGGCTGGAATAACAGAATCAGCGATGGTTGCGTATACGCACAAATACGCAGAGGTTTAGGTATGCACCTGGTCACCTATTCGAACCATGATACGGTACTCTTTCTATTGATAGTCCCAATAAAAGGTTGGTTTGTCTGAGATGGAATTCATCGTGTCTATATTTATCAACGCTTGCACGGTTTCCTTATTCTTCTTGAATATCTCGGAAATCTTGTGCGTTTTTCAATATATAAAGGATGGAATTTCCCATTCTTGTTAGGAGACATTTTAAACATACCGTTGAAAGGTTCGATATAGAGACGCTATTCATTATTATAAAAGGTACGTGAAGTTATTACTGTATTGATATTGTACATGACAGGGCGATGGCGATTCGTGTAATTGCATTGAATCGCGATGTCTCTAGCATGTCACATTGTATTGAAATAATAAGTCACTCGTTTTCTATTTTGTCGTCTGTTGAATCAGCCAGCATTCTGTGTACGAGTTCTTTCGGGTGTTATCAATAACGTCCCGTTTTTTCGGTGAAAATAGCGATTGTTACGCACTTGCCTATGAAGCTACGCACATGCGTATTGCATAAAAATCTGCTGGGACCATTCTTGCGGCTATAGTAAAAGCTGTCCGGATGGACTCGTCGGGTTATTTCGGACAAAAGTAGTCACAGGCCATGTCGGGCCTGCACCTAAAACTATAATGGCATGCTGAAAGATTTACCAGGGACCGATAGGTGAAAAACAATTTTAGCCGCTAGATTTTAAATTGTTGTGATTTTGTACGGCGTTGTTGGAAAGACGATTTAACTGCCAGTGATAATCGACTTTCTGTAGCGACCTGTATGTGTCACCTCGAGTTATATCTGACGCATATAAGAATAAGGGGTAGGTGCATACACTACAACACACTTACATAAATAAGGTGATAGCTGACATGTATGTTTAGAGATTAGGTAGGTGTAATGTTACACCAAAGTAAATGTAAAATATTTTTTTGTTACACCAAAGTAAATGTAAGATATTTTCGTTACACCAAAGTAAATGTAAAATATTTTGTGTTACACCAAAATAAATGTAAGAAAGCATTGTACGGTTTTACACACATAAAACAGCAGAATGTAATCTCTCAATATTGATGCAAATATTTTTTGCCGAGAGGTCATAATTAGTTGTTTACAACTGATACGTTATACATGTACGAAATTAGTGCGTGGGCAGGGTGATGTCCGACGTAAACGTCCAAACGTTACGTCGGCACCACACTGTTCAACCTTTTTCCTGGAATTTTAAGAGAATTGGTATCAGTATTTGTAAACCTCGAAACTATCTAGATAACGTGACCTTGAAGGGAAAAAGGGCCACGGGATCTTGATGTTTCGGCTGCGATAGCGTCTCAACCAGGGTGACGTTACAACAGTGTATAGAAGAGTTTGTTACATATGGGTTTGTTCGTTTGGCATAAGAGGTATTGTTTAGCGCTGACATAGGCCAGTCACTAAAGAAATACTTCTCTATTATATAAGTTTAAGTGTGGATATTTAGAAGAGCCAATCCATCCTAACCGCATGGGAGCCGTTAGCCATACACCCACGGGTGTGGGCTAATCGCACGCTTATAGGGTTAGGCTGTAATTTAAAAGAGTAAGACCACTGAAATTATTTCTATTTTTGTGAACTTCGAACGAACAACCCCATTATTGACGCAAAAGAGTGATTCTGAGATTCTAAATATAGATTGTTTTTTGCAGAATCGTCTCTTGTGTCCCCTCCTACGTTGGAGGCTGAATGTTGGTGAGCCGTTGATTATCACCTGAGGGCACATATTAGCTGTCCCCCTCAGGCCACGACCAGCGTGGATCAAGGCCCAATCGTTTCCACGTAGCACAATCGAATGGGAAGCCAACCGGCTTGAATGGTTATATAGTACAGCAGACGACTGGCCAAAAGTCCTCTCCTTAAGGACTTTACTGGTCAGATCGGTGCAACATCTAGTGACATATATCAAAATGTTTGTTTGTATGTCCAGGTTCAGAATCCGGTTGATGACATCGTCGCTGATGAGTACTAACAGAGTTACGGCCCTTGAACCGTAAATACCCTTTATAAAATATTATTGGAAATTTGCATACAGATGGCAGATACCACTGCATTTATTTCCAATAAGCACACATAATTGAACTATTTTTATGACTTATATGGTATTGGATGAGAAAACAACATTGAAATATAGTTTCAACATGTACGATACCTAAAGGTGTGTTTGTCCGTGTGTCTTTTTGTAAATAGTGTCAATGTAAAGGGGCAATGCTAATATTTTAATAAACACAACTTTTAACCTTAAATTAGTTCAAAATGCAAGTTTGCATCTTTTTTCTTCATCAAGGTAAGCAGCAGTATGCACTCGTTTTAGGTCAAAGCTTGAAATTAGGTTGTGACCTTTCTCAAAGTCAAAGGACAAGGTCAAATAGACAAACCCCCAAATCACAAAAAAAATGCGTATTTTATGTATCTTTTTATTAGTATAAGTATATATTGTGCCTGTTTGAAGCTTAACTTATAAATAATAGTCTTACTTACTTAAATTCCACATATTCCTTGCCACCAAAGGGGAGTAAATACCCCAATTAAGTGAGGCGTGGGCTATTCCGTTATGGCCTTAGTTTGAATCACGTCAAGATGATAACCGCTTTATATTACCATATGCGACTGGCCAGAATTCCACTCCTTATGAACTTTACTGGTAAGGTTGTGCTTACATCAAGTGCCATATATACCAACATATTTGTCTGTATGTACGGCTTCAGAATCCAGTTGAGGACATTGTCGCTGATGAGTACTAACAGATTTACGGCCCTTGAACCGTGCATACCATTTATAAAGGATTATTAGCATTTTGCATACAGTTGGCAGATATCACTGCATTTATTTATAATAAGCACACTTAATTGGAATATTTTATTGATTTATATGGTATTGGATTAGAAAACAACATTAAAATATAGTTTCAACTTGTCCAATACCTAAAGGTGTGTTTGTTCGTGTGTCTTTTTGAAATAGTGTCAATGTAAAGGGACAATTGTAGTATTTCACAAACACAACTTTCAACCATAAGTTAGATCAGAATGCAAGTTTCGTCTTTTATTCATCAAGGTAAGCAACAGTAAACACTCATTTTAGGTCAAAGCTTACAATCAGGTTGTGACCTTTCTCAAGGTCAAAGGTCAAGGTCAAATAGACATACCCCCCAAATCACAAAAATGCGTATTTTATGTATCTTTTTATAAGTATAAGTATATATTGTGCCTGTTTGAAGCTTAACTTATAAGTAATAGTCTTTCATACTCAAATTCCATATATTCCTTGCCACCAAAGGGGAGTAAATACCCAATTAAGCGAGGCGTGGGCCATTCCGTAATGGCCTGAGTTTGAATCACGTCAAGATGATAACCGCTTCATATTACCACATACGACTGGCCAGAATTCCTCTTCTTATGAACCTTACTGGCAAGGTTGTGCTAACATCAAGTGTCATATATACCAAAATATTTGTCTGTATGTACGGCTTCAGAATCCATCAGAATTTAGATGACATCGACGCTGATGAGTACTAGCAGAGTTACGCCCGTGAATCGTACATACCCTTTATAAAGGATTATTCATATGTTATATACAGTTGGTCTAGAGCATTGCATTTATTTATAAGGAAACGTTAATATAACATTTTTACGAATTGTATGCTATTGGTTTGAAAACAACAACAAAATAAATTATCAGTATCAATGATACATGTATGTAAGTCCAAGTGTCTGTTTGCAAATAACTTCAACGCAAAAGGAAAATGCAAACTTTTCATAAAAAAATCTGTATCCATCTTAAGATAGTTCAGTTGCCATATTTGGTCAATTTTGTTTCATCAGCATTAGTAATAGTCTACACTCTTTATTGTGCCAGAGTCAAAACTTGTGCTATGACCCATTTAAAGGTCAAGGGTCAAGGTCAAAAAGATATATCCAAATCTCAATATTTAGTATATTTTATTAGCTAACCTGAGTTACAAGCTCAAAGTGAGCTATTGTGATCGTTGGATGTCCCCTGTCCGTCGTGCGTCGTCAACAATTGCTTCAAACGATATCTCCCCCTAAAATAATGGCTTGAAGGTAGCAGGAATGATCCTTATATAGCTCTCTCAAATAATTGATCAAATGGTATATCTAGATCACATGGGCAAAAATAGATGTTCGAAAAATTTAAAAATCTTCTTGTCTGAAACCACAAGGCTGAAAGCCTTAATATTTTGTGTAGCATTATCTAGTAGATATTTACCTTTTTTGTTCAAATTATGCACATGTGGCCACAAATGGCCCCGCCCCCAGGTTCACGTGTTTTATATAGGCTGTCGGTTGGTCTGGAGAGTGTGATTGTGGTATTTCCTGATCATACTTGCTTACTTTCTTATAATGGGGAAACATGAAAATTTTTTGTGTGAAACCATTAAGTCTATATAGAGGCTTGGTATTTTATATGTAGCATCATCTAGCAGAACTCTACTAATTTTGTTAAAATTATTGCCCTAAAGCCAAAAGTGGCTCCATTCCAGATTAACTTAATAGGTTTATATAGGGAACACATAAAAATCTTCTTGTCTGGAGCCCCTTGGCATAGAACTTTGGTATTTAGTATTTAGTATCAAAAAGTAGACCCCTCTATCAGGTTTGATCAAATTATGCCCATGTTGCCATAATGGACCATCCTGGGGGTTACGTGTTTTACATAGGCTTTAATAGGGAAGGCATAAAACAATATTCACAGAGCCTTGATATTTAATTTGTAGCATCACCTAGTGCAAAAAAGTCCTGCCCCGGGGATCACATGTTTTACATAGGTTTTTTACAGAAAACATAAAAAATCGTCTTGTCTGAAACCACATGGCCCAGCGCCTTTATATACTGAGAGGAACTAGAAACTTAAGTTTTTTTCTAACATGTCTGGATGAAAAATAATAATTCAAATCTATTATTTAATTTTATGAAATCTGATATCCTCAACATTCATTAGCACTTAATTCACAGAATTGATGATAGCATCAATAGCCTGTACGTCAACGTCAGTGATACGTAAGGGGGGGGGGGGGGTCAAATTCACGGCGTTAAAGTTAAAGATGTTTGGAAGACTTCCATGAAAAAAAAACTTTTAAGTTTCTAGTTCGTCTCAGTATATTTAGTATGTAGCATCACCAAGTAGACCTCCACCAACTCTGTTCAAAAAATGGCCATGGGGACAAAAAAAACAAGCCACGAAGGCTGGCTTGTTTTTATTTTGCCGCATGGTTTATAGGTTTATTTAAATAAAACACAAAAAACTTCTTGTTTGAACCCACAAGGCCTAGAGCTGCCAAGTTTACTCAAAAATTGCTTCACCGGGGGGGGGGGGGGGGGGGGGGGGGCGACAGTTGATAAACAGTTTTAACTATTGGCTTGTATAGTTAAAACATAACAAAACTCCTCTAAAACCACTAGGTCTAGAACCTTGATATTTAGTATGTAGTATCGTCTAGTGGTTCTCTTTTACTATGCTTTATTGGTATCTGCTGATTTCTAATCACCCTTTTTGAAATACAAACAGGAATAGCATCAAAGTACAGTGAGGTTTCCATTGTTGAGCAGTTGACATTAGAGAAAACTCATACATATATGATAAATTTTCTGATAACTGGACAGGTTCAACATAATTTTGATTGTACTGTCATCACTACCAATGACTTCAGATCCAACGCATACTATATTTGGTCTACATCTTGGTGTGTTATAATCTAGATCTTATAGAAAAAATGTCAACCATTTGCACGCCATGTTTATTTAGTGTATTTAGAAACATGTTTTTAGAAAAATATGTATAATTTATAACTTTAATTGCAATAAGGTAATTGAAAGTGGTGTGAAATTACAGTACATTTATTTCTGAGTAAGTATGAACAAAAACAGCTCATTGTTAATATATAGAGTGGACTTATTGACGAGAAAATGTGAGCTAGTAAGGTTGTCATTTGAGGTTAATGAAATAACCTGTAGAAACATAGACAAAAATCTAAGCAAAACAGGATGATGTTATGAATTAACATAATATCTACAAATAGAAAACTTAAAAGCTAGATACTGTTACGATTTAGAAAAGTCATCATTTCTGATAAAATATGAAGCCATTAAGTTTGTCACTATAGTCGTACCTCACTCACTTTTTCAATGATTATCAACTCTGGTTTGATAAAAGAATAAAAATGACTCAAATAATTGCAGATACACATTTCTGTTGGGTAATACATGAAAACAAATGCAAGCGATGCAGTATTTTATATGGCTAAAGTCAGTACAATAGATGATGTAATGATGTGTAAAACCAAGTATCTCGTATATTTTATTGCAATCAGATCATCAGTAAGCAGGTTATTGGAGGAAAATCCGATTATTGACCCATTTTATGCCATTCAGGGACAGCAACTCATGTTTCAAAAAATAAAACTATGTAATAGAAACAAATTTTGATCTGCAGTTTGACATAGTATTGGTTCAATACAGATTTAATCCTATTTAGAAAATAAGTTTTCAAGTTTAACTTATTGAGATATTATTATTTAACTGCAGTTTCCCATACAAAAAGTTGTTAAATAATCACGGGCAGTAACTCTTGCTACAATATCTAGATAGTTTAATGCATTATAATTGTGTTTGGTGTACTAAGTATATTAGCCCCAGTAAGTTTCAGGTGAAAATGGTAAGATACAATGTATATTGAAGTTATAAGGTAAATTGTGTTTATTCTTGCAAGAGTTATTGTTATTGGTGCTACTAGTAACCTAAAATCATTTCTTGCGTATGATTGACAATCTTAAGACAGAACATATAAATGTACTTGCTATACAGTTACCCTGTCAGAATTCTTCTCTTTGTATTTAGGCTATACAAACTTGGGTGATTTAGTATTATAAGACTTTTATTAATGTTAGCATTTTCACCTCATCTTGCAGGTGGGTGGGGTATTTACATGCTAGTAGTTGCCCCAGAGCATTCAGTATGTAGAAATTAGAATCTAGAAACCCTGTTGACATAACTGAGGCGCTGGTCTTTAAATTATTATTCATTGGTAAAGACATAACACTAGTGGGCAGATTCTTTAGTTGAACGTTTCTAAGATATGTTTATTCAAAGCAGCTGAGTTTTGACATATGACATAACTATAATATACGAAGAAAATAGTTCCAAACCCCATTTCTCTGACTAAAACTTAATTTATTTACTTCTTCGAGTGCCGTTATGAGTAGTGATGGCAATATCTATTTCCTGAATGCATTATCTTGATTATATTCCAAAATTGATGCTCATAGCCACTCATAATATGATTAAAATGGGTGGGGTAATTCAATGGAAGTTAACTCTGTCAGTACTCAGAATCAGCGGTGTCATCAACTGTTTCTATTTACTAGAGACTCTACATTTTTGTTTGATATATGTACATGTATATGACACAGGATGTTAACAAAATTTGACCAAGGTCACCCTCAAACAGCCATGAGATCTGCAGTAGTAATAGGTGGGTGGGGTATTTACATGCTTATCATTGCTCCCAGAGCATTCTGTTTACAGATATTGGATTCTAGAAACCCTGATAACATAGATAAATAAGTGTTCTTAATTTTTTTAGTCATTTCTAAGGACATAACACTAATGGGCAGATTCTTAAATTGAAAGTTTCAAATATATTTTTATTCAATGGAGTTTTTGAAACATAATTTTACTTTAAAAGACGAACAAAACAGCTCAAAGGCCCATTATCTGACCAAACTTAACTTTTCTACTTTTTCAAGTACCGTTATGAGTAGTGATGGGTATATTTCTTTTCCTGGATGCTTCAAGTCAATTATTTAACAAACTAATGATCATAACCTCTTTTTATATGATCAAAATGGGTGGGGTAATTCAAGGGGAAATAACTCGGTTAGTACTCAGAATCAGAGGTGTCATCAACTACATTTAAAAACTAGAGACCCCACGTTTTCATTTGGTATATAACACTAGATGTTGCAAAGATCTGACCAGTAGACCCCTCTGACAGCCTTGGTATCTGCAGTACTAATATGTGAATCTGACACCCAACGTGGGGATATGATCAGGAAGATCTATTTATACGAATTCTGACGTCTTGAACGACGATCAGTAATACGCGTAACAAATAATACGTGAATCCAGTGACGACCAAAGTACAGGTTCGATCACCTCAGCGCCGATGGTCTGAAGTAGACACACGTGCAGCTTAGAAGACATAGTGTTCGCGAGACGCGTATAATCTCCAGATTTCTCGTCAATACGAGAACTGAAATATTAAAGGGCCCAATTGTGTTTTTTTTATGAGATCTTAAGATATATGTTAATCATATTCTTTACGTCTCTTATTTCTGACTAGTTGACGTACATCTAGAACAGGACAGTCCAAGATTAGTTCTAATTGAAATGATCTTGGAGTGGCAACTTGCTCTAGTATAGGATGGTCAATTAGTCAGAAATAACAGCGTAGGTGGTCATTGTCGCACAGGAAGTCCGCTAGCACGAACAAACCTGTCGCCTTTCGCTCGGTGCACACTGGGATTGAGCCGCCATTTTTATTAAAAATATATTATGCGATCACTGCTTGCATGACTCGGGGCTTTACATCTAGAAAATAGTGACTAAAAGAGAAATGATAAACTGTCAAAAATTTAACTTTTTGCTATTTTTAACAATAAATTCGGTCACTACAGCAGTGCGAGAATTGAACGAGACTAGCCAAATATCGCTAGTTACCCATGATGCAAAGGGCGAAATGCGAGAGATCTAGATGAGGTATCGTCAGGTCTCGCGAGAATGCGTAGGTGGTGTCATTGTATATTAATGTGTTGTTGATGTTTTCTTAGTACATAAAGTACTGAAAAGTTTTTTGCTAGTTGTGTGCATTATTTTTCCCTGGTAGCATCGTCATCGCATAAAGGAATTTTCCAATAAGATTTCCCCTCTTCCTTCCTGACCGGCTTTATGTCATAACAAAGGCTAATCTTCCATGAGGCCCTCTATGAACTACCGCCAAAAAATAATACAAGTATAAAATACAAAGATGATTTACATGTATACAAGATAATAGAAACATCATGGAACACTTTCAAACCTACATACACACAGGCATACTTATTTACATAAGTATCATATATATCATACCTCTAAATACAAGTGATTTAGTATCAGGCTTTCACTCTTTCCTCTGTCTGTCTGTCAAAATGAAAACAACAACACCCTGGTCGTAATATTTTCTTTAATAGTCTGGCCCGGAATCTATATCTAAGATGTGCGATATTTTTGATGTGGCCTTTTTAAAATTATTTTAAAGTTAGTCCCTCATGGCACTGGCCTCTAAACATGAACTATATCACAACCATCACATCCCTTAGCACTGACTTATTCTGCTTTCTACATACCCCAACGTTTTTTTACACCATAATATGAAAGAATGTCATTATTACAGAAGAAGTTAAATTCTACCACCAAGAAATGACATAACGAATGATCTAGAAAAATGGACACTTTAGAAATAAAGAGAACCTACAAAAGAGCTACGTGCATTAAGGGGCTAATTTGGCCCCCTCTGGAGCAAAAAAGACAGTTGCTTTTCACCATTTTTTTCTGGTTGGTTTATTAGAAGAATAAAAGTAAGAAGGAGGGCAAAGATCAGGAATCGATACAATCAAGCACCACACCTGACCCAGGATACCAATGGCAAAGTGACAACTTCACAATTAGACATCACAAAGGAGAGCCAAGAGGTCAGCCCTTTCCCAGCAGTTGATCACAAGGCATCAATAAACTGACGCACACAAAAAAGCATAACAAAAACAAGACAGAAATAACATAAATGATCCACAAAAGAAGCACTGCCTTGGAATGGTCAGTAAAAATGTTTTACTAGAGAGCTTAAACCAGTTTCATGGCGTGCCAACCTCACCCTTAGTTCAGATGTGGATCAAGACGCATAGATGTTTGGTTTGCATGAAAGACCCCTATCGATGCATCATCTCCTAGAACATATAAATCAAGGTATAAAAAAGAGATAAAGCATAGATAAGGACTCAACTGTAAATAAAACTGAAAATAAGAGCAAAATAAATCCAACAGGTACACCCTGGTGGGCCTGACAACAGCCAAATATCCCAAGTGTAAAATTCTGGCATTTATTTAACTTTTACCGTTGCTATGGTAACAAAATGGCTGACAAAATAAACTCAAATAGAGAAATAGCCATTTTGGCTCAAATTTAAGGCTTTGTGAGAGGGATTTTAAAGAATTGGAAATCAGCAGATAAATAAAAAAAAAAAACCTTTTAATATCTTGTGTTTCGTGATAATACTCATCATCAGTTTAAATACCTTTTTGGTATTTGCTTGTCAGTGCTCTACGTTGATTTCTCTGTCAAATGTCTCAAATTTGCTAAAAAATTGTCACTTTTCTATCTTAAGCCTATTTTGGTGGCCATTTTTATTGGCTCACCTGAGCTGAAGGCAAAAGGTCAGCTATTCTGATTGGTCGCCGTGCGTCCCTTCGTCGGTAATCTTTTTCTTTAAACAATATCTCTTCCTGAACCACTAGTCCAAATTTAAAATTACTTCACATGAAGGTTTCCAATAATGCCCTCTACCAAAATTGCATAAACAGTTCTGCTCCAACGAACACAAGGGCCGCCAAAGCTCCAGATAAGAAATATTTAAATGACATATCCGCCTGAACCACTGGTCCAAAATCAAAATTATTTCACAGAATTGTTCCTCTTGCATGATACCCTCTACAAAAATTGCACAAATGGTTCCAGTCCGCTGTAAAGGGGCCACCAGAGCGCCAGATAAGAAATAACTTTAAATGACATCTCTTCCTGAACCACCGGTTCAAATTCAAAATAATATCACAGAATTTTTATCGTGATGACTTCTTCCTAAATTGCACAAATGGTTTTGCTCCACCAAACAATGGAGCTGTCAGAGCTTTAGATAAATAATGCCTTTTAATGACATTTTCTCTTGAACCACTGGTCCAAATCCAAAATAATTTCACAGAATTGTTTCTGATAATGCCCTTAACCAAAATTGCACAAATGGTTCCACTCCGCTGAACAAAAGAACCACCAGAGCTCCAGATAAGATTTTTTTTCAAATTCTGCCCCCAAACCCCCCCCCCCCACCCCCCATATATAAAAATTAAATTAGTTTTTTCAGAATATGGTCATGTTGCATATCAAATTCAAAGCTTAAATAACATATTACATATTAGCAAATATTTCATCTTACACTTACACTCAAAAGGTTGATTTGTTTTCTTTTCTGAAAGTAGTCGTGTTGCATAATCAAATCAATTAGAATGAAGCATATGACACCATGCATGCAAATGTTCTGCCCTTTTACACACCATTGGCTCCTGCATGGGGATAAAATGTAAAAACTTTTTTTCTGAAGAAGATTATGGTGAACATCACATTATGGCATTAAAATGTTTGACATTATGCACACCCCTGGCCTTTTGGGTTGGGTAAAAATGCCAGACATTGAAACTGTAGAGATAAGTATAATTTGATTGATCTTTATAGGCTTTGGTTATGATCTGAGTAATATCCAAGATGGACTTAAGTGTTGGAGAATGGGATTCATATTTTGTGGTAAACATCATCTTCTCCTGACAAGGATTCAAGTTAGCGGTCTTGGGTCCATGGGCGGCCCTCTTGTTACTATAGTCCTTAATGGTAAAAGTCGAATGAGTACCAGACTTTTACACTTGGGCTAATGAGAGGAAATTGGTGAAAAATATTTTTCATTTTTAGCCTCAAAGGGGGACTAAAATAGCCCCTTAATGTACGTAGCTTTTTGTACATGACATACTTGTTTTCATAGTATCTGTTTGTGATTATTACTGTGCGTACAGAAATTCAGTGAACAACGCTTTTTTGCGTTTATTTCGCTATGTGCGGACTGATCGCACAATGACCATCAAAATTTAATGCATCTATACACCGCCTAATTGGTGATATTTTTTTCGTTACAAAATGTATTGTCAAATGGGCTGTGATATGATGGAATTTGTTCACATTTGAGCATCTGTATTTTTTAATTTACCCTAAATGCACCTTTGTACGGATCACTGCCTTTAGTTTACTATCGATCAATAATTATACAGTTTTATAAGATGAAGTAACGTGTCTTATCATATTAAAATAGTTGCATCAAATGCGATTTATGGCAATAGTTTGGGCTCACAGAATTTTGGCATACGAGAAAATATTGAGGCCTTAATTCCAGTGGGTACTTGTCCGCTTGTTCCTATAAAATGAATCTCTGTGTTCCTCTGTTCCTCAATTTAAAATCTTGATTTTCTGTGTTCCCTTCTTATCTGATCATCAGATTTTAAACATTTTCCAAGTTGTTTTATTAAATAAATTGAACTTTCTATTTGTTTATTCCAAATAATGATTTGTTCACACCAGACAATGCAAAATATGCATGCCAAAACGTAATTCTTGGCAATTATAAACGATAAGAGAAAATAATCACAGGGCTCACCCGTTAGGTGTGATTCAAGTGAAAAAAGACTCATCCAATAAAAATAATGCTGAGGTCGGAAGGAGAGACTAGTGATGGGGTGGGAATGAGCTTGGAAATAGGTTGAACAATATATCAGCGGATGTCATATTTGAGCCGTGACATGTGAGCTCCAATAATGTGGCATTTTGACATGTGTAAACTCGGACGAGCCTCTGTAGCCTCCTTTAAAGCTTAGAAACTCCAAATTGTGTTCAGTCAGTAGCTTAACAATCATAGAATACTCAAGCAACTATCAAAGGCGCGTATGCGCAGGCTGATTTGAGGCTTTGCCAGTCGCACATACCATGTTGGAAATCTCATGCACTGGCTCATTTTGTGCTTTGGCTAAATATAGTTTCAGGGGTGGCTGATATTTAAATTTTCATGCCAAGTGCATTAGAGGCTATAAATAACGCACCAGTCATTTGTAACCACTGCTTCACCCCGGCCCCTGAGCAGGACGGGGATATCCATGGCCTGGTAAATGTGTTGTGTTTGAACTTTTATATCGCCTCCACAATGCAGAGGAAATGTAGGGGTTTGATAGACCTAGACAAACATGACAGTACAGTATAATAACAGACTGCTGGGGAGAACTGTCACGGTTTTGCCAGTTAGCTGTCTCCACAGTGAGGTGATTACTATGGGGAACTGCAGACACAAAGTCACTGTCCTCGACATTCCTCTGGGCTGGTGCGTGGTCACAAATGATTAGTGCATAAAGGCGAAAAAATATGCGCCCCAGCCATTTGTAACCACGCCCCAGCCTGGCAAATGCGCTGTTAGTACAGGGTCATACAAGGAACCCGCAGCCATGAAATCAAAGTCCCCGCCGTTCCCTGGCTCTGTGGGCCGTAGTTACGAATGACTTGCATATTAGACGATGCCGAGCGCAATCAAATAATGTGACTATCGTTAATATATATGATGAACAGCCTCCTCATTACTTTTAAATATTATTATCTGTTGCACTTGTTATATGTATCCTAGAGCTGTTGAGCAAGCAACACAGGCCACGACGCGAGAAAATCTGTCTTCTGGGTTTCCAACAAAGCGAGTTTTAAACAGTCTCTTCGGCTAAACAGGCTTGCTAGAAATTGAAATTTCTCTCGTAGCAAGTGTAGATATGATTCATCTAAAAAAACAGACAACAAACATGGTTGCTGATGAGACTGCGCGGATGCGCTGGATGGTCTGCACATTTATTGTTACAAATCACCGAAGACAGTTTTTTTGCAGTCGCGGTCCAATTGCTATCCACGGACGCTTAGAAAACACAGGAAATATGATAACTCAGACATAATTGTAATTTGCGCAGTCTCTTCAAAGTATTTGCAGTGTGAATGTAGACACAACAAGAGTTATCCTGCTGGTGACTGTTTTCTATATAATACAACCTGATATACGAAAGTAAACATGGTATTCACTGAACTGTATAAACCACGTGTTACCCATATGAAATAAATTGAGGGAAAATAAGGAATTTTCTAAATCGAAAACGACTAAGTTATTTTATTTTACAAGAGATTGCAGACTTATTTTCCTATCATAAATATTCAAATATGCATTTGTATATTAGGCGGTGTTTTATTATATGTATGTGCAAAATTTAAGTCTAAAATTTTATCATTAAAGACATTTTAAAAAAGAAAAGCGTTGTTCACTGAATTTCTGTATGGACTATAGTAGATGAGGCGTCAACTCTCAGTTTAAGTCCCCTTGCATCAGTTTAAGTTGATTTCTGCTATCTGCCAAAACCCAATACGAGTATTCATGACATTATATTTTATGAGCGACGTTCCAAATGTTCCGATCTTTACCTTGAAGCTTTGTCCAGAGACATTTTTGAGAGGCATGCTATGCACCATTCAAAAGAACTGTTCTTTTACCTTTATAATGAAGCTAATATTTCTCGCTGTACTGTTTCGTCTTATAATTACAGCATAAATTATATTATATATCACTCACTCGTTTTCATGTTACAGAATTATAATAATATTTGAATTTGAATATTTCAAGCCCAGCATCTTTAAAACCACAAAATAAACCTGCATTGTAGTTTTGCTTTTTGTTACTTATAATGTTAATTCAAATGTTAGAATGGCGACAGGTCGTGTCAAACCAATATTTATAGCACAATGCGCAATTCTTATGACGTCATTGAAATTGACAACCACGCTAGTTTTAATACATTGCAGAATTTTTATTTCTGAGAATTTTATATTTTTGTCTATCAAGTTGGACTAAAACATGCCAAACCTTATATCGGCAAAATATTTTAGACCAATATTATTTTGATTACAAAATATCTTATTGTAAAAAGACTTTTTTGACCAAAAAATGATTGATTTTAAATAAGAATGTTTAAAATTATTATTGGTTTCAAATGGATGCTTTGTGCTGAATTAAATCCCATATTGCATTATTTTACGATGTAGTGCACCTTTGAACAATTGATTTGGTTTTATTTTTAGATATACACATGCAAATTTTTGTACCTCCGAATATTGACCTAATTTGTGGTCTCGTTTGAATTTTCTTATGTGAGTTACTATCAGTCTCCGGCAATACTGACTATTCATAATTGCTTCAGACAAAAAGAAGTTCATCTGAGTTTGCCTCAAATTTTTTACCTTTAATACAGCTGTTGTTTTGGCAGTTTGGGCCCGTCAAAACTTCAAGTGGTCAAAATTTGATTATAGCTGACAGTTGCATAGCCATACATTAAAGGGCCTAGGAAACCCAGATCATATAGAAAGTTCGCCATATTTACAGGACATGTTGGCTCATGAATGAATATTGAGCAGCCATGAAAACAAATTGCTGAGACTGCTATTGTCGGAATTATGAGGTCTCTTATATGCACAGTCTGCTTGATAGGGGAAGGGGATAATGACAACGGTCCCCGCATGGTGCGTTTTTGCGCATGCGTCATTTGTTTTTAAAATAGACAGCCAAAAAACCCAATGTCTATTAATAGCGCTTAACAAGATGCAGCTTTTAAAAAAGATAATACTTTATGTAGAGGTCATATTTTAAGATGCCTGAAATGAGGATGGATGCCTCTATGGAGGCTTAATGTAAATAATCGCACATCATTTCCCATGCGCGGATCTAGAAAGTTTTTTTCAGAGGGGGTCCAACTTTGACTACGTATTTCTTTTGTTGATGATGGGAGAGATGATCCAAATACCAATATAAGCGGGCCATCATCGGCCCAGCAGCGGAACGCCATTTAAATGGCGTTTCGCTGGCGGGCCGTTGGTGGCCCAACATTGAAAGTTTGCTTGGTAGCTGTGTGATTTTACAGCGGATCCGGACCAGTATAGTACAGAAACCCTATATTTTTGTGATTTTTCAGGGGGGTCCGGACCCCCTGTCCCCCCCCCTCTGGATCCGCACATGTTTCCTACAATGTGCCCCCGACCTCAATCCTCCATTTAGACTAAGATCAGCCTGTGCGTATGTGCAGTTGTAAACGTATCAGCATATTTGCTATTTCCTTTATGAAGATGACATTCACAAGCGCTAATTTCTTTAACTATGATCAGACGATGGCTATCGCCTGCACATATATCATATAAGGCTAGCATGGAAACATGTCCTAATTCCTGTAATAGAATGAAGGCAAATGGATGGGCATGTTTCTCCTTTAATAAACGTACAACTATGTTCTGAAGTCGTTGTGAGGAGACGGTCAGAACTGGATGAGCGTATTTCTAAATCAGATATTGGTATCACCATATTCTAACTACGATCACAGCTGGCTGATCATGCTCCTCATCAGGTAGATGTATAAACATTATCTTACCGATGTAATAAGACGACCATGTTCCTTATGAAATAGGGGTATAACCATGCTCCGAACATGGTCATGAGATGATCATAATGGACGGAGCATGTTTCTTACCTGAATGAGGTATAACCATGCTCTGACCGTCGCCACGAAAAGATCACAACTGACGGTGCATGTTTCTTACCTGCTCTGTCCATTGTCATGAGACGATGACAACTGTCGGAGCAAGTTTCATACATAAATGATATATAACCATGCTCTGACAGTTGTCATGTCACGATGACAACTAACGGAGCATGTTTCATACCTTAGGGATGAATAACCATGCTCTGACCGTTGTCATGAGACAATGACAACTGACGGAGCATGTTTCATACCTTAGGGATGAATAACCATGTTCTGACCGTTGTCATGAGGCGATAACAACTGACGGAGCATGTTTCATACCTAAGGGATGAATAACCATGCTCTGACCGTTGTCAGAAGGCGATGACAACTGACCGAGCATGTTTCATACCTTAGGGATGAATAACCATGCTCTGACCGTTGTCATGAGACGATGACAACTGTCGGAGCATATTTAATACCTTAGAGATGAATAACCATGCTCTGACCGTTGTCATGAGACGATGACAACTGTCGGAGCATGTTTCATGACTTAGAGATGAACAACCATGCTCTGACCGTCTTCATGTCACGATGACAACTGTCGGAGCATGTTTCATACCTTAGGGATAAATAACCATGCTCTGACCGTTGTCATGTCACGATGACAACTAACGGAGCATGTTTCATATCTTAGAGATGAATAACTATGCTCTGACCGTTGTCATGTCACGATGACAACTGTTGGAGCATGTTTCATACCTTAGGGATAAAAAACCATGCTCTGACCGTTGTCATGTCACGATGACAACTGTCTGAGCATGTTTCATTCCTTAGAGATGAATAACCATGCTCTGACCGTTCTCATGAGGCGATGACAACTGACGGAGCATGTTTCATACCTTAGAGATGAATAACCATGCTCTGACCGTTGTCATGTAATGATGACAACTGTCGGAGCATGTTTCATACCTAAGAGATGAATAAACATGCTCTGACCGTTGTCATGAGACGATGACAACTGACGGAGCATGTTTCATACCTTAGAGATGAATAACCATGCTCAGACCGTTGTCTTGTCACGATGACAACTGTCGGAAAATGTTTCATACCTTAGAGATGAATAACCATGCTCTGACCGTTGTCATGTCACGATGACAACTGACGGAGCATGTTTCATGACTTAGAGATGAATAACCATGCTCTGACCGTTGTCATGTCACGATGACAACTGACCGGAGCATGTTTCATACCTAAGAGATGAATAACCATGCTCTGACCGTTGTCATGTAACGATGACAACTGTCGGAGCATGTTTCATACTTTAGAGATAAACAACCATGCTCTGACCGTTGTCATGTCACTATGACAACTGTCGGAGAATGTTTCATACCTTAGGGATAAATAACCATGCTCTGACCGTTGTCATGTCACGATGACAACTAACGGAGCATGTTTCATATCTTAGAGATGAATAACTATGCTCTGACCGTTGTCATGTCACGATGACAACTGTCGGAGCATGTTTCATACCTTAGGGATAAATAACCATGCTCTGACCGTTGTCATGTCACGATGACAACTGTCTGAGCATGTTTCATTCCTTAGAGATGAATAACCATGCTCTGACCGTTGTCATGAGGCGATGACAACTAACGGAGCATGTTTCATACCTTAGAGATGAATAACCATGCTCTGACCGTTGTCATGTCACGATGACAACTGTCGGAGCATGTTTCATACCTTAGAGATGAATAACCATGCTCTGACCGTTGTCATGTCACGATGACAACTGACCGGAGCATGTTTCATACCTTAGAGATGAATAACCATGCTCTGACCGTTGTCATGTCACGATGACAACTGTCGGAGCATGTTTCATACCTTAGAGATGAATAACCATGCTCTGACCGTTGTCATGAGACGATGACAACTGTCGGAGCATGTTTCATGACTTAGAGATGAACAACCATGCTCTGACCGTCTTCATGTCACGATGACAACTGTCGGAGCATGTTTCATACCTAAGGGATAAATAACCATGCTCTGACCGTTGTCATGTCACGATGACAACTAACGGAGCATGTTTCATATCTTAGAGATGAATAACTATGCTCTGACCGTTGTCATGTCACGATGACAACTGTTGGAGCATGTTTCATACCTTAGGGATAAAAAACCATGCTCTGACCGTTGTCATGTCACGATGACAACTGTCTGAGCATGTTTCATTCCTTAGAGATGAATAACCATGCTCTGACCGTTCTCATGAGGCGATGACAACTGACGGAGCATGTTTCATACCTTAGAGATGAATAACCATGCTCTGACCGTTGTCATGTAATGATGACAACTGTCGGAGCATGTTTCATACCTAAGAGATGAATAAACATGCTCTGACCGTTGTCATGAGACGATGACAACTGACGGAGCATGTTTCATACCTTAGAGATGAATAACCATGCTCAGACCGTTGTCTTGTCACGATGACAACTGTCGGAAAATGTTTCATACCTTAGAGATGAATAACCATGCTCTGACCGTTGTCATGTCACGATGACAACTGACGGAGCATGTTTAATACCATAGAGATGAATAACCATGCTCTGACCGTTGTCATGTCACGATGACAACTGACCGGAGCATGTTTCATACCTAAGAGATGAATAACCATGCTCTGACCGTTGTCATGTAACGATGACAACTGTCGGAGCATGTTTCATACTTTAGAGATAAACAACCATGCTCTGACCGTTGTCATGTCACTATGACAACTGTCGGAGAATGTTTCATACCTTAGGGATAAATAACCATGCTCTGACCGTTGTCATGTCACGATGACAACTAACGGAGCATGTTTCATATCTTAGAGATGAATAACTATGCTCTGACCGTTGTCATGTCACGATGACAACTGTCGGAGCATGTTTCATACCTTAGGGATAAATAACCATGCTCTGACCGTTGTCATGTCACGATGACAACTGTCTGAGCATGTTTCATTCCTTAGAGATGAATAACCATGCTTTGACCGTTGTCATGAGGCGATGACAACTAACGGAGCATGTTTCATACCTTAGAGATGAATAACCATGCTCTGACCGTTGTCATGTCACGATGACAACTGTCGGAGCATGTTTCATACCTTAGAGATGAATAACCATGCTCTGACCGTTGTCATGTCACGATGACAACTGACCGGAGCATGTTTCATACCTTAGAGATGAATAACCATGCTCTGACCGTTGTCATGTCACGATGACAACTGTCGGAGCATGTTTCATACCTTAGAGATGAACAACCATGCTCTGACCGTTGTCATGTCACGATGACAACTATCGGAGCATGTTTCATACCTTAGGGATAAATAACCATGCTCTGACCGTTGCATGTCACGATGACAACTAACGGAGCCTGTTTCATATCTTAGAGATGAATAACTATGCTCTGACCGTTGTCATGTCACGATGACAACTGTTGGAGCATGTTTCATACCTTAGGGATAAATAACCATGCTCTGACCGTTGTCAAGTCACGATGACAACTGTCTGAGCATGTTTCATTCCTAAGAGATGAATAACCATGCTCTGACCGTTGTCATGAGGCGATGACAACTGACGGAGCATGTTTCATACCTTAGAGATGAATAACCATGCTCTGACCGTTGTCATGTCAAGATGACAACTGTCGGAGCATGTTTCATACCTTAGAGATGAATAACCATGCTCTGACCGTTGTCATGAGACGATGACAACTGACGGAGCATGTTTCATACCTTAGAGATGAATAACCATGCTCTGACCGTTGTCTTGTCACGATGACAACTGTCGGAAAATGTTTCATACCTTAGAGATGAATAACCATGCTCTGACCGTTGTCATGTCACGATTACAATTGACGGAGCATGTTTCATACCTTAGAGATGAATAACCATGCTCTGACCGTTGTCATGTCACGATGACAACTGTCGGAGCATGTTTCATACCTTAGAGATGAATAACCATGCTCTGACCGTTGTCATGTCACGATGACAACTGTCGAAGCATGTTTCATACCTAAGAGATGAATAACCATGCTCTGACCGTTGTCATGAGACGATGTCAACTGTCAGAGCATGTTTCACACCTTCGTGATGAATAACCATGATCTGACCATTGTCATATCCTTATGACAACTGTCGGAGCATGTTTCATACCTAAGGGATAAATAACCATGCTCTGACCGTTGTCATGTCACAATGACAACTGTCTGAGCATGTTTTTAATACCTTAGAGATGAATAACCATGCTCTGACCGTTGTCTTGAGGCGATGACAACTGACGGAGCATGTTTCATACCTTAGAGATGAATAACCATGCTCTGACCGTTGTCATGTCACGATGTCAACCGTCGGAGCATGTTTCATACCTTAGAGATGATAAACCATGCTCTGACCGTTGTCATGAGACGATGACAACTGACGGATCATGTTTTATACCTTAGAGATGGATTACCATGCTCTGATCATTGTCTTGTCACGATGACAACTGTCAGAAAATGTTTCATACCTTAGAGATGAATAACCATGCTCTGACCTTTGTCTTGTCACGATGACAACTGACGGAGCATGTTAAATACCTTAGAGATGAATAACCATGCTCTGACCGTTGTCATGTCACGATGACAACTGTCGGAGCATGTTTCATACCTTAGAGATGAATAACCATGCTCTGACCGTTGTCATGTCACGATGACAACTGTCGGAGCATGTTTTATACCTTAGAGATAAATAACCATGCTCTGACCGATGTCATGAGACGATGTCAACTGTCAGAGCATGTTTCATACATTCGGGATGAATAACCATGCTCTGACCGTTGTCATGTCACGATGACATCTGTCGGAGCATGTTTCATACCTAAGAGATGAATAACCATGCTTTGATCGTTGTCATGAGGCGATGACAACTAACGGAGCATGTTTCATACTTTAGGGATGAAAACCCATGCTCTGACCGTTGTCATGTCACGATGACAACTGTCGGAGCATGTTTCATACCTTAGGGATATATTACCATGCTCTGACCGTTGTCACTAGACAATAACAACTGACGGAGCATGGTTCATATCTTAGGTTTATATTAGCATGCTCTGACCGCTGTCATGAGATGATAACAACTGACGGAGCATAGTTCATATCTTAGGGATATATTACCATGCTCTGACTGTTGTCACTAGACGATAACAACTGACGGAGCATGATTCATACCTTAGGGATATATTACCATGCTCTGACCGTTGTCACTAGACGATAACAACTGACGGAGCATGGTTCTTACCTTAGGGATATATTACCATGCTCTGACCGTTGTCACTAGACGATAACAACTGACGGAGCATGGATAATACCTCAGGGATATTTTACCATGCTCTGACCGTTGTCACAAGATGATAACAACTGACGGAGCATGGTTCATACCTTAGAGATATATTACCATGCTCTGACCGATGTCATGAGACGATAACAACTGACGGAGCATGGTTCATACCTAAGATATATATTCCCATGCTCTGACCATTATCACTAAACGATAACATCTGACGGAGCACGGTTCATACCTTAGGGATATATTACCATGCTCTGACCGTTGTCATGAGACGATAATACCTGACGGAGCATGGTTCATACCATAGGATATATAACCATGTTCTGATCGTTGTCACTAGACGATAAAAACTGAGGGAGTATGGATCATACCTTAGGTATAGATTACCATGCTCTGACCGTTGTCATTAGACGAATACAACTGACGGAGCATGGTTCATACCTTTGGGATATATTACCATGCTCTGACCGTTGTCACAAGATGATAACAACTGACGGAGCATGGTTCATACCTTAGGGATATATTACCATGCTCTGACCGTTGTCATGAGATGATAACAACTGACGGAGCATGGTTTATACCTTAGGGATATATTACCATGCTCTGACCATTGTCACTAAACGATAACAACTAACGGAGCATGGTTCATACCTTAGGGATATATTACCATGCTCTGACCGCTGTCACTAGATGATAACAACTGACGGAGCAAGGTTCATACCTTAGGGATATATTACCATGCTCTGACAGTTGTCACTAGACGATAACAAACAACTGACAGAGCATGGTTTATACCTTAGGGATATATTACCATGCTCTGGCCGTTGTCATGAGACGATAACAACTGACGGACCATGGTTCATACCTAAGGGATATAAAACCTTGCTCTGACCGTTGTCACTAGATGATAACAACTGATGGAGCATGGTTCATACCTTAGGAATATATTATCATTCTCTGACCGTTGTCACTAGATGATGACAACTGACGGAGCATGGTTCATACCTTAGGGATATATTACCATGCTCTGACCGTTGTCACTAGATGATAACAACTGACGGAGCATGGTTCAAACCTAAGGGATATATTACCATGCTCTGACCGTTGTCATGAGGCGATAACTAGTGACGGAGCATGGTTCATACCTTAGGGATATATTACCATACTCTGACCGTTGTCACTAGATGATGACAACTGACGGAGCATGGTTCATACCTTAGGGATATATTACCATGCTCTGACCGTTGTTATGAGACGATAACAACTGACGGAGCATGGTTCTAATCTTAAGGATATTACCATGCTCTGACCGGTGTCATGAGACGATGACAACTGACGGAGCATGGTTCATACCTTAGGGATATATTACCATGCTCTAACCGTTGTGATGAGACGATAACAACTGACGGAGCATGGTTCATATCTTAGGGATATATTACCATGCTCTGACCGTGGTCACTAGACGATAACAACTGACGGAGCATGGTTCATACCTTAGGGATATATTACCATGCTCTGACCCTTGTCACAAGATGATAACAACTGACGGAGCATGGTTCATACCTTAGGGATATATTACCATGCTCTGACCGTTGTCATGAGACGATAACAACTGACGGAGCATGGATCATACCTCAGGGATATATTACCATGCTCTGACCATTGTCACTAAACGATAACATCTGACGGAGCATGGTTCATACTTTAGGATATATAACCATGCTCTGACCGTTGTCACTAGACGATAACAACTGACGGAGTATGGATCATACCTTTGGTATAGATTACCATGCTCTGACCGTAGTCATGAGACGAATACAACTGACGGAGCATGGTTCATACCTTAGGGATATATTACCATGCTCTGACCGTTGTCACTAGACGATAACAACTGACGGAGCATGGTTCATACCTTAGGGATATATTACCATGCTCTGACCCTTGTCACAAGATGATAACAACTGACGGAGCATGGTTCATACCTTAGGGATATATTACCATGCTCTGACCGTTGTCATGAGACGATAACAACTGACGGAGCATGGATCATACCTCAGGGATATATTACCATGCTCTGATCATTGTCACTAAACGAGAACATCTGACGGAGCACGGTTCATACCTTAGGGATATATTACCATGCTCTGACCGTTGTCATGAGACGATAACAACTGACGGAGCATGGTTCATACCTTAGGAATATATTACCATGCTCTGACCGTTGTCACTAGATGATAACAACTGACGGAGCATGGTTCATACCTTACGGATATATAACCATGCTCTGACCGTTGTCATGAGACGATAACAACTGACGGACCATGGTTCATACCTTAGGGATATATTACCGTGCTCTGACCGTTGTCACTAGATGATAACAACTGGCGGAGCATGGTTAATATCGTAGGGATATATTACCATGCTCTGACCGTTGTCACTAGATGATGACAACTGACGGAGCATGGTTCATACCTTATTGATATATTACCATGCTCTTACCGTTGTCATGAAACGATAACAACTGACGGACCATGGTTCATACCTTAGGGATATATAACCGTGCTCAGACCGTTGTCACTAGATGATAACAACTGACGGAGCATGGTTCATACCTTAGGGATATTTTATCATGCTCTGACCGTTGTCACTAGATGATGACAACTGACGGAGCATGGTTCATACCTTAGGGATATATTACCATGCTCTGACCGTTGTCACTAGACAATAACAACTGACAGAGCATGGTTAATATCGTAGGGATATATTACCATGCTCTGACAGTTGTCATTAGACGATAACAACTGACGGAGCAGGGTTGATACCTTAGGGATATATTAATATGCTCTGACCGTTGTCATGAGGCGATAACTAGTGACGGAGCATGGTTCATACCTTAGGGATATATTACCATGCTCTGACCGTTGTCATGAGACGATAACAACTGACGGAGCATGGTTCATACCTTAGGGATATAAAACCGTGCTCTGACCGTTGTCACTAGATGATAACATCTGACGGAGCATGGTTCATACCTTAGGGATATATTATCATGCTCTGACCGTTGTCACTAGATGATGACAACTGACAGAGCATTGTTCATACCTTAGGGATATATACTATGCTCTGACCGTTGTCACTAGATGATAACAACTGACGGAGCATGGTTAATATCGTAGGGATATATTACCATGCTCTAACAGTTGTCATGAGATGATAACAACTGACATAGCATGGTTCATACCTTAGGGATATTTTAACATGCTCTGACCGTTGTCATGAGACGATAACTAGTGACGGAGCATGGTTCATACCTTAGGGATGTATTACCATACTCTGACCGTTGTCACTAGATGATGACAACTGACGGAGCATGGTTCATACCTTAGGGATATATTACCATGCTCTGACCGTTGTTATGAGACGATAACACTTGACGGAGCATGGTTCATATCTTAGGGATATATTACCATGCTCTGACCGTTGTCACTAGACGATAACAACTGACGAGCATGGTTCATACCTTAGGGATATATTACCATGCTCTGACCGTTGTCACTAGACGATAACAACTGACGGAGCATGGTTCATACCTTAGGGATATATTACCATGCTCTGACCGTTGTCACAAGATGATAACAACTGACGGAGCATGGTTCATACCTTAGGGATATATTACCATGCTCTGACCGTTGTCATGAGATGATAACAACTGACGGAGCATGGTTTATACCTTAGGGATATATTACCATGCTCTGACCATTGTCACTAAACGATAACATCTGACGGAGCACGGTTCATACCTTAGGGATATATTACCATGCTCTTACCGTTGTCATGAGACGATTACAACTGACGGAGCATGGTTCATATCTTAGGGATATATTAGCATGCTCTGACCGCTGTCATGAGATGATAACAACTGACGGAGCATGATTCATACCATAGGATATATAACCATGCTCTGACCGTTGTCACTAGACGATAACAACTGACGGAGTATGGATCATACCTTAGGTATAGATTACCATGCTCTGGCCGTTTTCATGAGACGAATACAACTGACGGAGCATGGCTCATACCTTAGGGATATATTACAATGCTCTGACCGTTGTCACTAGACGATAACAAGTGACGGAGCATGGTTCATACCTTAGGGATATATTACCATGCTCTGACCATTGTCACTAGACGATAACAACTGACGGAGCATGGTTCATACCTTAGGGATATATTACCATGCTCTGACCGTTGTCACTAGATGATAACAACTGACAGAGCATGGTTCATACCTTACGGATATATAACCATGCTCTTACCGTTGTCATGAGACGATAACAACTGACGGACCATGGTTCATACCTTAGGGATATATAACCGTGCTCTGACCGTTGTCACTAGATGATAACAACTGGCGGAGCATGGTTAATATCGTAGGGATATATTACCATGCTCTGACCGTTGTCACTAGATGATGACAACTGACGGAGCATGGTTCATACCTTAGGGATATATTACCATGCTCTGACCGTTGTCACTAGACGATAACTACTGACGGAGCATGGTTAATATCGTAGGGATATATTACCATGCTCTGACCGTTGTCACTAGATGATGACAACTGACGGAGCATGGTTCATACCTTAGTGATATATTACCATGCTCTGACCGTTGTTATAAGACGATAACAACTGACGGAGCATGGTTCATATCTTAAGGATATTACCATGCTCTGACCGTTGTCATGAGACGATAACAACTGACGGAGCATGGTTATTACCTTAGTGATATATTACAATGCTCTGACCGTTGTCACTAGATGATAACAACTGACGGAGCATGGTTCATACCTTAGGGATATATTACCATGCTCTGACCGTTGTCATGAGACGATAACAACTGACGGACGATGGTTCATACCTTAGGAATATATAACCATGCTCTGACCGTTGTCACTAGATGACAAGAACTGATGGAGCATGGTTCATACCTTAGGGATGAATAATCATACTCTGACCGTTGACACTAGATGATCACAACTGACGGAGCATGATTCATACCTTAGGGGTAAATTACCATGCTCTGACCGTTGTCACTAGATGATGAGAACTGACGGAGCATGGTTAATACCTTAGGGATATATAACCATGCTCTGACCGTTGTCACTAGACGATAACAACTGACGGAGCATGGTTCATATCTTGGGGATATATTACCATGCTCTGACAGTTGTCATGAGACAATGACAACTGACGGAGCATGTTTCATACCTTAGAGATGAATAACAATGCTCTGACCGTTGTCATGTCACGATGACAACTGTCGGAGCATGTTTCATACCTTAGAGATGAATAACCATGCTCCGACCGTTGTCATGTCACGATGACAACTGACGGAGCATGTTCAACACCTTAGAGATGAATAACCATGCTCTGACCGTTGTCATTAGACGATGTCAACTGTCGGAGCATGTTTCATACCTTAGAGATGAATAACCATGCTCTGACCGTTGTCATGTCACGATGACAACTGTCGCAGCATGTTTCATACATAAGAGATGAATAACCATTCTCTGAACGTTGTCATGAGACGATGTCAACTGTCGGAGCATGTTTCATACCTTCGGGATGAATAACCATGCTCTGAATGTTGTCATGAGACGATGACAACTGTCGGAGCATGTTTCATACTTTAGAGATGAATAACCATGCTCTGACCGTTGTCATGAGGCGATGACAACTAAGGGAGCATGTTTCATACCTTAGGGATGAAAACACATGCTCTGACCGTTGTCATGTCACGATGAAAAACTGTCGGAGCATGTTTCATATCTTAGAAATGAATAACCATGCTCTGACCGTTGTCATGAGGCGATGACAACTAACGGAGCATGTTTCATACCTAAGGGAAGAATAACCATGCTCTAATCGTTGTCATGTCACGATGAAAACTGACGGAGCATGGTTCATATCTTAGGGATATAACCATGCTTTGACCGTTGTCATGAGACGATAACAACTGACGGAGCATGGTTCATACCTTAGGGATATATTACAATGCTCTGACCGTTGTCACTAGATGATAAAAACTGACGGAGCATGGTTCATACCTTAGGGATATATTACCATGCTCTGACCGTTGTCATGAGACGAAAACAACTGACGGACGATGGTTCATACCTTAGGGATATATAACCATGCTCTGACCGTTGTCACTAGATGATAACAACTGATGGAGCATGGTTCATACCTTAGGGATGAATAATCAAACTCTGACCGTTGACACTAGATGATAACAACTGACGGAGAATGATTCATACCTTAGGGGTAAATTACCATGCTCTGACCGTTGTCACTAGATGATGACAACTGACGGAGCATGGTTAATACCTTAGGGATATATTACCATGCTCTGACCGTTGTCACTAGACGATAACAACTGACGGAGCATGGTTCATATCTTAGGGATATATTACCATGCTCTGACAGTTGTCATGAGACAATAACAACTGACGGGGCATGATTCATACCTTAGGGATATATTACCATGCTCTGACCGTTGTCATGAGACGATGACATCTGACGGAGCATGTTTAACACCTTAGAGATGAATAACCATGCTCTGACCGTTGTCATGAGGCGATGACAACTAACGGAGCATGTTTCATACCTTAGGGATGAAAACCCATGCTTTGACCGTTGTCATGTCACGATGACAACTGTCGGAGCATGTTTCATATCTGAGAGATGAATAACCATGCTCTGACCGTTGTCATGAGGCGATGACAACTAACGGAGCATGTTTCATACCTCAGGGATGAATAACCATGCTCTGACCGTTGTCATGTCATGATGACAACTGTCGGAGCATGTTTCATACCTTAGGGATATAATACAATGCTCTGACCGTTGTCATGAGACGATAACAACTGACAGAGCATGGTTCATACCTTAGGGATATATTACCATGCTCTGACCGTTGACACTAGACAATAACAACTGACGGAGCATGGTTCATATCTTAGGGATATATTAGCATGCTCTGACCGTTGTCACTAGATGATGACAACTGACGGAGCATGGTTCATACCTAAGGGATATATTACCATGCTCTGACCATTGTCATGAGATGATAACAACTGACGGAGCATGGTTCATACCTTAGGGATATATTATCATGCTCTGACCGTTGTCACTAGATGATGACAACTGACGGAGCATGGTTCATACCTAAGGGATATATTACCATGCTCTGACCATTGTCATGAGACGATAACAATTGACGGAGCATGGTTCATACCTTAGGGATTAATAACTATGTTTTGACCGTTGTCGTGAGAAGATGACAACTGAAGGAGCATGATTTATACCTTAGGGGTATCTTACCATGCTCTGACTGTTGTCACGAGACGATGGCAAATGACGGAGCATGACTCATATCCTAGGGATATATTACCATGCTCTGACTGTTTTCAAGAGACGACAACTACTGACGGAGCATGATTCATACCAAAGGGATATCTTACCATGCTCTGACTGTTGTCACTAGATGATAACAACTGACGGAGCATGGTTCATACCTTAGGGATTTATTACCATGCTCCGACTGTTGTCGCGAGACGATGACATATGACGGAACATGATTCATACCTTAGGGATATATTACCATGCTCTGACCGTTGTCATGTGACGATGACAACCCACGAAGCATATTTCGTACATGAATGATATATTACCATGCTCTGACCGTTGTTATTAGACGATGACAACTGACGGAGCATGTTTCATACTTGATGCTTACATCACAATGCTCTTACCGTTGTCATGAGATGTTGTCAACTGACGGAGCATGATTCCTACAAAAGGGATAAATTACCTACTCTGACCGTTGTTATTAGACGATGACAACTGACGGAGCATGTTTCATACTTGATGTATATATTACCATGCTCTGACCGTTGTCGTGAGACGATGACACATGACGAAGCATGATTCATACCTAAGGGATATATTACCATGCCCTGACTGTTGATGACAACTGACAGAGCATGCTTCATACCCTAGGAATGTATCACCATGCTCTGACCATTGTCAGGAGACGCTTACAACAAAGGGAGCTTGTTTCATAGATGAATGATATATTACCATGCTCCGACCTCTGTCATAAGACGATGACAACTGACAGAGCATGTTTCATACTTGAGGGATATATCACCATTCTCTTACCGATTGCATGAGACGATGGCAAATTACGGAGTATGATACCCTTAGGGATGTATAACCATGCTCTGTACGTTTTTTATAAGGCGAAAATAACTGACGGAGCATGTTTCATACATATATGATATATAACCTTGCTAAGACCGTTGTTATCAGATGATGACAACTGACGGAGCATGATTCATACCAAAGGGATATATTACCATGCTCTGACCGTTGTCATGTGACGATGGCAACTGACGTAGCATGTTTCATTCATGAATGATGTTTTACCATGCTCTGACCGTTGTCATTAGACGATGACAACTGACGGAGCATGCTTCATACCTTAGGTATGTATAACAATGCACTGTCCGTTATCATAAGGCAAAGGCGACTGACGGAGCATGTTCCAAACAAGAGTGATATGTTACATGCTCTGACCGTTGTCATGAGATGATAACAACTGAAGGAGCATGATTCATACATGAATGATATCTTAGCATACTCTGTCCGTTGTCAAGAGACGATGATATCTGACCAAGCTTGATTCTTACCTTAGGGATATACTACCATGCTCTGACCGTTGTCATGAGTCGATGACAACTGACGGAGCATGTTTCATACTTGATTGATATATCACCATGCTCTGACCGTTGTCATGAGACGATGACAGCTAACGGGGCATGATTCATACCTTAGGGACATGTAACCATGCTCTGCCCGTTGTCATGAGACGATGACAACTCACGGAGTATGTTTCATATATGAATAATATATTACCATGCCCTGTCCGTTGTCATGAGACGATGACAACTGACGGAGCATGTTTCATACATGAATGTTATATTACCATGCTCTGACCGTTGTTATGAGACGATGACAACTAACGGAGCATGTTTCAAACTGGAGGGATATATTACCATGCTCTGACCGTTGTCATGAGACAATGACAACTGACGGAGCATGGTTTATTACTTTAGGGATGAATAACTATGCTCTGTCCGTGTCTAGAGACGATGACAACTGTCGGAGCATGTTTCATACATGAGGGATATATCACCATGCTCTGACCTTTATCATGAGACGATGACAAATGACGGAGCATGATTCATACAACCTAACGGAGCATGTTTAATACATGATGGATATATCACCATGCTCTGACCTTTGTCATGAGAAGATGACAACTGACGGAGCATGATTCATACCTGAGGGATATATAACCATGCTCTTTCCGTTGTCATGAGACGATGACAACTGACAGAGCAGATTTCATACCTTTTGGGTGAACAACCATGCTCTGTACGTTGTCATGGGACGATGGCAACTGACAGAGCATGGCTTTTACTTGAGGGGGTATCATCATATTTTGACCGTTGTCATGAGGCGATACAACTGACGAATCATTTTTCATAACAAAGGGATGTATAACCATGCTCCGACCGTTGCCATGAGACGATGACAACTGACGGAGCATGTCTCATACCTTAGGGATGAATAAACATGCCCTCTCCGCTGTCATGAGATGATGGCAACTGACAGCTTATGACTCATACTTGAGGGGGTATAATCAGACTCTGACCGTTTTTATGAGACGATAACAACTGACGGAGCATGTTTCATACCTAAGAGATATAGATCCATGCTCCGACCGATATCATGAGACAAAAACAACTGACGGAGCATAATTCATACCTTTGGTATGTATAACCATGCTCTGTCTGTTGTCATGAGGCGAAGACAACTTGTGGGACATGTTTCATAGATATATGATATATTTCATGCACCATGCTCTGACTGTTGTCAGGAGACGATGACAACTGACGGAGCATGATTCATACCTTAGGGATAAATAACCATGCTCTGAACGTTGTGATGATGCATAGACAACTGACAGAGCAGGTTTCATACCTTTGGGATGTATAGCCATGCTCTGTCCGTTGTCATGAGACGATGACAACTGACGGAGCATGATTGATACCTTAGGGATCTATTACCATGCTCTGACCGTTGTCATAATACGATGGCAACTGACGGAGCATGATTCATACCTTAGGGATAAATAACCATGCTCTGAACGTTGTGATGAGACATAGACAACTGACAGAGCAGGTTTCATACCTTTGGGATGTATAGCCATGCTCTGTCCGTTGTCATGAGACGATGACAACTGACGGAGCATGATTGATACCTTAGGGATCTATTACCATGCTCTGACCGTTGTCATAAGACGATGTCAACTGACGGAGCATGTTTCATACATGAGTGGTATATTTCCATGCTCTGACCGTTGTCATAAGATGATGAGACCTGACAGAGCATGTTACATACCTTAGAGAAAAATAACCATGCTCTTACCGTTGTCATGAGACGAAGACAACTTGTGGGGCATGATTCATATCTTTGGGATGTATAACCATGCTTTGTCCGTTGTCATGAGGCAAAGACAACTTGCGGGGCATGTTTTTAAAGATATATGATATATTACCATGCTCTCACCGTTGTCATGAGACGATGACAACTGACGAAGCATGTTTCATACCTTAGAGATGAATAACCGTGCTCTGGCCGTTGTCATGAGATGATGGCAACTGACAGAGCATGACTCATTCTTGAGAGGGTATAATCATACTCTGACCGTTGTCATGTGATGATGACAACTGACGGAGCATGTTTCATACATGAATGATATATTACCCTGCTCTGACTGTTGTCATGAGATGAAGACAACTGAAAAAGAATTTTTCATACCATATGGATATAGATTACATCAACCGAAAAAAGAAGGTACCACAGGTGCATTCGCGAGAACATGTCCACTTTCACATGGAGGCACTATTGTGACACTTGAGTGTATAAACCATCACTAGGTGGTACTACAGCGACAGTTGAATGCGTTTATAAAACTAGGAGGCACAACAGTGGCATTGGAATATATTAAAAAGCAAAAGGAGGCACTATAATAGGACTTGAGTACACGTACCTATACTACGAGCACCTACAATTGCACTTTAGTACACGTACCATCACAAGGATACACTACTTTGTGGCACCTGAGTGTTTATATCATCACAAGGTGACACTACAGTGACACTTCAATACATGCACCTTCACTAAGAGGCACTAAAGATACAATTGGACACATGTACCTTCACTAGGAGCACCACAGTGCCACCTCAGATCACGTAGGAGGCACTACAGTGACACTCGAGTATATATATCATCACTAGGTGGCAGTACAGTGACACTAAAGTATGTGCATCTTCTCAAGGAGGCACTACATTAACACTTAGGCATATGTTCTTCACTAGGAGGTGCTACATTGACACCTGAGAACATGTACCTTCACTTGGAGACATTTCAGTTACTCTTGAGTTTGTTTATCATCACTATGTGGCACTACAGTGACACGTGAGTATATGCAAGTTGCCAAGGAGGCACTACAGTGACACTTGAGCACATCTACATTTGCTAGAAGGTATTTCAGTGACACTTGAGTGTGTATAACATCACCAGATGGCACTTTTGTGACATGCACCATCATTATGAGGCACTACAGTAATCTTTGAGTAGATTTATCATTGCTAGGAGGCACTTCAGTGACACTTGAGTACATGTATCTTCACTACCTTCACTGTTATGCAGCACATAAACACTTGGGTGAACGTACTTTAACCACGAGCCACCACAATGACGTTTGGGTGCTTGTATCATCACTAGTAGGTACTACAGATACGCTTGAGTATATAACCTTCACTAGGAGACACTATAGTGACACTTGATTACAATAACCATCGATATGAGGCATTACAGTGACACTTGAGAGCATGTACCTTCACTAGGATTTGCTACAGTAGCACTTGAGGGCACATATCTTCACTAGGATGTGCTACAGTAACACTTGAGTGCACATATCTTCACTAGGATGCACTACAGTGGCACGTGAGCGTATATACCAGCACTAGGAGGCAATAATATTAAAGTGTCACTGTAGTGCTAAGTTATGACTGTAAATGTACTAAATTGTCTTTGTAGTGCCTCCTTGTGATGATTAAAATAGTCATGTGTCAATGTAGTGCCTCCTAGTGATAGTATATGTACATGAATATCACCGTAGAGCCCATAGTGAGATACATGTGCTCAAGTGTCACTGCAGTGGTTTTTAGTGATGATGTATCTTCTCCAATGTACATGTAGTGCATCCTACTGTTGATGCATGTTCTGAAACGTATATGTAGTGCCCTTAGTGAAGAAAGTTGCAATCAAGTGTTACTGTAGCATCTCCTGGTGACAATGCATACACTCAAGTGTCATTTTAGTGCCCACTATTGATTGTAAATATATCCAATTCTAACTGTAGTGCATCAAAAGGAAGGTTCATGCACTCAAGTGTCACTCTAGTGTATACTTGTGATTGTAAATGTACTCAAGTGGCATTGTAATGCCTCCTAGTGATGGTGAATGTACTCAGGGGGTCAATGTAGTCCCTCTTAGAGATGGTAATTGTACTCAAGTGTCCCTGTAGTGCATCCTAGTGACAATATATGTACTCAAGTGTCACTGTAGTGTGTCCTAGTGATAAATACTATACTCAAATGTCACTCCTAGTGAAGTTACATGCACTCAAGTGTATGTGTAATGCTTACTAGTGTTTATAAATGTACTCAAGGGTCACTGAAGTGCCTCCTATGTGAGGTATATGTACTCAAGTGTCACTCTAGTGCCTCCTAGTGATGATGCAAATTCTCAATCGTCACTGTTGTGTACCCCTGTAAGGGTATGTGCACTCAAGGGATACCGTAGTGCCGCCTAAAGAAGGTACATGCACTCAAGTGTCAAGTGATGGTAAATACACGTATGTGTGACTGTAGTGCCTCTTAATGATAATATATGTACCTAAGTGTCCTTGTAGTGCATCCTGGTGATGGTGCATATACTTAAGTGTAACTGTAGTACCTCCTAACGAAGTCAAATGAACTAAGGTGTCACTGTAGTGTCTCATAGTGTAAGAGGCACAACAATGACACTTGAGTACATTCATCATCACTAAGAGGCAAAGCAGTGACTCTCGAGTATATGTCTTATAATTAGGAGGCACCACTACTGTGACACTTGAGTACATGAACCTTCTTTAGGAGGCACTACAGTGGCACATGGGGAGTATATAGTCCATCACTAGGATGCGCTAGAGTACCATACTCAAATGTCACTGCAGCACCTCCTAGTGAATATACAAGGTTTTAAGTGTGACTCTAATTGCGATTGTAAATGTACTGAAGTGTCAGTGTAGTACCTCTAATGATAGTACATGTAGTCATGTGCCACTATAATGCCTCCTAGTGAGGAAATATGTGTATAAGTGTCGATGTAGTGTGCCTCTTAGTAGTGATGCACGTACTCAGGTGTCACCGTAGTGCCTCTTATTGATGATGCATGTACTAAAATATCACTGTAGTGCGTCTGAGCGGAGATAAGAGAACTCAATTATTGCTGTAGCACCTCCTGGTGCAAGTACATACACTTTTGTGTGATTTTAGTGCTTACTAGCGGGAGCGCAGTGGCTCAGTGGTAGAGTGCTTGACTCGAGACCGAGGGGCCGCGGGTTCGAGCCTCACTGGCATCACTGCATTGTGGTCCTTGAGCAAGACATACTTATCCTAGCTTAGTACTGGTTCAACCCTGGAAGACCCGTTCCTGTTAAACTGAAAAATTGTTGATGGGACGTAAATAATCAAATCAAACAAACAAAGTGTTTACTAGTGGTTGCAAATGTACCCAATCGTAACTCAAGTGTTACTGTAGCGTCTACTAGTAATTGTAAATGTACTAAAGTGTCACTATAGTGCCTTCTAGCAATGGTACATGTACTCAAGTAGCATAATCGGGCCTCCTCGTGATGGTACATGTACTCAAGGATCATAATAAAGCCTCATTATGATGGTACAGGTACTAAATGGTCACTATCAAGCCTTCTAGTGATGGTACATTCACTCAAGGATCACTGTAAAGTCTCCTAGTGATGATATATGTACTAAATGGTCACTATAAAGGCTCTTAGTGATGGTGCATGTCCTCAAGGGTCACTATACAGCCTCATTGTGCTAGTGCATGTATTCTAGAGCTACTATGAAGCCACCTCGTGATGATACATGTACTCAAGGGTGATAATAAAGCCTCCTTGCGTTGGTACATATACTCAAGGGTCACTAAAAAGCCACCCAGTGATGGTATGGGTACTCAAGAGTCACTATAAAGCCTCCTAGTCATGGTACATATACTCAAGCGACACTTTTTAATCTACTAGTATGGTGCATGTACTCAAACGTCATAATAGTGACTCTTCGTGATGCTACATGTTCCTAAAATCGTAATTAAGCCTCCTTGTGATGGTACAGGTACTCACCGGTCATTATAAAGCCTCCATGTGATGGTACATATACCAAAGCGTCACAATAAAGCCTCCTAGTGATGGCATGGGTACTCAATAGTCTACTATAAAGCCTCCTAGTATTGGTAATATACTTGAGTGACACTATTAAGCCTTCTTGTGATGGTACATGTACTCAAAATACACTATAAAGCCTCCTTGTGATGGCACATATACCCAAGGGTCACTAAAAGACTCCTAGCGATGACATATGCAGTCAAGAATCATTATAAAGCCTTCTTGTGATAGTACATGTACTCAAGAGTTATTATGAAGCATTCTAGTGATGGTGCAAGTACTCAAGGGTCAATATAAATCCTCCTTGTAATAGTACATGTACTCAAGGGTCACTATAAAGCCGCCTAGTGATGTAGCATAGTCACAAGAGTCACTATAAAGCCACCTTGTTAAGGTATATGTCATCTAGGGTCACTATAAAGCGTCCTACGGATGTAACATGTACTCAATGGGTCACTATAAAGCCTCCTAGTGATGGTACATGTACTCAAGGGTCACTATAAAGCCTCCTAGTGATGGTTCATGTATTCAAGAGTCACTATAAAGCCACCTTGTGATTTAACACGTACTCAAGAGTCACAATAAAGCCTCCTAGTGCTGGTACATGTACCAGAGCCTCACAATAAAGCCTTCGTCATGGAATGAGTACTCAAAGGTCACTATAAAGCCTCATAGGCATGGTACATATACTTAAGGGACACTATTAAAACTCCTAGTATGGTCCATGTACTCATGGCCACTATTAAGGCACCTAGTGAAGGTACATGTATTAAAGGGTTACTAAAAAGCCTCCTCGTGATGGTACGCATACTCAAGGATCACTATTTAGTATTCTGGTGATAGTATATGTAGTAAACGTTCACTATAAATCCTCTGAGTGATTGGACATGTACTCAAGGGTAACTATACAGTATCCTTGTGATGGATCATGTATTCAAGAGTCACTATAAAGCTCCCTCGTGATGGTACATGTACTCAAGAGTCACTTTAAGCCTTCTAGTGATGGTACATTTACTCCAGAGTCGCTATAAAGCCTCTTTGTGATGTTGCGTGTACTCAAGAGTCAATATAAAGCATTCTAGTGATGATATGAGTACTCAAGGGGAGGTTTAAAGCCGATAGCGATGGTTTATGTATACAATAGTCACTAAAAAGCCTCCTTGTGATGGTAAATGTACTCAAGCGTCACTATAAAGCCTCCTGATGATAGTACATTTACAGAAGTGTCACTATAAAGCCACCTTGTGTTGGTACATGTACTCAAGGGTCACTATATAGCCCCCTATTGATGGTAAATGTACTCAAGGGTCATTATAAAGCCTTTTTGTGATGGTACATGTCCTAAAAACACTATAAAGCCTCCTAGTGATGGCAAGTATACTTAAGGGTCACTATAAAGCCTAATAGTTATTGTATATGTACACAAGGGTCACTAAAAAGACACCTAGTGATGAGACATGTACTCAAGTGTCACAATGAAGCTTCCCAGCGATGATACATGTACATAAGTGTCTCTATTAAACCTCCTTGTGATGGTACATGTCCTCAAGGCTAACTTTACTCCTCAAAATAATTAAAGGACCAAGATTTTAGAATGCGAGTATAATTAGCTCAAACATTTAAATTCTGTAAAACTTGGCCCAAATCTTTCAGTTCTTTATGCCCATAAATCAAGAATCATTATTAATGATTCCCATGCCTAATTCTGCCATAACTGTGTCTCAAATGCACATACCCTCAAAAACACACTTTCAAAAGGCAGTGGGTGGGGTCAGGAAATTCTTCTGTGGTCATTCGAGTAGAATGAAAGTGACACCAAATTAAACTTTGTTTTAAACAGTTCAGCTTACATGCAAAAAAATCTTCAAACAGTTTCAATATACTGGGAAGCAAGCATTTTCATCTCTGACAATGGAGTTTTGACATTGTTTTCTTTTCTGATATCAATGCGTGTACTTGGCCATCAAAAATCAGATTTTCAATCGTCATTCTATGCCATTTAGTGTTAGAAAGATGTCCCGGCGAATTTTTAAAGATTGTCACAGACAAACGCCAAACCTGATGTCTGAATCTATAGACTGGCTCTTACGCCACAGCCAAACGGGGCAATTTTCTCTCACAGGAAGAGGTGGATGGAATTGAAGGGATTCAAACACCATAAAAGCATGCGAAAACAGAGATTTCAGCATCTAAAAGCAATTTGCATTCATTTCATGCAGTTCTGTAGTCCATGGATCACACACAAAAAATGACATTCCAATACATTTAGGTCAAGTTTTAAAATGACAAAAAATCCTTGTTAGTATCATTTTCTACCACTTTCTTTATGCCGTTTCACTTGGCAATAAGACGTCAAAGATGTCCGAAAAGTTTAGGCTAGATCGTAAAATTGGTTTTCAAAATACGTTCTACACAAAATGCATCAATGTTATAATTGATAGTATTAGTCCTTCAATTATTTTGAGGAGTATATTTAGCCTTTTAGTGATATTACATGTAGTTAAGTGTCAGTATAAAGCCACCTAGTGATGGTACATGTACTCAAGGGTCACTATAAATCCTTCGAGTGATTGTACATGTACATAAGTGTCACTATAAAGCCACCTTGTGGTGGTACATGTACAAAATGGTCACTATATAGCCTTCTAGAGATGGTACATGTACTCATGGTTCACTATAAAGCCTTCTTGTGTTGGTACATGTACTCAAGAGACACTATAAAGCCTCCTAGTGATGGTACCGATAATCAAGGGTCACTATTAAGCATCCTAGTGATGATACATGTACTGAAGAGACAATATAAAGACTCCTAGTGATGATACTTGTGTTTAAGAATCGCTATATAGTCTCTTAATTATGGTACATGCACTCAAGGGTCATTATAAAGCCTCCTATGGATAGTACATGTACTGTAGTGTCCTTATAAAGCCACCTAGTGATGGTACATGTACTCAAGAGACACTATAAAGCCTCCTAGTGATAGTACCGATAATCAAGGGTCACTATAAAGCCCCCTAGTGATGGTACATGTACTCAAGAGCCACTTTAAAGCCTTCTTGTGATGAAACATGTACTCAAGAATCGCTATATAGTCTCTTACTTATGGTACATGTACTCAAGGGTCATTATAAAGCCTCCTATTGATAGTACATGTACTGAAGTGTCACTGTAAAGCCACCGAGTGATGGTACATGTACTCAAGATACACTATAAAGCCTCCTATTGATGTTTCACATACTCAAGGTTCACTATAAAGCCTCCTAGTGATGGTACATGTACTCAAGAGTCACTATAAAGCCTTCTAGTGATGATACATGTACTCAATGGTCACTAGAAAGCCCCTTGTGATGGTACATTACTCATTGGTCCCTATAAAGAATCTTTGTGATGGTACATTTACTCAAGAGTGACTATAAATCATCATAGTGATGGTACATGTGCTCAACGGTCACTATTAAGCATCCTAGTCGTTGTAGATGTCACTACAAAGCCACCTAGTGAAGTTATAGGTACTCCAGGGTCACTATCAAGCATCCTAATGATGATACAAACACTCAAGTGCCATTATAGATCCTCCTTGTGATTGTACATGTACTCAAGAGTCACTATGAAATCTCCAAGTGATAGTACATGTGCTCAGGGGTAATTTGAAGACTCATTGTGACGGTGCATGTATTCAAGTGTCACTTTAAGGCCTCCTATTGATGGTACATGCACTCAAGGTCACTATTAAGTTACCATTCATGACAACAGACAGAGCATGGTAATTTATCTCTAAGGTATGAAACAGGCTCCGTCAGTTGTCATTGTCTCATGACAACGGTCAGAGCATGGTAATATACCATTCATTTAACAAACATGTTCTGTCAGTTGTCATCGACTCATGACAACGGTCAGATCACGGCAATATATCATTCATCTATGAAGCAATCTGCGTCAGTTGTAATCGCCTCATGACAACATACAGAGCATTGTTATGCTCTAAGTTTTGAAACATGCTCCGCCAGTTGTCATTGTCTTATGACAACGGTCAGAGCATGGTAATATATCATTCATCTTTGAAACATGTTCTGTCAATTGTCATCGTCTCATGACAACGGACATAGCATGGTTATACATACCTAAGGTATGAAACATGCTCCGTCAGTTGTCATCATCTCATGACAACAGTCAGAGCATGGTAATATATCTCTAAGGTATCAATCATGCTCCGTCAGTTGTCATCGGCTCATTAAAACGGTCAGAGCATGGTGATATATATCCCTCAAGTAATAAACATGCTCCGTCAGTTGCCATCGTCTTATGACAACGGTCAGAGCAAGGTAATATATGCCTAAGGTATGAACCATACTCCGACAGTTGTTATCGTCTAGTGACAGCGGTCAGAGCATGGTAATATATCCCTAAGGTATGAACCATGCTCCGTCAGTTGTTATCATCTCATGACAACGGTCAGAGCATGGTAATATATCCCTAAGGTATGAACCATGCTCCGTCAGTCGTTATCGTCTCATGACAACGGCCAGAGCATGGTAATATATCCCTAAGGTATGAACCATGCTCCCTTAGTTGTTATCGTCTAGTGACAACGGTCAGAGCATGGTAATATATCCCTAAGGTATGAACCATGCTCCGTCAGTTGTTATCGTCTAGTGACAACGGTCAGAGCATGGTAATATATCCCTAAGGTATGAACCATGCTCCGTCAGTTGTTATCGACTAGTGACAACAGTCAGAGCATGATAATATATCCCTAAGGTATCAACCAAGCTCCGTCAGTTGGCATCATCTAGTGACAACGGTCAGAGCATGGTAATATATCCCTAAGGTATAATTCATGCTCCGTCAGTTGTTATCATCAAGTGTCAGCGGCCAGAGTATGATTATTCATCCCTAAGGTATTAACCATGCTCCATCAGTTGTTATCATCTAGTGACAACGGTCAGAGCATGGTTATATATCCCTTAGGCATGAACCATCGTCCGTCAGTTGTTATCGTCTTATGACAACGGTCAGAGCATGGTAATATATCCCTAAGGTATGAACCATGCTCCGTAAGTTATCATCTAGTGACAACGGTCAGAGCATTGTAATATATCCCTAAGGTATGAACCATGCTCCGTCAGTTGTTATCGTCTCATGACAACGGTCAGAGCATGGTAATATATCCCTAAGATATGAACCATGCTCCGTCAGTTGTTATCATCTAGTTACAACGGTCAGAGCATAGTAATATATCCCTAAGGTATGAACCATGCTCGTCAGTTGTATTCGTCTCATGACAACGGTCAGAGCATGTTTATCTATACCTTAGGTATGATCCATACTCCGTCAGTAATTATCGTCTAGTGACAACGGTCAGAGCATGTTATATATCATAAGGTATGAACCATGCTCCGTCAGTTGTTATCATCTTGTGACAACGGTCAGAGCATGATAATATATCCCTGAGGTATTATCCATGCTCCGTCAGTTATTATCGTCTAGTGCCAACGGTCAGAGCATGGTAATATATCCCTAAGGTATGAACCATGCTCCGTCAGTTGTTATCGTCTAGTGACAACGGTCAGAGCATGGTAATATATCCCTAAGATATGAACCATGCTCTGTCAGTTGTTATAATCTAGTGACAACGGTCAGAGCATGGTAATATATCCCTAAGGTATGAACCATGCTCCGTCAGTTGTTATCGTCTAGTGACAACGGTCAGAGCATGGTAATATATCCCTAAGGTATGAACAATGCTCCGTCAGTTGTTATCATCTCATGACAGCGGTCAGAGCATGCTAATATATCCCTAAGATATGAACCATGCTCCGTCAGTTGTTATTGTCTAGTGACAACGGTCAGAGCATGGTTATATATCCCTTAGGTATGAACCATGCTCCGACAGTTGTCATCGTGACATGACAACGGTCAGAGCATGGTTATTTATCCCTTAGGTATGAAACATGCTCCGTTAGTTGTCATCGCATCATGACAACGGTCAGAGCATGGTTATTCATCTCTAAGATATAAAACATGCTCCGACAGTTGTCATCGTGACATGACAACGGTCAGAGCATGGGTTTTCATCCCTAAGGTATGAAACATGTTCCGTTAGTTGTCATCGCCTCATGACAATAGTCAGAGCATGGTTATTTATCTCTTATGTATGGAACATGGTCCGACAGTTGTCATCGTCTAATGACAACGGTCAAAGCATGGTTATTCATCCCGAAGTTAAGAAACATGCTCCGTCAGTTGTTATCGTCTAGTGACAACGGTCAGAGCATGGTAATATAACCCTAATGTATGAACCATGCTCTGTCACTTGTTATCGTCTAGTGACACTGGTCAGAGCATAGTAATATATCCCTAAGGTATGAACCATGCTCGTCATTTGTAATCGTCTCATGACAACGGTCAGAGTATGGTAATCTATACCTAAGGTATGATCCATACTCCGTCAGTAATTATCGACTAGTGACAACGGTCAGAGCATGGTTATATATCTTAAGGTATAAACCATGCTCCGTCAGTTGTTATCGTCTCATGACAACGGTCAGAGCATGTTAATATATCCCTAAGGTATGAACCATGCTCCGTCAGTTGTTTGTTATCGTCTAGTGACAACTGTCAGAGCATGGTAATATATCCCTAAGGTATGAACCTTGCTCCGTCAGTTGTTATCATCTAGTGACAAAGGTCAGAGCATGGTAATATATCCCTAAGGTATGAACCATGCTCCGTCAGTTGTTATCGTCTAGTGACAACGGTCAGAGCATGGTAATATATCCCTAATGTATGAACCATGCTCCATCACTTGTTATCGTCTAGTGACAACGGTCAGAGCATGGTAATATATCCCTAAGTTATGAACCATGCTCCGTCAGTTGCATTCGTCTCATGACAACGGTCAGAGCATGGTAATCTTTACCTAAGGTATGATCCATACTCCCTCAGTTTTATCGTCTAGTGACAACAACCAGAGCATGGTTATATATCCTATGGTATGAACCATGCTCCGTCAGTTATTATCGTCTCATGACAACGGTCAGAGCATGGTAATATATCCCTAAGGTATGAACCGTGCTCCATCAGATGTTATCGTTTAGTGACAATGGTCAGAGCATGGTAATATATCCCTAAGGTATGAACCATGCTCCGTCATTTGTTATCGTCTCATGACATCGGTCAGAGCATGGTAATATATCCCTAAGGTATGAACCATGCTATGTCAGTTGTTATCATCTTGTGACAACGGTCAGAGCATGGTAATATATCCCTGAGGTATTATCCATGCTCCGTCAGTAGTTATCGTCTAGTGACAACGGTCAGAGCATGGTAATATATCCCTAAGGTATGAACCATGCTACGTCAGTTGTTATCGTCTAGTGACAACGGTCAGAGCATGGTAATATATCCCTAAGGTATGAATCATGCTCCGTCAGTTGTTATCGTCTAGTGACAACGGTCAGAGCTTGGTAATATATCCCTAAGATATGAACCATGCTCCGTCAGTTGTTATCATCTCATGACAGCGGTCAGAGCATGCAAATATATCCCTAAGATATGAACCATGCTCCGTCAGTTGTTATTGTCTAGTGACAAAGGTCAGAGCATGGTAATATATCCCTAAGGTATGAAACATGCTCCGTTAGTTGTCATCGCCTCATGACAACGGTCAGAGCATGGTTATTCATCTCTAAGATATGAAACATGCTCCGACAGATTTTCATCGTGACATGACAACGGTCAGAGCATGTGTTTTCATCCCTAAGGTATGAAACATGCTCCCTTAGTTGTCATCGCCTCATGACAACGGTCAGAGCATGGTTATTCATCTCTTAAGTATGAAACATGCTCCGACAGTTGTCATCGTCTCATGACAACGGTCAGAGCATGGTTATTCATCCCAAAGGTATGAAACATGCTCCGACAGTTGACATCGTCTCATGACAACGGTCAGAGCATGGTAATATATCCCTAAGGTATGAACCATGCTCCGTCAGTTGTTATCATCTTGTGACAACGGTCAGAGCATGGTAATATATCCCTGAGGTATTATCCATGCTCCGTCAGTTGTTATCGTCTAGTGACAACAGTCAGAGCATGGTAATATATCCCTAAGGTATGAACCATGCTCCGTCAGTTGTTATCGTCTAGTGACAACGGTCAGAGCATGGTAATATATCCCTAAGGTATGAATCATGCTCCGTTAGTTGTTATCGTCTAGTGACAACGGTCAGAGCATGGTAATATATCCCTAAGATATGAACCATGCTCCGTCAGTTGTTATCGTCTAGTGACAACGGTCAGAGCATGGTAATATATCCCTAAGATATGAACCATGCTCCGTCAGTTGTTATCATCTCATGACAGCGGTCAGAGAATGCTAATATATCCCTAAGATATGAACCATGCTCCGTCAGTTGTTATTGTCTAGTGACAACGGTCAGAGCATGGTAATATATCCCTAAGGTATGAAACATGCTCCGACAGTTGTCATCGTGACATGACAACGGTCAGGTCATGGGTTTTCTTCCCTAAGGTATGAAACATGCTCCGTTAGTTGTCATCGCCTCATGACAACGGTCAGAGCATGGTTATTCATCTCTTAGGTATGAAACATACTCCGACAGATGTCATCGTCTCATGACAACGGTCAGAGCATGGTTATTCATCCCGAAGGTATGAAACATGCTCTGACAGTTGACATCGTCTCATGACAAGGGTCAGAGCATGGTTATTCATCTCTAAGGTATGAAACATTTTCCGACAGTTGTCATCGTGACAAGACAACGGTCAGAGCATGGTTATTCATCTCTAAGGTATGAAACATGCTCCGTCAGTTGTCATCGTCTCATGACAACGGTCAGAGCATGGTTATTCATCTCTAAGGTATAAAACATGCTCAAACTGTTGTCATCGTGACATGACAACGGTCAGGGCATGGTTATTCATCTCTAAGGTATGAAACATGCTCCCTCAGTTGTCATCGCCTCATGACAACGGTCAGAGCATGGTTATTCATCTCTAAGGTATGAAACATGCTCAGACAGTTGTCATCGTGACATGACAACGGTCAGAGCATGGTTATTTATCCCTAAGGTATGAAACATGCTCCAACAGTTGTCATCGTGACATGACAACGGTCAGAGCATGGTTATTTATCCCTAAGGTATGAAACATGCTCCGACAGTTGTCATCGTGACATGACAACGGTCAGATTATGGTTATTCATCACGAAGGTATGAAACATGCTCTGACAGTTGACATCGTTTCATGACAACGGTCAGAGCATGGTTATTCATCTCTAAGGTATGAAACATGCTCGGACAGTTGTCATCGTGACATGACAACGGTCAGAGCATGGTTATTCATCTCTAAGGTATGAAACATGCTCCGACAGTTGTCATCTTGACATGACAACGGTCAGAGCATGGTTATTCATCTCTAAGGTATTAAACATGCTCCGTCAGTTGTCATTGTGACATGACAACGGTCAGAGCATGGTTATTCATCTCTAAGGTATGAAACATTTTCGGACAGTTGTCCTCGTGACAAGACAACGGTCAGAGCATGGTTATTCATCTCTAAGGTTTGAAACATGCTCCGTCAGTTGTCATCGTCTCATGACAACGGTCAGAGCATGGTTATTCATCTCTAAGGTATGAAACATGCTCCGACAGTTGTCATCGTGACATGACAACGGTCAGAGCATGGTTATTCATCTCTAAGGTATGAAACATGCTCCGTCAGTTGTCATCGCCTCATGACACCGGTCAGAGCATGGTTATTCATCTCTAAGGAATGAAACATGCTCAGACAGTTTTCATCGTGACATGACAACGGTCAGAGCATGGTTATTTATCCCTAAGGTATGAAACATGCTCCAACAGTTGTCATCGTGACATGACAACGGTCAGAGCATAGTTATTCATCTCTAAGATATTAAACATGCTCCGTTAGTTGTCATCGTGACATGACAACGGTCAGAGAATGGTTATTTATTCCTCAGGTATGAAACATGCTCCGACAGTTGTCATCGTGACATGACAACGGTCAGAGCATGGTTGTTCATCTCTAAGGTATGAAACATGCTCCGACAGTTGTCATCGTGACATGACAACGGTCAGAGCATGGTTATTCATCTCTAAGGTGTGAAACATGCTCCGGTCAGTTGTCATCGTGACATGACAACGGTCAGAGCATGGTTATTCATCTTTAAGGTATTAAACATGCTCCGTCAGTTGTCATCGTGACATGACAACGGTCAGCATGGTTATTCATCTCTAAGGTATGAAACATTTTCCGACAGTTGTCATCGTGACAAGGCAACGGTCTGAGCATGGTTATTCATCTCTAAGGTATGAAACATGCTCCGTCAGTTGTCATCGTCTCATGACAACGGTCAGAGCATGGTTATTCATCTCTTAGGTATGAAACATGCTCCGACAGTTGTCATCGTGACATGACAACGGTCAGAGCATAGTTATTCATCTCTAAGGTATGAAACATGCTCCGTCAGTTGTCATCGCCTCATGACAACGGTCAGAGCATGGTTATTTATCCCTAAGGTATGAAACATGCTGCGACAGTTGTCATCGTGACATGACAACGGTCAGAGCATGGTTATTTATCCCTAAGGTATGAAACATGCTCCAACAGTTGTCATCGTGACATGACAACGGTCAGAGCATGGTTGTTCATCTCTAAGGTATGATACATGCTCCGACAGTTGTCATCGTCTCATGACAACGGTCAGAGCATGGTTATTCATCTCTAAGGTATGAAACATTTTCCGACCTATGTCATCGTGACAAGACAACGGTCTGAGCATGGTTATTCATCTCTAAGGTTTGAAACATGCACAGACAGTTGTCATCGTGACATGACAACGGTCAGAGCATGGTTATTTATCCCTAAGGTATGAAACATGCTCCAACAGTTGTCATCGTGACATGACAACGGTCAGAGCATAGTTATTCATCTCTAAGATATGAAACATGCTCCGTCAGTTGTCATCGTGACATGACAACGGTCAGAGCATGGTTATTTATCCCTAAGGTATGAAACATGCCCCGACAGTTGTCATCGTGACATGACAACGGTCAGAGCATGGTTGTTCATCTCTAAGGTATGAAACATGCTCCGACAGTTGTCATCGTCTCATGACAACGGTCAGAGCATGGTTATTCATCTCTAAGGTATTAAACATGCTCTGACAGTTGTCATCGTGACATGACAACGGTCAGAGCATGTTTATTCATCTCCAAGGTATGAAACATGCCTCGTCAGTTGTCATCGTCACATGACAACGGTCAGAGCATGGTTATTCATCTCTAAGGTATGAAACAAGCTCGGTCAGTTGTCATCGCCTCCTGACAACGGTCAGAGCATGGTTATTCATCCCTTAGGTATGAAACATGCTCCGTCAGTTGTTATCGCCTCATGACAACGGTCAGAACATGGTTATTCATTCCTTAGGTATGAAACATGCTCCGTCAGTTGTCATTGTCTCATGACAACGGTCAGAGCATGGTTATTCATCCCTAAGGTATGAAACATGCTCCGTTAGTTGTCATCGTGACATGACAACGGTCAGAGCATGGTTATATATCATTTCTGTATGAAACTTGCTCCGACAGTTGTCATCGTCTCATGACAATGGACAGAGCAGGTAAGAAACATGCACCGTCAGTTGTGATCTTTTCGTGACGACGGTCAGAGCATGGTTATACCTCATTCAGGTTAGAAACATGCTCCGACCATTATGATCATCTCATGACCATGTTCGGAGCATGGTTATACCCCTATTTCATAAGGAACATGGTCGTCTCATTACATCGGTAAGATAATGTTTATACATCTACCTGATGAGGAGCATGATCAGCCAGCTGTGATCGTAGTTAGAATATGGTAATACCAATATCTGATTTAGAAATACGCTCATCCAGTTCTGACCGTCTCCTCACAACGACTTCAGAACATAGTTGTACGTTAATTAAAGGAGAAACATGCCCATCCATTTGCCTTCATTCTATTACAGGAATTAGGACATGTTTCCATGCTAGCCTTATATGATATATGTGCAGGCGATAGCCATCGTCTGATCATAGTTAAAGAAATTAGCGCTTGTGAATGTCATCTTCATAAAGGAAATAGCAAATATGCTGATACGTTTACAACTGCACATACGCACAGGCTGATCTTAGTCTAAATGGAGGATTGAGGTCGGGGGCACATTGTAGGAAACATGTGCGGATCCAGAGGGGGGGACAGGGGGTCCGGACCCCCCCTGAAAAATCACAAAAATATAGGGTTTCTGTACTATACTGGTCCGGATCCGCTGTAAAATCACACAGCTACCAAGCAAACTTTCAATGTTGGGCCACCAACGGCCCGCCAGCGAAACGCCATTTAAATGGCGTTCCGCTGCTGGGCCAAAGATGGCCCGCTTATATTGGTATTTGGATCATCTCTCCCATCATCAACAAAAGAAATACGTAGTCAAAGTTGGACCCCCTCTGAAAAAACTTTCTAGATCCGCGCATGGGAAATGATGTGCGATTATTTACATTAGGCCTCCATAGAGGCATCCATCCTCATTTCAGGCATCTTAAAATATGACCTCTACATAAAGTATTATCTTTTTTAAAAGCTGCATCTTGTTAAGCGCTATTAATAGACATTGGGTTTTTTGGCTGTCTATTTTAAAAACAAATGACGCATGCGCAGAAACGCACCATGCGGGGACCGTTGTCATTATCCCCTTCCCGCTTGATAGGTCAGTGCATTGAAGGTATGACTGTTTTGGGGTAGATTTTCGGTCGCGCCTTCAAGTTACATAATACTTGTCAAGTGATGATAGACAAAGAATATATTATTATTTGGTACAATTTTCAGCCATGCTGCATAGCTGGTAACAGAGATATCACGCCAGGAACATCCCTCATATATCAATTTTCCATATTTAAGTCTTATTGCCTTTTTTCTTCTTTCAGATGAATCAGATGGATTGCAGACTTTATTAATATTTGTAAAAGGATTAGATACCATACCCTCTCTTGGGTTTGACCAAAGTCCAAGGCTCAAATTTCATCATCCGAACCCAGTGGATGAATACGACGGTTATGCCAATATATTAACTGTTCCTGTCTTTATGAGTGATTATGACTTGTTTAAGGAAATACATTCTTCAGCTGTTAGTTTTTATTGTGTTTTTACAAATGCATAAATTGATGTCACCAAAGAATGTCATGCAGCTTACGTACAAATACTACTGTTGTTTAGGGTGATTTTTAAAATTATCATGGTATTTGAACTATTTGAAACTATTATTTCAAAGTAATACAATCATTTTGTTTAAATTGAAAGAAAACCTGACTAACTAAGTGATTTTCTGCATCCAAACGAGCACTGTGTTTAAAGTCTTAACAATTATACAGAGCATTTATCGAAAAGAGGCATAGTATGTCATTCTAAACAAGCCCTTATCTGGAATGAACTTTTACAATAAAGACAAGTTTTGTTTTCATCCAAGTAGTCATTTAACATGTATATATGTTCATCGCAAAGTGAGAATCGGTACAATTCCGGAACTGTACCTGCGCATTGTGAGAATTTCTACTTTGTCGGCCAATTCCGGAATTGTACCGGACAATTCTAGAATTGCGCAAGGGGTATTTTATCGATTTTTGCTTTTACCAGGCCCTGCGCAAAGTAGGAATGGGCTGGACAAAGTGAGAATTGGGTGAACATGCATGGGAGTCCCATTTTTAATTTTGACCGTTTGCTGAGAGGTGTTTTCTCATTTTCAAACTCGAATATAATCCGACGGCAGCCACTTCATACCAGGTGGCAGATTACTGAAGGGGCATTTGGCCGGGAAAAAACGTTCTTCCTTTTCAAGGTTTCTGATTGGTTGAGATTTCTTGTTAAACTCTCTTCTGCTCTGACTATAAGATAAACATTCTAGGATCAAATTGCCACTTGCAGCAAATTATTAATTTATGATACATGGTTTCAGAGGATTATTTTATTTCTACAGTAACCACCCAAAGGTTTAGATCTGAGTGAAAAGAAACCAAAAACACAAACATTTTTATGCAAGAAGCTGTTGGCACAATTTCTATAAGGTGTGTATTTTTGATAATTAAGGGGATAATTTTCTTAAATATTCCATACAACATATGCGCTGTGATGTGACAAAGCCAACAAAATGTATGCAGACAAATCAGTCTATGTATCAACCCAAATGAAGTTTTATGGAGACTAAAGAAAATTAAGAAAATTAAGAAAATTAAATTTAACCCGTTACTAAATACTCATCTTATTGGTTTCTTTAACCCTTAAAGCGCCAATCACAACAAAAGTTGTCTGCTTTTGTCATCTGCTGAGATGTTTTGGAAGCCTTTATCAAACAGTGTTGACCAAGATCAGACGGTTTCTATATATTGTTGACCCAGATCAGACTGCTCCTACAGCAGTAGTCTGATCTTGGTTCACACTGATTTTCTCTATGCTTACATAATTGAAAATGTTAGTAAAATTATGCAGAAGATGACTTGAGCAGACAATATTTTCAGATGCAGTTTTGGTGGGGCTTTAAAAGGTTACAGAATAAGAAGGGTAAATTATCACCAAATGCTTTTCTTTTCTGTCAGAGTTTTATGAAATAAAATAAGAGTAATCCTCAACACACATGTTGACTGTATACGCCCCACATTTGACACTGTATTGTACGGAGACAGCAGCATTTCAGATTTTTAAGGAGTTGGTAGGAGCATGACAAAGTCAACATTGAAATCGTCACATCAAAAATATCAGATTTTAAATCAAATATTACTTTGAATTCAGAGACCTAGAGGCCGCGGGTTCGAGCCTCACCGGCGTCATTGCGTCGTAGTCCTTGAGCAAGACGTACACATTTATCCTACCTTAGTGCTGGTTCAACCCAGGAAGATCCGTCCCTGTTTAACTGAAAGATTGTTGATGGGACGTAAAGAGTCAAATCAAACAAAACAAAACTTTGAATTCAACTCACATTGATTGGTCTATCCTGTTTGTTTTATTATACATGCGTGGGATTGTCCATTCATGTTTATCGTTACCCATTGCTACAGATTAGCTTGTTTTTATTTGATATATGATCCGAAAGTAAACCCAGCCAGAATCCAATCGCGGGCCACTATCCGCCCGCCAGTGAAACGCCATTTGGATGGCGTTTTGCTGACAGACCGGTAGTGCCCCAATTTTACGGGCATCCTGGGAAGTTTGACAGAGATTACTCCATTCTATTGTAAACGGTATACACTGAACAGAAGTTGTGTGGTCGCTTTCCAATTTCATTTTCCTGACGCCCCAATTATTATGATATTGAAATGAATTTTGCCCAAATATGTGCCTTTCAATCGGCTAAAACTAAGCGATGCTTTAAAATATTTTTCTATCACTTCACATTTTGGGGTTCAAAAATGTAAAAATTATTTTTTAAGAAAATAAGCGTTTTGAGAGTAGTTTTATTTAATAAAAGTGCAAGTGATTTCAAACCCTTCTAGCTGGCTTGAAAAGGCCAACCAGTTGAATTTTTGCTTATGACAGATTTTTTGTGATCAGTTTCCGCATTTACCCTAAATATTCCAATAAATATGCCTTATCATACAGTCTAAGCGCAAATTAGAATGCAATTTGATCAGGGTTTACACTGCCATTCCAATCATCAGGGGGGAGTCAAAATTCATTCGCCCAAGTTTTAGATACAATGTTGTTAGATTTTTTCTCTTGTATCTTATTACATTTTTCAGTAAATGCCAAAAGAATCGAATGAATAAAATCCTAGAACTCTTCAAAATAATTTTAGTACAAATATATTGGCAATCTGTTCAGTTTGCTAATTTAGCATTTATTTATCTGTATTGCTGATTTCTTTTTTGAGACATGAATAAAATAACTGGAACCAATGATCGATGCTTAAGGCGTAGCATGAAGGTCACATGGTCAGTTAATCTCTCTATAGTAGGCGGAGTTTCGGCATTGTCTCCAAATCTTACCTGTTTATCGGTGTTTATTAGAAACTGCTAAATTTAACAAAAAGACCTGTGAGGCCAAGGTCAGCCGACACTCTGAATTGGGCTGCTCAGGATCTTCGATGAACTTTAAACGTAATGTAATTTAGGCCAAAGCTAGTCATTAGCCCCAGTTATGTCGGACTGATCAGGGTCTTCGGTATCCGTTTAGAGGTGTATTAGAGAAAACAAATCTAAATCCTGTTTAACCAGAATTGGTTTGATTAAGATTGGATAAGATTGGAAATCCTACATTCAAAACTTGAATGTTGAATACCGAACATCAAAAAAAGTATTGGTTACTCAGTTTCTACCGTTTTTTTTAAAGCGATTTTTGATAAGTCAGCTCATCAGGATCCACATTCTGTTTCACATTCAAATGGGCCCTTTAGTCGACATAACACCGCAGGGAGACCCCAGGAGGGGGGGGGGCGCTACTCTGATTTGATTTTCATACGTAGGCTCGGGCCCCGCATCTGCCGTTCACCCAAAAAAATATCAAGAATTTCAAGCACCCCCAAAAAAATTCTTCATACTCCCCAAAAATATTCATTGTTCTGAAAAACAAAAAATATTGAAATTCTAATGTTTGAGTCCCAAAAATGGCCCAAGCCTACGTATGTATGAAAATATCAGAGTACCCCGTCCCCCCTGGGACGGAGACGCTCATTAGATGAACATTCCCGTTTGGACAACATATGAAGAATCCAAACAGCGTTTTCAACGTAAAGCTCATGTTCTATTAAACAAGGAGGGTCCGACAGTGAGGTCATAATATGCTTTAGTACAAAGTTTGAGGTATCAGCAGATCTTACAGTTATAGAAAGTTATAACGGGATTGGGATTTACCCGGGGATTTGCCCTTCGTCACTGTCATAAATGACTTTTGGAATAGTACAATGTTATCTCTCACAAATATATGTGTACTTTTTTGGCGATCGTAAACATAGTTTTTGCATGAAAGGTGCACATACCGGCGATGCAGTCGTTTGACCACGACACGAAAAAAAAAAAAAAAAAAAAGAGATGAAATGAGTGTCCAGTGAAGACTCAAGCCAGACAAGGTATCAGTCAAGTCAATTCTTTTCTCGTCAGTCGCATGCTTCAAAGTGAGCAGTCTGATATTTTAAACAACACTTCAATACTCCTCTACATCTACTTTAAGAGTTCGACCTCGGCATTTTGCACCACTAAGAAAGAAGATAAATAATAATTATAATAATTAGCACTGCAAGAGTGAAACAAATCAGGCTTTGCTGCAAATTTTCTTTGTGATCATCATTTTAATAGACTAATGTTTTTCCCTCTTTTATTTTGACACCACAGCACCCAGAGCATAGTAAAGTTAGAATTTGTACCCTGTCCTCCTGCCATAATACCGTTTACCCCTCCCTCATCTAAGCTGATTAACGATAACCCTACCCTTAAATGCGAATATGCAATTGAACTACTTTGTAAAAGTTTGGAAACCTCTGTTCAATATCAATTTTACACGCAAAACATATTACGAATATACGATTCTCACTTTGTCCCAATTCTCACTTTGCGAACGGACAATTCTGGATTTGTACCGTGCAAAGTAAGAATTCTCACTCTGTCCGCCAATTTAGGAATTCTCACTTTGCGCAGAGCGATTCTGGAATTGTCCAGATTCTCACTTTGCGCAGAACATATATATATATATATATATATATATATATATATATATATATATATATATATATATATATATATATATATATATATATATATATATATATATATATATATGCTTTATTGCAAATATGTTGAATTTGGCAGAAAACAATACAAATTATTTATATTAAATTCATGCTATTGAAAAATTACAACAATTTAGTGCCATTCTATTCCATTGTGTCAAACGCTCTTGCTATTTATGCTCACAACTAGTTCCTTCATCTTTTGAACACGCAATAAGAGATGCAATAACTTCTTTTTCATTATTATTAAAAGCCTGCAAACAAGTATATATGATTAAGTCATAGTTTACTGGTTTATATCTGAAATTGCATTTTTACAGTTAATTTCGACTTCCACTACAATTTAAATCTGATGAGCAAACCATGCAGTGGTCATGCAATTTTAATCTTACGAGTACAGGTGAAGGGTATATAGGTAAATTGCTCTAAGGTGTATATCATAAGGGTCGTGCAAGATTATAGTGCAGATCAAGGGTCCTGTAAGACTCACATAGTGACTATAGTGCAGACCCAAGGGTCGTGCAATATAGTGAAGACCCAAGGATCATGCTATTTCAATCTGATGAGTTAACCAAGGTTCATGCAACATAGAGCAGACTTAAGGGTCGTGCAATTTTAATGTGAGGAGTACAGGTAAAGGGTATATAGGTAAATTGCTCTAGTGTGTATTAGATATGTGGTGGTCTAGGAGGCTTTCTTGTAATCCAACAGCCTGACGCACAGTGGTTCAAATCCTGGCATGACCAATTTTTTTCTTTCTATATATTTTTTCTTTGTCATTTTCCCTGCCAATTTCAAAAAATGTGTATGTAATCAAATATACCATGCAGTTTATGAATTATGAGCATTTTCACTAACTGACCACAACTGGCCGATATGATGCTCAGCAAACCTCGTCAATCAAAAAATGGCTGTTACACATGCCAGTGATTAGATAATGCTGGTCGGATGGATGGACAGACAGACTCACATAGTGATTAAAGTGCAGACCCAAGAGTTGTGCAATACCGCTTGAAACTCTTATTTATATATTTCATTTTCATGATGAAGACAAGGACTTAGGCACTGGTCAGTACTAACGACCTCTAGTGGTAGCTACGGGGACCCGTGTTGTAGTACTGCCCACAGGTGGCAATTACTATGGCTCTGAGCAGTAGTAGTGACATCTGGTGGCAGGTATTGGAATTGTGGGTACAAATCTAGTAGTGCAAGTGTCTTTCATAAGAGGTCAGTATTCTACCCTGAGTTCCTGTCACAAGAGGATAGAACTTATATCATCATGAGTTACAGTACACTGTAGTTGTCACTAAGATCTACTCAGAGCCTCAGTATCTATCAATAGATGTTTTCACAACTGAATCTCAGTACCTGTCACAAGTGGCGAGTATTAACATCCTGAGTGCCAGTATCTGTCATTAGCCATTGACATGTTTGCTCAAAAAGTAAGTGAGTTTGACCAGGAAATGTCACAATCACATACTACAGGCCAAGTTCAGTACTAACAGTATGAGTACTGGCGTTTGTGACCAGATGTCAGCATAGAGTTCTAGTTATTGTCTCTAGAGCAGAAAATTTATGACTGGAGTACCAGTACCTGTCATAAGCGGTACATACATTTGCCAAGAGTTCCAGTTTCGAGGGCTGTTCAAATATGAATGCAAGTAGCTTCATAACTTTCTTCACATATATGCTACAAGAAAATGGTAAACGTTTCTATAAATAACTATATGTCACCTTTGAACTGGCACCAGGCATAAAGAAAAATACAGTATACTTATCGAGCTATAGCACTTTAAATGAGGGTAACGTTAGCATACTAACAAACTCAATGCTTTGAACATATACCAGTGATATAGAAGAGCTTATAATTCTTCGATAAACGGGCAAAATTTCTTGATATTTTTAAGGAAGTATCCCCATATACTTATATAATGATTCTGTGAAAGTTGTGAAAATTCGATATGCTTTTGTTAAATTACAACGGAAGTTTTCACTATTTAAGTCTCCTTATGTTTGCAAATAAATGTCGGGAGCGCAGTCGCTCAGTGGTAGAGTGCTTGACTCGAGACCGAAGGGCTGCGGGTTCGAGCCTCACCGGCGTCACTGCGTTGTGGTCCTTGAGCAAGACACATTTATCCTGGCTTAGTACTGGTTCAACCCAGGAAGCCCCGTCCCGCATAACTGAAAGATTGTTGAGTGGACGTAAAGAATCAAATCAAACAAACAAACAAAACAAATAAATGGTAAACAAAACACCACCTTTCAGTTTTCAGTTAAACTTATCTCTAACAAAATGCACGAAGCAACAATTTAATGTTGATAGCTCATACTGAGTTGTTGCTACAAGTTATTGATGGATTGTGGGTAATTTTTAAACGCTGAAAAGCATTCTTATTAAGTCAAAAATGCCTTAAGTGAGAGGTTTTAGAATTTATACTTATTCTTTTTTGTCATAACATTGCGGCTTTATTCTAAATTTAAACGTAAACTTTAAGTTTGACCACTACGTGCATTATTTACAATAAAATTACTCACCGGGTCTTGAGGACTTGACAGATTGAACATATTTTGATTAATGTAAACAAGTCATTAAGAGGCAGAAAAATGCTTGAAAAAATAAATAAAATGTGATTATTCTGTAAATACAGGTCGGCGCGTTTTGAAAACTCCCTTATGACATATTTAGCATGTTTTCAGCAAAACGCAAAGAAAACGACACAGCGATATTCATTATTGCGTCACCAGTAGATAACTCAAAATGCCGTTTATCATAAAATTAATGACGTCAAAAACGTGCCTGTTTACTCCAGATTGAAACAAGATTATATAAATTTAATCATGCAAGCAACTTTTGGATTATTAATTAAACTTGCATCTAAAATTTGGTGCCATTTTGTCTAAAACTTCCAAAGATATGACAATATATCCGCACATGTACCAAAACGTGCATGCAATTTGCTTCAGAAAAACTTCAGTATACAGGAATGGCCTTTATATAAGGGTCTGTAACTCGAGGAATATAATGAGTGTATCTATATGTTTGGTGCCATTTTAAAGGTGACAGATAGTTCTTTCCAGAAAGGTATGATAATTTGTCGTAGCATATATGTGACGAAAGTTATGAACCTACTTGCATTCATATTTGAACAGCCCTCGTACTGTCATCTGAGTCAAAGTACCTTTCACTTGAGGTCACTATATTTCCAGTACATGTCACTAGATATCAGTACTCTCCATCAGTCTCAGTACCTGTCACAAGTGGTCAGCACTAGCCTGGCCTCTAGGCGTTAAAATGAAAATATCTACAAAAGGGGAATTCTATAAAATCTAAGACGTACACCACATGGCTAGTCTACTCTGTTGTCTCAATTTTAACATAAATTTAAGCCAAGGTGTGTAAAACGTAGACACGCTATCAAAAAGGGCCAAACAGTTTCTAACTTTACAGAAAAAAAAATCAAACTATTATTAATCAGACTAGAAGCTAGTCTATGTCAGCACTCATACCATGAGTACCAGCACATGACACTAGCGGTCAGTACTACTGCCCAGAGTTCCTTTCGTTGTCACTAGGTGGTTCATACTACTACTATAAGTCCCAGTACCTGTCACTAGATGTCAGTACACTACCCGGAGAAACTGTAATGGCCGGTACTAATACCCTGGTTACCATTAGAGGTCGCAACTACTGTCTAGAGCTCCAGTACTTAGTTATCAGTACACTATCCTGTAACTCAGTGCCTGTCACTAGATGTCAGAACACTTTTCAGAGCCCTAGCACCTGTCACAAGTGGTCAGCACTACTGTCCAGACTTCCAGTAGCTACCATTAGAGTCTGAGTCGCAGTACCTGTCACTGGATGTAAATACGCTGCCCTGGATCTTAGTACCTGTCACTAGACCAGGAAATGCCACAATCACATACTACAGACCAACCCACAGCACCGTGAGGAAGAGGCAAAGAACATAAACCCTTCATGGGATCTCATTTCATAATCACCTCCTTTAACTTTTCCTTTGATCTGCCTGCCATTGCCCCTAGTGAGTGGCACCACTTTTAGAGTGCAAAAAAATCAGATATTTAATGCACACAACGCTGAGTCTCAGTACATGTCACTAGATGTCATTACACTATCCTAGATATCAGTACATGTCATATGTGGTCAGTACTTGTAGCTTGCGTACCTATACCAGCAACTATCAGTCAATATTGCTGTCCAGAGTTCCAGTTACTGTCACAATTGGTCAGTACTAACAAACTAAGTACCAGCACTTTCCTCAGAGTTCAAAACTACCTCCCAGAGTTCTGGTATATGTAGGTGCCACTAGAGGTAAGTAAACTTCTCAGAGTACTATTACTTGTCACAAGATGAGAGTGATAATAACTCTAGTAGCAATGCCTTTCTTTAGGCTCAGAACTACTGCTCAGAGTTCTGTAAATGTCACAAGAGGCCTGCACTGCTACCCTGAATCAAAGTACCTATCACTAGAGTTGAAACTACTAGTTCTACGCTGATTCCCAATGCTTCTAACTAGAAGTCAGAACTAGAGTCCCAAAACCTGACACTAGAGGTCAGTATAATACCCGAAATCATAGTACCTGTCATTAATTGTCACACAGTAACTGTTATGGGATGTCAGTACTTTTGTACTGAGTTCCCCCGTCCCTATCACTAGAGGTAAGTTCTACTGCCGGTTAGTACTGCTACCCAGAGTCCCAGTACATGCCACTATAGGCCAGTACCTATACACTGAATTACAGTTACTGTCACAATACGTCAGTACTACTACTATTAGTCGAACTATCTGCAAGTAGATGACAGTACTATTAAGTTGAGTTCCAGTACTTGCCCCTAGAGGTCAGTACACTACCCTGAGCTCCAGTACCTATCACTAGAGGTCGGCGAAATAATATGAATCCCAGTTTATGTTTTTATACTAGAGATAATTTCTACTATCCTGAGTTCCTGAAGGCTCTCCTTACCTTGCATGTAGTGACAGAAATGCATTTTTTACTTCAGAAAAACCTAAAAAATATCATGCATGGTCGTGTCAAAATGTATGCGATGCGCTGACCTTTTTGTTGGACAACATTTTTATTCGATTTGGCACCAAGCTCTATAGACAAGTTGTTGGGATTCCTATGGGCACTAATTGTGCTCCCCTGGTTGCAGATTTATTCCTGTTTTGTTATGAAAGGGACTTTATGATGTCTCTTTCTGATGATAAGCAGGCTGATGTTATTGATGCGTTTAACACTACTTCCAGATATTTGGACGATATTTTAAATATTAATAATGTTTATTTTGACAATATGGTTAGTCAAATATACCCTTCAGAGCTCCAACTTAATAAAGCCAATGCCTCTGATACCGAAGCCGCATTTTTAGACTTGCATTTGTCAATTTCTAATGATATTGTTTCTACCAAAATTTATGACAAACGTGCCGACTTTGATTTTGAAATTGTCAATTTCCCATTTTTAGATGGTGATGTTCCTCGTTCTACATCCTATGGAGTCTATATCTCTCAACTCATTCGTTTTGCTAGAGCATCTAGCTATGTTGCTGACTTCAACACTCGCAATAAATTGCTAACTCAGAAACTTCTTAAACAAGGCTATCGGTATCATAAACTTCGCAAAACATTTTCAAAATTTTATAGACGATACTATGATTTGATTTCTAAATTCCAAGTTGGACTTAAATCTCTCTTGCGCCAAGGACTTTCGGAACCTGATTTCTATGGTGACTTGGTGTATAAGTTGAAGAGGATTGTTGGCTCTAATAATTTTTCAGCGCAGTTCATTAAAATAATTTCCCATTATAAAAAGATTGGCTATAACATTAATGTATTGCAACAGACTGCATGCTTGGTAGTCAACCCAATCACGGTTGGCAACTTTGCTTTCCTCTTTAATTGCACGCCGGTGGGTCGGACTTCAGACTCTATGATGGTTCCGACCTAAAGACTTATCTATTGATGAGATGGTAGGGGCCTGATGCTTTGGCTGTTTGTCGGGCCCACTGGGGTTTACCTGTTGGATTTCTTTTGCTCCGGTATTCAGTTTAATTTACTGTTGAGTCCTTATCCTTGCTTTATCTCCTTGTTATATCTTGATTTATATGTTTTAGGAGATGATGCATTGATAAGTGAGGGGTCTTTCATGCAAACCAAATATCTATGTGTCTTGATCCACATCTGAATTAAGGGTGAGGTTGGCGCCGTTAAACCGGTTTAAGCCCTCCAGTAAAATATTTTACTGACCGTTCCAAGGCGGTACTTCTTTTGTGGATCTTTTATGTTTTTGTTCTGTCTTGTGTTTGCTATGTTTTGTGGGCGTCTGTTTATATGTGCTTTGTGGTCACCTGCTGGGAAAGGGCTGACCTCTTGGCTCTCGTTTGTGGTGTCTTCTGTGAGTTTGTCACTTTCCCATTGGTATCCTGGGTCAGGTGTGGTACTTGATTGTATCGATTCCTGATCTTTGCACCATTACTTACTTCCAGTACCTGTCACTGGAGATCTGTACTACTACTCCAAGTAAGAAAGAGGGCAAAGATCAGGAATCGATACAATCAAGTACCACATCTGACCCAGGATACCAATGGAAGGTGACAACTTCACAATTAGATATCACAAACCATAGCCAAGAGGTCAGCCCTTTTCCATCAGGTGACCACAAGACATCAATAAATAGACGCACGCGATAGCATAACAAAAACAAGATATAAATAACATAAATGATCCACAAATGAAGCACCTCCTTGGAATGGTCAGTAAATATATTTTACAAGAGGGCTTAAACAGGTTGCACGGTGCACCAACCTCACCCTTAGTTCAGATGTGGATCAAGACACATAGATGTTTGGTTTGCATGAAAGATCCCTAACTTATCAATGCATCGTCTCCTAGAACATATAAATCAAGATATAAAAAGGAGATAAAGCGAAGATAAATACTCGACAGTAAATAAAACTGAATACCAGAGCAAAGGAAGTCCAAACAGGTAAACCCCGGTGGGCTTGAGAACAGCCAAAGAATCAGGCCCCTACCATCTCACCAATAGATGATTGTCACTAATATCAGTACTACCGTCCATAGTCCCAAACCCCAGTCACAAGAGGTCGGTATTTCTACTGTAAATCACAGAATGTTGTTTCCTTTAGCTTGTTTACGTGCTTCTTTTTCAGAATGTATTGAAAATCGTGTATTAAGCATGACCATCCTAGAACATTTGCCATTTAATACCATTAATCGACCTCCAAAGTAAATCCATTTACTTGAGATAAGTAGCAAACAGCCAAGGCTTTCTGTCATCATTCTTTACGTTCGTGATTTGGTTTTAAACCTATCATTTTCAGTAAATGTTGGAAAAAAACCCCTGAAAAGACTCAAACCGCAGGCCACTATTTTCTTCAAATATTTGATATTTCTTCAGATAAAATTCAATGTTAGAAAATAACTGACCAATACCCGTTTCACTGGAAGATTTGTCTTTCTATATTTTTTTATGCAGTTGAAATCCTAATGTGTTTCCTTAATTGTTTAAGCTGATAATATGTCTGTTGCTTCTTAGGCATCAGATGCTGGCACCCAGTTTTTATCTTTCATGATGGATATGCATGCAGAGTAGATATCTTTGTCACATGGAATGATTGGGCGGAAATCTGCTTCTTCTGCACACAATTGTATGTCATCTGATGAAGCTTGACAAAATGGTGATCTTCACTGTTCCATTGACTGGGTACAGTGTGCATTGCGTTGGGCGCACATATGGTACTGACTGAAATAAAAAATGAAATCAATTGAAGCATTTAATATGAAAACTGCGAAATACCAGTGATGAGTTCATACTTGACAGTTCAGACGTGATACTTACCAATTTCATAGTTTTCTTAAACGTGTGTGTGTGTGTGTGTGTGTGTGTGTGTGTGTGTGTGTGTGTGTGTGTGTGTGTGTGTGTGAAAGAGAGAGTGACACTTTATTTCAAAGGTCTCAGTTCATACGAACACTCATATTTCACACTTCATAGTTTTCCAAACTAAACGTTATTTAATGTATGGAAGACAACAGAAAGTGACATTTCAAAGTTCACAGTTCATACTTTATAGTTTACACTTCACTGTTCACAGTTCACATTTTATACTTCACACTTCATAGTTCTGACTTCACATGTCAGATTTCATACTTCACACTTTATCAAATGTACCATAGCAAAAACACTCAACATGTTAATCAGTAATACGTCACAGTCACGTGTTTAAAGATTGGAGACTGTGAGGTGTGAAGCGTGAAGTGTAGAGCCTGAACTATCAAGTATATACAATGAAGTGTGAAGTATGATATCCAAACTATGAAGTGAGAAGTATGACGTCTGAAGAGTAATGTTTGAAGGGCATTTTTTGAAGTATGAAGTGTGAAGCGTTAAGTATGAACCATGGAGCATGAACTGTGAATTGTCACTTTCCGTTGTCTTCCATTAATTAAATTAAGTTTTTGTTTCAAAGTGTGAAGTATGAAGTCACCGCCTGTCTTTCATACCAGCGGTTCATCTCCTTGGTCTGTGAGTCTTTTCCGAATCATATCTCAAGTACCATTTGTAATTATAGCATGCAACTTCATAGGACTGTTCGTCATATAAAGGCAAGGTATCTCTAACAAGAAAGGTGCCTCAGTTTTTGAAGTATCTCTCTTGGTCTCAGGTTTACCGTTTGGAACTACGTCATAAAACTTCACAGGTGGCTGCAACACATGGAGGTGCAGTCTGCGATGGATCTTAAGAGACTCTAACTCCTGTGGTTTCACTTTTGGAAGACAGGCACATTATGAAACGTCATCATAAATATGACATCATGTATGATAATGTATGACGTCATAAGTGCAAAAAAATGTTTTAAGCTTTAAAATTGCATACAAAAAATATCATCTACATATCTTTTCACTGTAGCCAAACAAGTTTTTTTAAATTAATTCTGGGACTGGAACTTTTTCAAAACGGTTCTTAATGAAAAATATTTTTCAGACATAACACTACCGGGGTTATGACGTCAATTTCAAACCAAATGACGTCACCTTTTGGCTGGGCTATCGTTAGTTTGCACATTACGCCAATCCTTAGCCCTGCGCACTTGAAAGACTTTCTTAAAAGGCTGATGTATTTAGTTTCATTCGTTAAAATGTTCTCCTGAGCCATTTTCTAGGTGTAAACTATGGTGAAAAAAAATGTTATTCGAAACTGCCAAATCGGACAAGAAACGACCAGAAAGTTAAGTTTGCTTCCTTTATTTCTCCTGAGTATAAAATGCATAAAATTAAGAGATTTGTTTCGGTAAATACCAAACCTGCGGTGAACATATCAGCAGATACACTCGTGCTTCGCACTCATGATAATATTGATTTTTCACCACACTTGACGAAATATATTTATCATTCATCATAAACAGTAAATAAACTCTATATATTTTTGATTTGTAAACTTTACCTAAATTAATGATTTACAAGATTCCTGTCTAAAATGTCTCCAGTGAAACTCCCGATGTCTAGTACAGTAGGTGCTTAAAGAGACTAAGTCTGCAACTATGAACATTTTTCGATTTTTTTTATTTTATTTTTAAATCATTTGTAAAGGTAGATTTCAGTTATGTTTTCATAATAAATCTGTTCTCTATAGCTGAAAACTGCACGGAAAAGTGAATTATCTTATAAAACAGGTGTGTTTTCTCTTGTTGGTAATTATTTGCGTCCCTTCAATAATTATAGTCAGCTAATTTTAACATAAATGCTGTTGTTTTGATACTGATAATTTGTTAAGATTTACGAAATTGGTAAAATGTATACCTGAATTTTAGTTTTTTTTACTGTGTTTTTGACAAATAGAAACATTAGTTCTAAAAATAGAAGATCAAAAGTTACAGACTATGCAGCTTTAAACAATTCAGTCAAAAATTGCATGTGTTCCTTTCATAAATATCCCCACCAGCTCTCAGTATTTGGTTACTTGTACTTATACCATATATGTATGGTCTGTCATCATCAGGATCGATGCGCCTTAGAAATGTTTGAAATACTGCTACATGTACATAAAAGCTAGGAAAGGGACAAAGATCAGGAATCGATACAATCAAGTACCACACCTGACCCAGGATATCAATGGGAAAGTAACAAACTCACTATTAGACATCACAAACGAGAGCCAAGAGGTCAGTCCTTTCCCAGCCATCAAAAACAGATGCGCACGAAAGCATAACAAACACTTGTAAGACAAAGATCCACAAAAGAAGTACCGCCTTCGAACTGTCGTGTCCGTTTTCTGTTCCGTAGTCTGTCCTTATTTTAGAGGGCATCCACCATTAGCTTTAACATCTAAAAAGTAGCCACCAATGATTTTTGGGTCATTGTTGATCTGACAAACATTTAACCATATAATTTTGCGAGACAATCCACATATGCCCCATTGATACACAAACCGTCTATATGCCATATGAACTTTGGTCTGCATGCATGGTGAACACATCTTCTCATTAATTTGCCTCACAAATCTCGAAACTACCCTGGCTGGATCCAAATAGTGTAGTATCAATCTAGCATCTTTCATTTTGATGTTGATTCCATATATTCATTACAACGTGACCACATCATGCGATGCCACGAAGTTGTCCTGATCCAGAAAGCTGTCATTGTATGAAATTAACAGCTGCGTGTACGCAGTGATAGTTTCTTCTTTGAAGTTGAAGATGTCTTAATCTTAAACAAATCGAATGTTAGTGATTCAATACATACTGTGTATCTCTGTAACATAATCCTTTATTTAAGTATTTAGTTATCCAATATGCCACAGTCTCGGAATGCATGGCGTCCATCATAAAGCCATTAAAAGTATAAGCTTACCTGATTGGCGGATTATGTCGTGGGAACAAGATATTATGTCGTGGGAACGAGATGATTATGTCGTGGGAACGAGATATTATGTCGTGGGAACGAGATCATATGTCGTGGGCACGAGATCTTATGTCGTGGGCACGAGATCTTATGTCATGGGAACGAGATAATTATGTCGTGGGAACGAGATAAATATTTTTTTTTCACATGTCCCCTCAGTGCTGCCGTACTTTTCGCCGCCAATGTTTATATTTTACATCGAGGTCAAAATCTGGGTCGAAACTGTTATTGGTTAAAGTAAAAATGAATTGCATTTTCCGAACGAATTTAACGAAAACGAAAAAAACAACATGTTTTTTGTTTTTTCAACTCGATTTGAGGGCATAATACTTTTTATTAATTTAAAATGTTTGTGTCTCCAATACAAACGGGACACACCAGCGTCTGTGGCTGTAAAAGACTGAAGAAACAGTCACGCAGTTGAATTTGCATGTGCATAGGAGAGTATTATAGCATAACCAACTGCTAAATAGAGTACTTAATCACCATTGTTTTGAGGCAAATCTTTTTTTGTCATGCGTCTTTGAATTTCACCTGTCAATAAATAGAACTGAGTATAAACCATATAGTACCCTATCATTTCTTGTCACAACAATGATGATTTCCCTGTGACCGTCATGGCAAAAAATGTTTCTGACTACCTGCGCATACAGGTTTAAATAGAAAGGTAGTTTTTTTTACGGCGGCTTGCCGCCGTTCTATTATCACTTTAGATCTAAATTATTCACCAATCAGAAGCATTTTTAAATTGTAATATTCATCACACCGACTGGGAAAAGATGCTCTCATTGGTTGTTACTCAGAATGTCCATACAATCTTACTCAACATGAAACTAAACTTGAAAATATACATGTAAATGGCAGAGAACCAGTCTGTGCACTGGGTCTAAAAATGCAAATGTATAAACAACCTAATCTCGAATATAGGTCAACCCCCGATGTACAGTATTTGTAAATTGCTGTCACTATCATTGTTTACATGCATTGCATACAGTAAAGAAGTGCATTATAAAATAATCCACTAAATCCGAAAGGACTTTACAGTAATATCACGCTATTTAAATAAAATATTTGTAACTTTTCCAATTCCCCCATATCTGGACATGATTATAGTCTGTTTCATATATTTCGACAATAGTCTTTTTTGGCCGTTATACGGTTATATTCCCGATGCCAAAACGTTTCTTTTCTAATATGTTCAAATGAAAAATTCCCAATTTCAAGTCGGAAAATATCAAAGAAAAAATCATTGTTTTGTTGAGTAAATTGTGTTTAAAATTGTTTGTTTATCGGACATTATCAACCCACTCGACTATCGGCATATCAGTCGTGCTACTACCATGTAAATCCTCTCGTTGCATTATAAGGGCCCCAGGGTGTTGTGCCCTCTAACGATCGGCATATCAGCCGTGGTTTACTTCTTTGCTTCAACAGGTAATTTCCCCTGTAAGTACAACAATCAATTAAAACGTGTTCTCCAGATGCATAAAAAGATAAATACCAACTAGCTGATACAATTAGGTAGCTTAATTTCGTACATCTGTGTGTAAGAATGGAGATGAAAATGATAAAAGCTAAATGTTATTATAACTATCTTATCTGTCTCTTGTCTATCAAATCTGAAGGAGCTGGTACTTTGGTGTAAGCTTCTGTAGTACCAAGTGCCCCATCCCACTTCTTCAGTTTTTCTAATTTATTCGCATTTTATGTTGGCTGGGGAAAGGGCTGGGGTGACGGAAAGTCATAATGTATAAGGGAACCCCTGCCAAATGTTTTTTCAGTGTGTTGATTTAGTCATTTTCATGCAAATGATGTAAAGGGGAGCCCCGCTCAAATTTGTTTAGGGTGGGTTTGCAGAATCACTTTAAGCAGTTAATAGGAAATCTAAGCCTACTCTGCGCTTTCAAAATGCTTAGCTGTCGGAATTTTCGTGGGCCCATGTACCCTCTAAAAATTGTGCCCTCTACATTTTGCCCTATGTACCCTCAGAATATGAGTGGTAGCCCTGGTAATATTCAACATTGCGCAGTCTCATATAATACATCATGCAAGTTAACAGTACAGCTAAATTCAGATTAAATATGATGTGTTTTATGATTTGACAATAAAGCTAACAACACTTAAAATTCTCAATTGTAGGCGTTTTCGCGCTAAAATTCCCAATTCCAGGGGTATGTGTCATTGTCCTAAAATGGTGAATATAAACCATTGATTTCTAAAAAAAACTTAACAAGTGAATTTAATTTGTTCCATTACAATGGCGTCAAATTAATCGCGAATTTGCACGTCACCTTTGGGTTCAGGCGATTGAGCTTGCCCTAGCCGGCATATGCATTTTCTTACATTGTACAAGAACAGTGTAACTATCAGTAAAGTCTCTTCTATCAATTACGAGTAGTTAAATGAGGGTCTGGATGGGGTATAATGATTAGTGAATAATGGCCTTTTTTTATAATGAATAGTGAATAATGAACCAAAAAAAAAATGAATAGTGAATAATGGGGGCCTAAAAAATAATGAATATTCCTATATTTTTAATGATGAAGAAAAAACTAATGAATAGTGAATAATCAGATTTCTTTGCCACCTTTCTTGCTTTTAATGAATAATTGGTCTTATTTTAATGAATAACCCAAAATTTTAATGAGATGAATAATGGGCTAAATTTTAATGAATAGTGAATACCAGCAGACCCCCCCCCCCCCCATCCAGACCCTCTTAAACGGTCAATGTGCGGATCCAGAGGGGGATATAGGGTCCGCACTCCCTCCTGGAAAATCAAAAGTTCTATGGGTTTCTAGAATTAGCATTTGGACCCCCAGCCCCCGCCCCCCCCCCCCCCTGGAATAGGTTGGATACCCCCCCCCCCCCCCGAAACCTTGTAAAATTATAGTTTTCTTTGAAATAAACCATTGAAAAGCCACTGTAAACTGTAAAAGTTGAGGGAAAAAAAGACAAAAACCGTTGTTAGAGCTGTTTTCTGGCAGTCGGGCCTGGACCACCCTGGCAAAAATTCCTGGATCCGCGCATGGGTCAGCCAGCATCCAAACTCGGGCCACTATCGGCCTGCCAGCAAAGTGTCATTCGGAAGGCGTTACAGTGGCGGGCCGATAATGGCCCGATTGTACGTGCTTCCTGGGTGTCGATCAGTTTTGAATCCTACATGTACTGATTCCTCGATCCTGGCTATGTTCTTTTCTGGTGTTCGGTTTGTTTCAGTGAACGTTTAATTTTACATTAATTTATTGTCAACACCCCCCCATTTACCTAAAAAAATAGGACTTAAAACATTGTTCCCAAACCCTTGCTGGTGAATGCTTAAAATTAAAAAAAAAGATTCAGATGCATATCGCTAAGCGAAAAGAGTTAGATGTGCACAAAACCAAGCAAAAGAGAGACAGAAACAGGACCACAACATCGCTGGTTTTAGATTCCAGCATGCAAGGGGTAGATGGGGATTTAGTCTAAACCAGAGAATTTGGTTGCGTTTATCGTCAGTATTTGAGAGCCGCCGCATATCTTTTTTCAAGATATTTCTTGTTCAAAGTTAGTCGCTATCTGCAAGACTAGATCAAAGAAACCAACTTTTCTGCAGCCATACCTACATCTAATCTTAATGTACAATTGAAACAAGGCAGATGCAGATCTAACAATGTCAGACCCGTTAACTACTATGTTTTTGTGCTTCAAAATACACACTTCTGATTGCTATTGTAAAACTAGGCGCAGGACAAAATCACGTTTTTCAATCAGTTTTCATCCATTTCCAATCTTTTCAAGACGTTTTTAATATCGATATGTGACTGTTTTTATATTAAACCCTGAACAAACAAGCAGATCAATTGTGCTGTGTTCACAAGCACCCCCCCCCCCCCACAAAGAAAAACAAACAAACTGCTGTTCTGATTGGGGCAAACTTCGGTCCAAACCTCTCTCCCTCCAGAATTGAAAAAATGTTTCAAACAAGATGGCGGATTGAGTGGATGCGGGATTCTCGCCACCGTGAATTTGGAAAATAACTATGGATGAGATACCCAGTGTTATCCCAAAGTCTATCCTCAAAGTTATCAGTAGACTAGAAAATGATGGAGACAACCGATATACGTGGAAACTTACGCGGAATCTGGATTCATTGTCTTTCATTGTCAACTGTAAATTTCGCGCCAAAACTTGCAACAAAGCCAAGGACGACAGCGAGGTCACCCGCCGTGTTACTGTGAAACCAGTGAAACGTCGTAGGAAGAAGAATTCTCCCTCTGCATTAGCTTGTTCCAAAAGAAGACTCGAACATTTTCTGGAGAAGAAGTCGGCTGGAAAACCAGACTTAGCTTCGCCAGGAGAAACAGGAACTCCCGTTTCTCCTCAACAGGAATCTATGATTCTTCAAGATTCATTGACTTGTGATAGTGTTAGGGACCTGACGTTTTCGGATCCACCGACATCAGTTGAAAACCCACAGGCTGAGGCCGATCTTCAAGCGCAAGAAAAGGAAATCTTACTAAAATTCCTGCATACTGTTGACATTGATAGTGATGATGATGATGATGATGATGATGATGATGATGATGATGATGATGACCATGAGGACTGTATAAGTGTTTGTGCTAACTGTAAGCATCGACCTACACGTAGGGAGGACCTTATACTTTGTTCACTTTGTCGGATAACGCAGTATTGTAGTGTTTCATGCCAGAGAAAAGTCTCTGATTTCCCTAGATTTTCATGTGGGCTTGTGGCCAAGGGCTCAAGCGCTAAGGAATTTTAATCCTTCTGCCACAGTCAAGAACCTGTACATATAAATAAACTATAAATAGAGCGGTGGTGGTATAATAATATTTTTGTGTCCCGGATTTGGTGGTGACGGTTAGAACTGTATTTTTATGAACTTTTATATATAATTTCATTCGGTACTCCAGCGGACTGGAGGTGTGCCAGTACTGGCAGAATTTCTTCGCAAGACTAGACAAGACAATGGCTGACACTTGCTAGCATTAATTCAGATACATTTCTCAGCATTTTTTCTGCCATGTTCAAGTAATTGTTTCTTGTTTTTTTGTTGTTTTTTTGTTTTTTGTTTTTTTATATAAAAGTTCACATAACCCATCAAACAGGTCTGGACTACCCATTCATGAGTATTGTAAAACAAATCGCCTGACTTTCTGGCTCTACATGGGCGAAGCCTGAAGTAAACCTTTCTGAAAACGATCTGTTTTATTATGAATCTTGTGTATAACTGGCTGGTAAATTATACTCACTCTGATAGCAAAATCATCATCCCCTTAAAGGAAAGCAGTAACGATAAGGGAGCATGTATTTGTATTATTGAAGCTGTGGCACTTGGTATCTGGTACTTCAGAGTGTATGTGTGGACTAGCTACAACAACCCCTATAAGCCAAAGATTGGGCAGATGTGGGAAGTGGAGGGGATGGTCTATCACTCCTGTCAAGTCGAAAGTTACATCCTCGGGCTGACATAGTCCGCCATTACTTGAATAAAATGCTTAAAAAGACTGTCACCCCCCAGTGACCTATATACAGATCTATATATGTCACTGCGCCACCTTAACTCTGTTACAAAACTGGACTGGATTAGCCCTACAAAGAATTTCTAGCGATAAGGCAGGCAATTTCCCTAAATAAGATGTTCGTATTATTTTGTTGAAATAGCGACTGGAGACACTAGGCACACTCAACAAATACATATAGACCAAATACTATGTACCCTTGCCCGCTAGTTCGTATATTTAAAACGGGTTTTTCTAAATGCATGTAATATATCTACTTCTGTTTGAATGAAAATTTATTTCGATCATCAACTGTGCTCGCTATTCAGTAACATGTGTGGGAAATAGACCTTTAAACTAAGGTAAACAATCGTCCTACATTTATCACGATAGTATATTATATATATTTATACAGTTGATGTACAATAAAAACGACCATCTTGCAAAGTGGTCTATTTTTGTCAGATGATTGATGTCTTTTTTCGCTTATACAACGCCTTCCCCCCCTAGACCCAAGACGCCCTTTACACATGTTGTATATTTATATAATGACGTTCAATTGTCCAAAGGGCATCTTGAGTCGGGGGGAGGGGGGGGGTGGAAGCATCTAAAACAAACTGAAAGACACCAAGTTCATCTTTTCAATGACAAACATCACAATTTAAGTATATTTCGTACGCATGCGCAGTAGGAATATTGCAAAGTTTTGGAAACGAAGGGCATTTATAATCTTAATAATTTAGTACTTTTACTTTTTGAAAACCTTTAGGGGATTAACTAAAATCCTGGTCTAAACGACACCCAATATAAAGACGTAAAATGAGGGGGGGGGAGTAGAAAGCGCAAGTTTTCAAGGCTTTGTAATTGATGAATCGCTTTGAAACGTATTTTGATGCCAACTATACATATTATACTACCCAAACAGACCAATTTTATAATCATTAGGGTTACTTAAAAATTCAGCTTTTGTAATCATGTCAACTAGGAAAAATATACGCCTTATCGCTAGAGCTTCTAATATTATTTCATTTCCCCCAAGCCTTCCCCCAGCCAACAAAGAAAGGAGAAAGACAGTAAACTGTTGAAATGGATAGGGTACTTCGAATAATGCATGCAACTACACCAAAGTACCATCTCCTTCAGGCTGAGAAGACAGCAAATATAGTCCAATTAACATCTTACCCCTTTAATTTTTTAGAAGCTATTCATAGCTTGAGCAGGTACCACAAACCTGGCCGGGGAGGGGGGTACTCTGTAATTTTTATACATATGAAGGCTTGGACTTTTTTTTTCAATATTTTGAATTTCACTATTTTTGGGTTTTTCAGAAAAATTAATATTTCTGGGGTATGAAGTTTTGTGGATATTTTTAGGGGTAATCACAAAAGGGGTCATTTCTATGCATTTTAGGATCGTTTCTAAAGGTCAATGTACAGAATTGCGGATATTTTTCGGGCTTGTTGTAAAATTTCAATTGTTTGGGGGTGGGGGTCTTGATACTCCTGATAATTTTGGAGGGTAAACAGTAGATGCTAAGTCCAAGCCTATGTATGAAGGAAAAAATTACAGTATCACCCCCCTCCCCTTGCGATACCTGGACCCAGATAATGCAGACAAACAAACCACTTAAATGGTTAGAATGAGGTATCATTACACACGAGGGACATTGTCAATCAGAAAAAGAGCTTTGCATCCAGAAAAATGAAAGAGTGCAAAAATGGCACGGTTGGTGCCACCCTAAAAGTGATATTGAAGAGTGTTTCTTTCCACCACCACCAATCCTATTTGTTTTCCCATTTTGAACATATATGTATATAAGTAGAACAAATTTGTTCTAAAGTAAAGCTGAGCAACATCATGCGGCATTTCGATCATTTCAACATCTTGACAGATAAACAACATGGATTCAGGAAAAGGAGATCCACTGCTACACAACTCATTGCCACCATCCAGGGCATCACCAGCAAACTACGATCAGGAAAGGACCAGGTGGATGTTATACTACTGGACTTTGCAAAAGCCTTTGATAAGGTACCTCATCAAAGGCTTTTGTATAAGCTCAGCTTCTATGGAATCCGTGGAGATACCCTCAAATGGATTGAAGCATTCCTTGGGCACAGGAAACAGCAAGTGTTACTGGATGGTTGTAGATCTCATCAAGCTGATGTCATCTCTGGAGTGCCACAGGGAACAGTTCTGGGTCCACTGTTGTTCCTGGCGAATCTGTCAAGGCCTCGGATCCTCGCCTCTTTGCTGACGACTGCCTGCTGTACAAGCTCATCAACTGTGATGCTGATACAGAATCAGTCCAACAAGATCTTCTTGCTTTGGAGGAATGGGAAAGAAAGTGGCAAATGAAGTTCCACCCAGAAAAGTGTCAGGTCATTCACATCAGCACCAACAAACGACACTAGAGACACACCGTATACAGGCTCCATGGTCACACCCTAGAAGCTGTTGACAGTGGAAAGTATCTCGGCCTTACCATCAGCGACGACTTCAGTTGGCACAGACATGTAGATGCGGTTGCGGCTAAGGCATCCAGAACCCTGGGATTTCTGCGACGAAACCTTGGACAATGCACGAGGGAAGTCAAGAGTACAGCCTACACCTCTCTGGTTAGACCGGTACTGGAATATGCATCCCCAGCATGGGACCCTACCAGTTCAGAAGGCATAGTCAAGCTGGAGAAAGTGCAAAGACAGGCAGCTCGCTTTGTCCATGGCAACTATTCTGAGAGAGATCCTGGTTGTGTAACCCGAATGGTGAGTGATCTTGGCTGGGAGACATTAGAAAGCAGGAGGAAGAAAGACAGACTGACAACACTGTACAAAATTCGGCATGGATTGGTCAACATGGACACTGGTGACGTTTTAAGATTAAATGACAGACGCACTAGAGGTCAACAGAGACTATACCAGCCTACAGCCAATGTCAAGGTCTACAAAGACTCCTTCTTTCCCAGAACCATCCAAGACTGGAATCGCCTCCCTGCTGCAGTTACAGACTCCCAAACCATCGAGGAGTTCAGAGTTGGCCTTGAGCAACAGGTGCCGACTCTCAGATGCTAAATGGACAGCTGTGTTTTAACCATTTTAATCGCCTGATGTTTTAAGTCTGATGTTTTTAACTGTTTTAACCCGGAAGAGAGGAGGTTGTCTCTTTTCCCCTACGCTGGTCAACAGTACATTCTAGTAAGAATCCTGACCATTGACTGGAAGAAGAAGAAAAAAGAAGAGCTGTATGCAGTTCCGATTTGTCTTACCTTTTGACGTTTGAACATGCAAATCTTTGAATTGCGTAAGAAAATTCGTCAAAAAATTTTCGTCAAATTTTTTTTTAGCTTTCGTTGTAACCAATTTCACGTGTTGTTATTTTCAACAACAATGGCGATGGCGCTCGAAGATGTCGCACGCGAATTTCAAAGGGGGATTTTGGAACTTTAAAAAATGGATAAAAAGGAGGGTTCTTCTACCAATTTTATGCCAGATGACCTTTTAGAAATCATCTGCATTCTTGAGAGAGCACCGTCTATCATCGAAACCGGAAATAGCGTACCACTGAATCGAAAGTAGAGTGACAGTAGATAGATTCGTACAGTAGACAGATTCGTACACTCGGCAGTTCTAGCACTCTGCTGCCTATAGTATGCAAATTAAAAGCCCAATAATTACAGCAGCAATCAATCACGCATTTCTGTCAATCATTTTCAGTGCTGATTTGCGCGTGCTTGGCAGTGCGAGAGCCTTGCAGACGACTTTTTCGGGCCACCGAAACAGACATTGTGCTGAATCGTAAAACGTTTGTGTACATATTCAGAATCCACAACCAATACAAAGCTTATTTAAGCACCAGATGGTAAGAAAATAATCCTTTTTGTATTTCAGGTACTTACATTTCTGTCCCTTTGCTTATTTGTGTACAATTTTCATCTGCTGACCTCTGGTCGCAGCTGTCATTCCGGATATTCTAGAGTGATTATTTCCCCTTACAACAACAACTTAGAGGGAGCCCTCATTATTTCAATTTGGTTGACTACTTAATGCGGACCTCATATATGCAATCAAATGTTTTTTTTTTGTTTTTTGTTTATGTTTCACATACATGACAGCGTCCCCAACAAGCTAAAAGGTTATTCTGTTCTATTCTATTCCAGTAACAAAAGTTGCCAGCTACTTTCAAGTTTCTAGCGAATAAATAACCAAACAATTCAGCAGTTTAGAGTAAAATTGGTTGAATTCTATAAATTTTATATTATTTCATCTCTGATTTGCGTGTAAAGTCAGATAAAAAGGTGTACGAATCTGCATACTGTCATGTTCAATTTTTTCCAATTTTCCGCCAGTTGAATAATGATAGCTCCCTAGCTAACTGGAAAAGCTGAAAACGAAAGTAGGTCAGCAAAATAAACGAGACATGTGTAGTTTCTTGGCTACTAAAGATGAAAAGGCTAGTTAAAAAGGTAAGAAAGTTATAATTAGATTACTTGCAAAACTGTACGAATCTACCTACTGCCACTCTAGAGAAAACCGGCATGGTGGGCGGTGAGTTTTTACCTTTATTTGAGCTTTATTTTTTGCTCCCAAGCAACCACTGACATCAAGATTAATTGCCAAGGGATTAATTTCAATGTCGTGTATCTTTATTGTATACTGTGTGTCAACATAGCTTTGTTTACACAAAGTTATCGCAGCTTGGTACTGGCTGGAAAGTGCTTCTGCCGTAAAAACAGCCTTTGAACTAACGAATACATGGTTTATCTTCGGGTAAGAAGTTAATTCCCTATTTCTATATGCAATTTGCACCATCCCAGTTTTATCTCTGGTCTTGGTTTGAATATTTTCAATTGGAATCTATTGAAACACAATAACTGTGGTATACGGCGAATAGTTGTTGATGGCAAAACTCGTGTACTGCGATTAGTTAAATCGTGTACTGCGAATAGTGGCAACGTTTAATGAGATTGACGCTTATTTCATGACTGACACTAGAAAAAAAGATGAAACATTATAATGTTCTTACCATATAGTGTTCTTAACCTTAGCACAAACACATTACAACCAGATAAAATATGGCTGAAATCATGCATATCCCCATTATTGTCTAATAAGTTACTCTTCTTACAGCAAGTGTATTCATAGCCATTAATTAATGTTATAATCATGTTTCTTGGTCATACTCACTTATTTTTTATGCATTTAGATAAAGATGAGTGCCAGTTTCTTCATTAGCACCTGACAGATCAACCAATTTTAAATATTAGTACATTAAATATGGATTGTAATGTTTTGGTTGTTTGATAAATCTCATCAAAAGTCAACAATATTCGCAGTAAACAATTTCAGTATAGTGAGAAATACATAGTACTTGTTTTTATAATATATTTGAATATTGAGTAACTGCATGTAGCATACAGTATTAGATATTTTTTTTAAAATAGAGCTGAAACATTTAACTAAAATCAGTGCATGATTTGACATATGACTAAATACACATAATTGTGTATCCTCATACTTAAATTATGTTACTGTCTTTAATACAATTGAAAAGGTCAGTGCTCCATACTTATTAAAGTATACTGTTTATTCCGTTTTTGAGATTGTAAAGCCATAGAAAATTTCAACATAACGTTACATTTGGGTTCTGCTGATGGAACAATTTTGATATTTGAGAAGGTGTAGAATACTTATTCTAAACTGAAATGTGATTTATGAATTAGAATTAACACGAATATGTGATTTGATATGAGTTTATAAATATAAAACACACAAAAATCGAATATTTATTTCCAGTGAGCGTATATAGTATCATAGTGTCTCATAATGTTTCTTCTATTTGGTAACAGAGATAACACGGTGGAATTTACCAATTTCCTCAAATAATTAAACTTCAATTTTTTTTTTGTGAAATGAAAACGAAATATATTTTGAACTAGTTCTGAAATGCATTCTGAATTAATCTCGAAATGCTTGTTAGGCCAATACTTGAAAGAGCTATGAAAGCAGCATGGATTACAGGTTATAGCAGATTGCTAACATAAACAGCTAAACCCTCCTTTTAGATAATGCAAAAATTGCATACATTGTAATTTTAATGTTTTTTTTTTCTGAATCAACAACCTTTTATTAAACTGTCCATTTGGGTAAATACAGACGGTGTATTGTGGTTGTTAGACCATTATTAAGCTTTATATAAAAAGAATGATTTCATTTAATTGTATAATGTTTTTAATGATTATATTACATTGGCTTTATTTCATATAGTAAAGTATTCAACACTATTGGGCGTTTATATCTTATTTTATTATAGAACATTTGTAATCAATTATGTTTTCTAAAATAAATACGACTATTTGGAATATGAATATATACAAAAACAAACAAACTATGGAATGTGTTCAGACAATATTTTAACTTCAGAAGCATGGATGGACAAGTAACGTAATACATTTAAAGATACCCCTGCAGGCATCAAAACTTTTAATTCAATTACAAAAACATACGTGTCAAATAAGGTAGGTTCAGAAAATTATAAGCTAGCTAACTTTTTATTTGTGTTAAAATAAAGAAATTAGTCATTTTATTTTTTGGAGAGTAACATAGTTTACAATAATATAAAATGCTTTTGCATGACTAAAAAGTTGGAAATATCAGGTTTCATACTGCGCTGGGGTGTTCTAAATTGATAATATTAGTGAACAGCATGCTACTCTTTGATTTGTCTTTACACAATTCTAACAGCCTGTGACTCTGGTGATGCTGAGCATTCTAATGTCGATAGATGTAGTTAATGAGGACGAGACTGATAACGAGGCGAATTACTTGTCAAATCGTTCTTACACAACACACATTTTCTTTGCTTTTGGGGCAGACATGTCACCAAATATTTCCTCAATGAAAAACTAGTAAGGAAAAATAAGTTTCTGCTTTTAAAGCTTTGATATAAGGGTTTCTGTTATAGAAACTATAAGATTGTTACTTACGTTACTTTTAAGTAGCATCGATTATGTTACAAATGCACTTGGTCCTAATGCAATAATCACAATGAATTGGTTACCTCATAAACTTAAAGTGATTTGGACTGAAATTTCACACGTTCTTTTTCTTTGGGAAATGCTTGTTAGTGGCCATTAAAAAGAGGGTTGGGGTAGATAATCTTCATTTATGAGGTGATGGAAGGTCACAGCGGGCTAAACTACGTATCAATTTCAAGGCCGTAGACTGTAATTTACTTACAAATTACATATAAGTAAGGTATTTAACACCCTCTGAAACGATAAAGCCCCCACAGCCAGAGTGCTTACAAGTTGAATTGAGTAGCTTAGGATACTGGCTATCCGAAAATATATGTCTACAAAAATCCCCAGTATGGTGCACCTTCGCAATATACTGCCTCATAGTCTATATGAATTTATGTTATAATAGCGGTCAAGTATTTATTAACAGTTGCTATACCCCTCGGGTACTGTTAAAACACTTGTCAGGCTCGGAATGTATATGTTACCCTGCCACTATTTTTGGGGCCTAAAAGAGTTATCCGCTATTTACATCTACTGCTTTATTCAAATGTACTTCAGACTATTTTTTTTCCATGAACGCAAACACTTTGAACCCTCATCAGACTGCTCCTAAAGGATCAGTTTAATCTGGGTCCATATTGTTTGCAATATATGCTACACATGAAAGAGCAGACAAAAATTGCCTGGTGGCAAATTGTCAAAAATACAAAATCAATTCAATATGAAAAAATAACCACAACAGTTTGCCTACGTTGTACCCTTCGAGACAGATGCATACCTTTAATCTAGATGATGGACATTTGAATGGACAGACAGACGGACAGACGGCAACTACACCAACTTATGCTTTAGGTTATATCCTGTTATTCATTGGATATTTTACATGTTTGAAAGGAAGCCTATAGCATTTCCTTCCATAATTTGACAGTTTTCTTTTGGCAGACAGTCTGTTTTATTGTTAAACCGATCACATTTTGCACCAGTTCAATTATAAGAAAATACCGCAAAATAGCAGTTTTACTTCATAGTGGGTAGCAACTCATAACTATTCGCAGTACACATTTTTCTTATGAATTTGCTATCTGCAGTACACATCCACACCTATTCGCGGTACACAACGGGATTCAAATATCAGCCCATAATTGGCTTAATTTATAGATTCTAGCTTAAACGCTTGCAAAAACGTTTGTTTTCTATTATTTCACTTGCTTTCCATTGGAAAAATCGACAAAATCCACATACTATCCTCGAATAAAGTGAAAGTAAATGTCAAAATGATGTGTGTTTTCGGTACCAGCTTTCGGATTGATGATCCATTCCAGCCTTCAAATTCGTTAATGAACAAATACAACTACTTACGGTTCAAGCTTAATATATCCACTATTTATGTATTGCAAATGTTGTGCAAAACTTTAGCGATTTTATAGTGAAATGTGCTATTTTTGAAGAGCACTCATCCTCGTGTGTTGTTTACTCTCGATTCAGTGGTACGCTATTTCCGGTTTCGATGATAGACGGTGGAGAGGGAAAAAGCACAATCCGTATAAAATTATACGCAACAGGAATTATTTTTCACTCATTACCAAATTTCCCGCCAAGAATGGAGAATCTACGCCATTGAAGAACTGCGCTTCCGCTCGAGGAACAGCAACTCATCAGGATAAGAGAGAATTTTCTTCCGACGACAAGCTACCAAATAAAAGGCGAAAGCGTAGAAGAAACAAATCTTCACATGCTTCTAGATCTGCAAGTCAACAAAAGGATAAGAAACTTGAAGATTCTTCCGATGTTCAGTTAGCACAACAGAAGCCAAAGAAGAAATCTTCAGCTCGAGGGGCAAGTCAACATACGGATAAGAGTGAACATTCTTCCGATGTACAGCTAGCACAACCGAAGCCAAAGAAGAAATCCCAAGCTCAAGTGGCAAGGGATCGTGCCAGGCTAAGAGAGTTCTGGAAGCGTATGAGATTTCCCAGACAGCTAAGAGCTGAGAACCTCGCCTTGCACTACCGACTATTAGCAGAAGCACAGACGGAAGCCAGTCCACAGTCCCCCGTGGTCAGTCAGTCAGAGTCAGCGAACTCCAGCTGCTTGGATCGTACATCTGATGGTTCTAAGTCATACCAGCTGCAAGAAACAGAGACGGTAGCCAGTCCACAATTTTCTGTGGTCAGCCAGTCAGAGACAGAGAACTCCGCCTGCTTGGATCGTACATCTGATGTTTCTCAGTCTTCCAGATATTTAACCATTGACAGTGACGTTGTCAACACACTTTTCACAGCCCAAGTTCAATCGGATTTAAATAAACTGTCTGCAGAGGCTGCAGTTGAGCATTATAGTATTTCAGTGGATAAATGTGACAATTCGGAAATTGTGTGTACACGTTGTTTGAAAAAAGGAAGTTTGACATCGTTACGCCGCTGTACAGGCTGTAAAAGCTCCAGCTACTGTAGCAAAGACTGCCAGAGATCAGATTGGCCCTCGCATAAGCAGCTGTGCAAATCAATCCAATCTCAAAACCTGCAAAATTAACTGTAATAGCTCAATTTGTACATAGAACTTAAGGTGAAGGGTTTTGAGACTTTTTAAACTAACTGAAAAAGCTCATTCTTGTACATAGAACTTCTTGTGGTGTTGGAAGACTTATTCAATTGGTTACTCACTGTGTAATATTGTACACTGGTGTTGGTGACATTTAGTGTTTAGAACATTTTATCCATTATCCCCCTTTTACCGGTTTATCCGGGTGGTCCGACAAATCAACGGACCAACTCTAAGAAACAAAGAAGAAGAATGGCGGCCAATTGACAGGTACTTTCATTATGGGTAATTGGACAGCACGAACACTAAGATATATTTTTTTATAATAGATTTCAAGTATTTGCAGTCTTAGACATTGATTTGGCTCAAAATTGTACAGTAAAACATCTTAAATTAAATTTTTAAAAGTGCGACAGGGACTTGCATAGGACCGTGTTAGACGTAGCACACTAGGGCAAAGTACTTAAAGTCACTTCAATCTGTATGTTTCTTCACAACTAAGATTAGATACTCATAACTAGAGGACCTGAAGGTCCTGCAACGCTTACCTGATCTCCTTCAAGTGCGGATCCAGAGGGGGGATAGGGGGTCCGGACCCCCCCCCCCCTGGAAAATCACAAGTTATATGGGTTTATATAGGGAATAAGCAATTGGACCCCCTGGTAAAAGTTGGACCCCCCCCTCTGGAAAATGTTGGGCCCCCCTTTGGAACCTTGAAAAATGATAGATTTCTTTGAAATTGACCATTTGACTTCTGTAAAATAAGCTGAGGACTAACCCTTAGACTGACCCTTAGGAATAAAATTTGACCTTGATGTAAAGTAGGTCAAAGTCAACCGAGAATAAGTATTTGTGCAAACCTAGTAGGGGAACACATCCCTAATGCTAAATTACCAAGTCCCAAGGTCATCGGCCTTCCTGATTCTGGGAAAAAGATATTTAAAGGGTTTTTACCATATATGGGTAACATGGCCATCTTGGTCATGCGACCAAAACAATTTGCATAAAGTTTGGCTAACCTATAAAACGGAGTCTCCATATGAAATTTGAGTTCAACTGGCTGAGTTGCTTCTGAGAAAACTTGTTTTAATACAAATACAAAAGGTTTTATTTCATAATGAAGGCCACCGGCCCATAATAGGAGGTTTTATCGTGACATACTTCCGGTTCTATAAATAGACTTGGGATATACTGGCCGTCAACTGTGTATTGTCTAGATAGGGAAAGCAGTGTTCAACCACAGGAGCTTGAAGTTCGGTCCTTATATCACCTATATAGCCTCAAAACCAAAAGCTTTAGGTGTCATTACGTAGTGACATTGTGAGCTTTTGGTTTTGAGGCTATAGGGGTGATTTAAGGATCGAACTTCAAGCTCCTGTGGTTCAACCGATTTTAAGTTCCCTTGTTACAATTTGCTATTTAATTTATATAAATGTGAATAGTAAATGCATCTTGAATGCATCTAGAAATACTTCGTCAAGTAATATTAACATTTATTGAGATAATTTGTCTGTCCTTGTGTTTGAAATGAATAAATCGGGAGCCGTTAAACTTTTCAACTCCATTTAACACAACAAAAAATAACCATTTTAAGGCAACTTTTTTGATAATTAACCAAAAAAAACCCGGACAGAATGAGATGGTCGCTGAAAAAACAACAACACTTTCCTCTCAAGCAGAGAATGCTGATATGAGACTGCACTTAGCCTAAGCGTATTCCTGCAAGAAAACTCAGTGCTATAAAATAACTGAGGATGTTGAAGAACAGTAATGTGCACTTAAAAAAAAAAAAAACACTTTCCTCTCCAGCAGCGAAGGCTCATACGGGACTTAACATGCGCGCCATTTTCGCAAGAAAGTTTCGCCGGGTCTGACCTGGGTCCAAGCTGTTTGTAAAGGTTATCAGCGGACGACACTAGTAGCAGATGATTAAGGACACAAATGGGCGCTGAAAAAGAAACAGAACATTTTTTCTCGAGCAGCGAAGGCTGATACGAGTCTGCACATGCAGGCATTCTCGCTCAAAGGTTATCAGCAGTCGACACTTGTACATTTGATTGTGGACATAAACTAGGGGCTGAAAAAAGAAAAATATAATGTTGACTTTCTTCTCGAGTAGCGAATGCGCACACGATGGCGCTAAAATATAATTACATTTTCCTCTCGAACTGTGAAGGCTCATTCGAGACTGCACAATGTCAACTTGTTGCATTGTCTTAGGTGAGCCTGCGCTGATTCGCGGGAACATAAGTAAGATGAAGATGGATATTCAGAAGAAGAAGTGGTCAGTTATACAACAAAATATGTGTTAACTGAAGCTTTTGTGCATACATGCGCATGCACAGAGAGACAGAAAAAATGATAGAAACATAAGTGTGTATATGCGTACAGACTGATAAACCTACATATACGCGCATTTACAGACAGGCCAGTTTCATTTTAATTCATTGCCTGTTTTTTGGGAAAGCACTAGCTAATATATAATGTCTGTCTGTTTGTCTGTCTGTCTGTGTACATGTGTATTTTTTGTTTCTATCCGTCTGTCTGTCTGAACATGCACATGTATCCGTCTGTCTGTCTGAACATGCACATGTATGTTCCTTTCCGTGTGCATGTTCAGACAGACAGACGGATAGAAACATAAATACAGACAGACAGACATTATATATAAGCTAGCGCTTTTCCAAAAAACAGGCAATGAATTAAAATGAAACTGGCCTGTCTGACTGACAGAAAGACAGACAGACAGACAATATATATTAATTAGCTAGTGTTTATACAAAAACATGGCAACGAATTAAAATGTAACTGATAAGAGAACGAATTCGGTGTCGTTGCATTATGTCAGACTTGTTAAAATGTGTTATAATCTCGGACCCAGTAATTTTGGGTCCAGCATGTCGGCATCCTTTAAAGATCTTTTATGACCCCCTCTTTTATTACACCAATGACAATCACTTGTGAAAACACTCTGATTCCGCCAGTCCCCGGGGCGTGTCGTTCATTTATTCAACAGAGGGTGATAAAACGGATCTGTTAGAACGGTGACAACCGTGAAAATCAAATATTTAACATGGAATTTTAGTTATTTCTTTGGGACAAATCAATCGTAAGTTAACTGCTTTTAATTAGCACAATTAAGCTACATTTTGGACTGTCAATAATCACTGGTTTTGAGATGATATCACGGAAGCGTAAGAGAGAGAGAGAGAGAGAGAACTGGCAAACAAGCAGGTGGATTCACTCTGTTCATCATAAAAGTGCATAAACAAACCAAAATTTTACATGTTTAAAGTTTTTATGGGTTATATTGGAAGAAAATATCAGCGTTCTGCTCGACACTTCTGGACTTCCCGCAGCCTCATATTTTGCCTTTTAAATGGATAAACGTTTGTTATTCGGAACCATTATTTATCGGTAAGATGTATTTTGAATGTATATCAAAGAATACAAACAAGTTTTGATATGACATTGGCTATAAAAGCCCATTTTCTCAAAATATAAACCCACATTTAACACAAATTCCATAGAGCTGGACGAACCGTTGACGGCCACGGATATGCGCATGCGCGAAAATGACGTCACTTTGGGAATTCCTAAAACCTCCTATACAAAACAAAACAGTCATAATACAGTATTAACGAGGAGTGGTAAACTTATATTGACATGTTATTTATACTTAGTACTGAATAATATGTATAATTAGACCTATGTGCAACTGTTTCAACGTGAAATTGTAATCGAGCCAAACATATGTTTTGGGCTCTAAAAAACGTCTCACCGAGACTGTTTCTACGAGTGCCCAAAACACATGTATCAGACATCATCATGATATTTTAATCAAGCCAAACATATGTTTTGGTCGCTAAAAACGTCTCACCGAGACTGCTCTTTTGAGAACCCACAACACATGTATCAGACACGCTCTTTTTTCTGGAGGTTTGGCAAAAACATATGGATTTGTTTTGGGGACGTTTTAGGGTGCCCCATAACTGTTTTTATTTTCGGGTGACTAAATCACTTTACTTTTGATCTGCCTCATAAAGGCTGTTGTAATGATCCCCATTATTATATATAGGGCATAAATGAGAGAAAACTATCTCAGTTTTTCATGTAAAAACACATGACATTGTTAACAAAATTGTAATTAAGATAAAGATGGAAGTGTTCTGCTGTACATACATGCATAGGAAACTTCATAAACAGTGGCTCAAATAAGGAAACCTTTCCCGTTCTGTATATGGAGGATGAAAAAAAATGGCCTAGAACCGTAAGTTTCCTTTTGCTGCTTTTTGGTGTAAATTGAGGAGGTTGAATGTAGTGCTCCGCTATGGTCTTTCAACTTCTTATATCTAAGCTGATGCGAGCTGCAAGTGGTACAGTTTGTCTGAATCGTTTTTACAGTAAGGTATATGAAGGTTGTTTAACTCACAACAAAAACAATTCAGATAAAACTGCTCACGATTTGCAGCTGTCATCAGCTTTGGTTAGAAGTTGAAAAACCAGAGTGGAGCACTACATTCTCCTTCTTAAGCTATTTTATACAATAAAAGAAATATTTTTTTGGTTTTCAGGCGATTTTTTAGCCTTCTTATACACACAGCCTCCAATCTCGGCCTCCTTCTCCAAAAAGAGCAGAGCGTAAAGTGAGGCGAAGGCCCTTCCGGGAAGCAGGCAGTGGGCAAAACAATGGAACACGGTAAGTTGTGTAGACACATATTCAATCATAAGTAAATTTTCAGCGCAAAACTCGAAAATCTAAGAATGCTATGCTTCGGGCAATTGTTCAAGCTATCCGTAGAGCATGCTGTTTGCACATTTGAACTTAGTTTGTAAGCGTGAGAGTTTTTCTCCCGTTGCACAGTTGTCCAAGAAACGGTGGTTCCCGCATGGTTTTGCCTTCTAACCAAACGTATAGTAGCGTTTGGACCCTTATTCATACTACCGAGGCCCCTCCACACCCATGTTGTCCCAAATGCAATTTTTCGAGATATTTCAATGATAATTGAGTGATTTAGAGCCAAATTTCTTTAGGAGCAGGAGGCGAAGGGCAGGAGAAGCAGGCTGGGAGAGGAGAAGCAGGCGGCGATGAAATCAAAATTTGCATTGATTTTGCTTATTTTTAATAATATACTTATCCAATCGGTCGCTGGACATTTCGGCCCATTACAATTTCGGCCCATGTCAATTTCGGCCCATAACCAAATCGGCCTATACAATTTAGATGTTCGAATCAAACTTTAGCCACTACAGTACGAACTATAGTTCGATTCGAAGTGCGCCACTGTCGTCCGGGTAAGAGTTACACATACACAAATATTTTAAGCCGCATCTTAATCATGCGATCGATAAAGCAGCCAACAGGGCAAACATTTAACGCTACTTTGTAGGGACGTAATAGTTGGTAAACATTATTGAGAATAACTCATTTATAAATGAATATTCGGAAGACATTTTGTATATCTTATAAACATTTATTTGCGGAAAAAAAACATACAGCTGTCAACGTTTTTTGATAGCGAAAATCTCAAAGAAGACTGAATGCGTCACCAGGACAAAATGGGTTTATAAAAATGAGATAAGTAAGTGACAAACCAAATGCTGTTTTTATATAAACGTCAAGAGTCGGCAAGAATGGGTTTATAGGCCCCCATCGGTAAAAAGATGTGTTTAAATATTTAATAATTATGTTGATTTAAGTAAGAGTCTGTCAATTTGGACTATCTATTTATGATTTATAGGCGTAGGAGTCTCGTAGAACGGTCAGTGGGGCGCCCCGATGTTCAAATTTCAAGGAACACTTGGTTTGAATTCCTTTTTTTTCTGCGTCTAAGTCTTTCGCACCATCAGTAATTGTTGCTCTTAATCAAAGCTTGAGAGGGGGTGGGTATAAAACAGAGGTTCGACCCAGTCTGAGATTTTTGATAATCCTTTTCCCAAGAACTTAGGGAGAAATTCACACGTATCACTAATCTGTGAGCATTACATGATTCCAATGAGAAAAAAAGTGAACCACACATTACGTTGGTGGTGGCATTTAAAGCGAAGTAATTTCGATATATTTAAATGTTTTGAAATATTCATACATGCAAGTTTGATATAGATTGGATAAGTATATTATTAAAAATAAGCAAAATCAATGCAAATTTTGATTTCATCGCCGCCTGCTTCTCCTCTCCCAGCCTGCTTCTCCTGCCCTTCGCCTCCTGCTCCTAAAGAAGTTTGGCTCTAAATCACTCAATTATCATTGAAATATCTCGAAAAATTGCATTTGGGACAACATGGGTGTGGAGGGGCCTCGGTAGTATGAATAAGGGTCCAAACGCTACTATACGTTTGGTTAGAAGGCAAAACCATGCGGGAACCACCGTTTCTTTGACAACTGTGCAACGGGAGAAAAACTCTCACGCTTACAAACTAAGTTCAAATGTGCAAACAGCATGCTCTACGGATAGCTTGAACAATTGCCCGAAGCATAGCATTCTTAGATTTTCGAGTTTTGCGCTGAAAATTTACTTATGATTGAAAATGTGTCAACACAACTTACCGTGTTCCATTGTTTTGCCCACTGCCTGCTTCCCGGAAGGGCCTTCGCCTCACTTTACGCTCTGCTCTTTTTGGAGAAGGAGGCCGAGATTGGAGGCCGTGATACAGAACCGCCAGCTCTGTTTATGAAGTTTCATACCCGTGATGATAAGTGTATTGTTTCATGAAAACCTATATAAATACTATGTTCTATTATTTGAGAACTTTGCTGTATAAGATACTCCAGACATCATAAGGAAATGTGGCAACAACACAAGTTAGCAAAACTGGATAGTAAGGTATGCTATGATGGCAAAAAATGAAGAAATAATTTTACATCTGGCATTTTTACTTTTCCAATTATATATAGGCCTCAACAAGATAAAACCTGTCATCATGGTTTTGGACCATCAAAGGCAATTACCAGCTTGCTCACCACACAGTCTTATCAGGGCCTTTGTTACTATTCACTTATTTGATAGCATATCTAAACTTGCTGCGATTGAAATTTTAACTTCTAGTTAGTCCCTGCACGTAGTTGGGAGACTGTTTTGATGCCCCCTTTGTTGGAAACCCCGAAGTCTGGCTTGTTTAGTTGAGGCCTGTAAACTTGCCATATATGTATTTAATTTCTCATTAACCCCTTCTTGCTTGGAATAATAATATGTACATGTATCTTGACACGGGAATGTGTCACAAACAAGATGGCAACTCTTGTTTTATTACTTTGCAGATTATCTGCCCTTTTGAATTATTTCCTCATTTATCTTTCCCTTAATTATGGAGTCTACACTGTGAGGGACAGCACATTCACCAAATATTCGCTACAGTGTAAGGCCATCCTTTAAAATATATTTGTTTGCTTTGCTCCTACCCATCAATCTCAGTTTGGGTAGGAAGTAGGTATTTTTTTAGAAATACAGCATAATTTTATGACCTTCTTACTATCACTTTTAGAGGTCTACAAATGCTGTACATGTATATAAGGTAAGAATGTTCGCTACATATTCGCAACAGCGATTTTTACTTTTAATTAAAATATTCGCTGCATATTCGCTGCATATTCGCTGCATAGTTAATTATCATATTTAAATGAATGTTCACCACATATTCGCAGAATATTCGCAGGCTGTTAACTATAAGTATTCGCTGCAGACCTAATTTGCATGTGAAAAATGAACATCTCGCGAATATTCCGCGAATACTGGTCTGCCATATATGGTTATGTTTACCGATTATTCGCAGAGTATTTGCTAGTTGTTCGCCAAAATAAGATACAAATTGTACAGTTTGTCTGAATCCTTTCTGTATAGTTAGGGACATGAAGTTTTTTACCATTCAGATTAAACTGCTCACTATTTGCATCTGTCATCAGCTTGAGTTAGCAGTTGCAAGACCAGAGCGAAGCACTACATTCTCCTTTTTAGCTATTTAACCCCATAAAAGAAATATTTTTGGGGTTTTCATGTGATTTTTTAGCCTCCATATACAGAACCGCCAGCTCTGTTTATGAAGTTTCATACCCGTGATAATAAGTGTATTGTTATAAATACTCTGTTCTATTATTTAAGTTGCTGTATTATTTACAAATGCATTAATTTTTAAAAATCTTAGAACTGAAAATGATATATATTGTCTATACCTATGCAGCAGTCACCAAAAAAGTTCAATACTTCGCACATAGAAATCTGGTAAAATGTTTTGCATAGAAAGGAAGATAGCAATGATAAGGAATCCAGTACCACACGATACTCCAGACATCATAAGGAAATGTGACAAGAACACAAGTTAGCAAAACTGGATAGTAAGGTATGCTATGATGGCAAAAAATGAAGAAATAATTTTACATCTGGCATTTTTACTATAGGCCTCAACAAGAGAAAACCTGTCATCATGGTTTTGGACCTTCAAAGGCAATTACTGGCTTGCACATCCACGCAGTCTGATCAGGGCCTTTGTTACTATTCGCTTATCTGATAGTGTGTCCAAACTTGCTGCAAGTGAAATATTAAGTTCTAGTTAGTCCCTGCATGTAGCTGGAAGGCTGGATTGATGCTCCCTTTGTCATAAACCCTAAAGTCTGGCCTCCCTTGCGAAAAATAACCAGCTTTTCTACAGCTTCTGCGCAGCTTTCAAAGCTTCGCAGAAGCTTCGTAAAAGCTAGCGGTATTGGCACCTGCGTATTTAGCTGCAGAAACGCAGCTTTTACGCAGAGCTGAAGAAAAGCCGGCTTTAACGCAGCTTTAACGAAGAGCTGTAGAAAAGCCGGCTTTTACGCAGCTTTTGCGAAGCTTTTACGCAGCTTTAGCCTAGACTCACTAAAAGCTGTGTTAAAGCTTCGCAAAAGCTGCGTAAACGCAGCTTTTACGCAGGTGCCAATACCGCTAGCTTTTACGAAGCTCTAGCGCAGCTTTTACGCAGCTTCAAGTGAAAGATGCGTAAAAGCTGCGTTTTACGCAGCTTCAAGGGAAAGCTGCGTAAAAGCTGCGTTTACGCAGCTTTTACGCAGATGCCAATACCGCTAGCTTTTACGAAGCTCTAACGCAGCTTTTCTGCAGCTTTTATCAAAAAGCTGCATAAAAGCTGCGTTTCTGCAGCTTCAAATGAAAGCTGCGTAAAAGCTGCAGAAACGCAGCTTTTATTTAAAGCTGCGTTAAAGCTGCGTTTCTAATGCTTGATAAACAAACCTGCGTAAAAGCTGCGTATCTGCCAGAAACCTGCGTCTTTAAAAAGTTCTGGATGTGGCCAAAAAAATGGTCAAAACAAAGGCTTATAAGCAGATAGTAGTCTAATGACTCCTGGTCTTTACTTTATGAATATCATAAATATGCACTGGTCTTGTGTAAATGAGTAAGGCCAAGATATGAGAAATACATTGTTCATAACAGTAAAGCCTGTAATGTTAAACACCATCACATGTCCAAATTACCGAAGGTTGAAAAATCATTAGCAACTCTTAGACGTATAATCTGCTCTGTGTCTTTGTAAGTTCGAAACATATTTTCCAATGGATCATTGTACCGTAGGAGGTTCAAGGTGTTTCATCATGGCCCGTAATAGCTCAACTAGGTCACTAAGGTGCATCATGTGATTATACTGTCACCTGGCAGCAGTTCCTTGCACTCTGGTACTTCAAGTTTGACACCTCCCTTACCTTTTATTGGTTGCAACTCAAAGTTTTGCTTTGGTTTGTGGTATGGGGTCACATACAATAGCTATGGACATGCCGTGAATCTCACTGATGGTCAATTAACCTAGTACATGTATAACCACACCTGTTTTCCTGTACAAGCTTAGAATAAGGGACTTAAACCAGTACTCGTGTGCACATACTTTGGCTTATGACAATAGCCCTTCTTGAATCAGCGGGAGGAGAATGACCTGTCCTATGAAAATATTTCATGATCAAACACCACCAAAGTATGGATCGAGACGAGGATTGAACTCGCAACCCCTAGATCAGCGATCTGAATCCCTACAAATTACGCTCTGGGTCCAGCAATTGTTGGTTGTTTTGATGTTTATGTCCTAGTCAACAGCTATGATCATGTCAATGATGTCGAGGCAGTCAGTTCACTACATTGTAACCACACTTTTTTCCTGGGCAAGCTTGACTTAAATTGGTCAACCAGTACTTCGTGCAAATACTTTCCCTTATAACTGACAACAACCCTTCATGAATCAGCAGAGGAAAGAGAATGACAGTAGAATTTATTTCACAATCAATCTCCACGGAAGTATGGCACCAGGCAGGGGTCGTACTTGCGACCCCTAGACCGCCAGTCAGACTCGCATACTGGGACACACAGCAGTCGTTAAAATGTCTGGTAGCACACTGGGACGCACAGCACAGTCGTTAAAATATCTGGTAGCAGATATGTGTCTGACTGCAGATCCAGATTTCGCGAGTTTGATCCCGGCCCGGTCCCATACTTTCAGGGAGATTGCAGGTCATGGAATATTTATTTCTACCACCATTCTCTCCCTTCCACTGATTTAAGAAGGGTTTGTTGTCAGTTTCAAGCTAAAGAGTATGTGCAGGAAGTACTGGTTAACTGCTAAGCCAAGCTTGCTCAGTAAATAAGGTGTGGTTAGGTTAACTGATCATCCCAACATGACCATAGCTGTTGACTGGGACATAAAGAGCCAAACCAAACAAAACCAAATACACTATACGACCCAAAGAACATATTTGAAGGAAGGGAGTACCACTTCATTTCTTGTGAATCCACAGGAAGCAGTCATTACAAAAGATAGCATTGCTACTGGTTCCTCTAAGACAGGATGCACATATGTCGATCCTATAGCCCGCCTTTGTTTCCATCTTTCAAGCAGACAAGAAGTCTTTCTCCAATTGTTCCCAATGCTAACCTGTCTCAATCTGCATTAGCAGGACCCAAAGACAAATCTAGCATGTAAGCAAATGATAACAGCATAATAATCTAGCAAATTTTGAGGGATGTTGAAATACCTGCTTACTTTTTTTTTTATAAAAGACAATACTTGTTTCTAAAAGAACATCTGTCTGTATACATTTAATTTTCTCATAGAAATATAACTCATTGTGCTTATGAATATATTAATGTTACTAATCCTTTATTTCATAGCATTAGATAACTTACTATTGTTGTTTAAGGGAAATATACATGCATACCCCACCCACTGAATCTAGCTTGGTTAGAAAATATTTTTTTTATCCATTTATTAACTAACTAGTCACACTTTTTTACACTCACTTTTTCTAGAAACTGGATTTTATTGTGTCCTTCAAAGAAAGCATGTGTAGATTGGTCAGCAGGTGAAGGTTCAATTGTTGTTTTGGTTTAATCTGTTGTTGTACAGCCATATTAGAAATTCAAATTTTTCCAACTAAGGGATAAACTCCAACTACTTGAAATCAACTCCCCAGTGGTGTACCACTCCAAATCAAACTCCCCACTGGTTCAGGAACCTTTAAAAACTATTTCTACTGAAAGGAAGTTGCCACTGTTGGGGAGTTTGACTCCAAATAGATTACACCCTTTAGAAATCTGTATTTTAGCTGCAATGCTGAATATATGTTTACCAGGTAGGTAGGTAGGTAGGTAGGTAGGTAGGTAGGTAGGTAGGTAGGTAGGTAGGTAGGTAGGTAGGTAGGTAGGTAGGTGGGTGGGTGGGTGGGTGGGTGGGTGGGTTGTGGGTATGGAGAGGGGGTGGGGGTCAGGATGGGTGGGTGGGTAGGTATAGGTAGATATATATAGGTAACTATTGGCAGGTAGGTATGGGGAGGAAGTAGGTAGGTAGGTAGGTAGGTAGGTAGGTAGGTAGGTAGGTAGGTAGGTAGGTAGGTAGGTAGGTAGGTAGGTAGGTGGGTGGGTGGGTGGGTGGGTGGGTGGGTGGGTGGGTGGGTAAGAGGGAGGGAGGTGGATAGGTGGGTGGGTAAGAGGGAGGGAGGTGGATAGATGGGTGGGCGAGAGGGAGGGAGGTGGGTGGGTGAGAGGAGGGCGGTGGGAGGGAGGGAGGTTAGGTTAGGGTAGGGTAGGATAGGCAGCATTGAGGGAGGGATTCTTGGTGGGACTGGGTAGTATGGCTGTTAGGGTCCTGGGTGGGTGGATAGATGCAGGTAGGTTTAAGTAAGCATTGGTAGGTAAGTTTGTGGTAGAGGTGAGGAGGGGGTAGGGTTGGGGGCATTTAAGGTGGGTGGGGATGTGGGTGGAGGTCTATATGGTCAGTTGGGTAGTAGAGTTTTCTGGGGATTTTCTTAAGTATTGACAGCCTGAGTTGACAGCCATTTTCTTTTATTTCATTACAGTTTGTTAACTAATATTGCTGTTTCCCTGTGCTGATACATTGCATAGGTTGGCCCTTGCTTGTTGGTAATTTATTCAAATAGAAGAATTTGCCAAGTTGGATATTAATTTGGCTGCCCAGGCTGATCAGTCTTGGCTTGGGGCACAAGTCAATCTATGGGTCTCATCACAAGAAACCATCTCTTCCAGGTTTCTTACCTAGTAAGACACAAACCAGTCTGCTTAGCTACAGAGACTAGCCAGATTACTGAAACAAAGCAATCTCAGGTGAAGCAGGACAGTTAAAAAAGTTAATTACGCAGCTTTAAATATATGTAGAAAAGCTGCGTCTTTATGTTTTTAGACTGTTTGGACTTAAATATGAGTAATACGCAGCTTTTCTGCAGCTCACAGGAGCTGCAGATTTTACCTTAATGATTCATTTGTTTAATGAAACAGAATATTCACCTTTTCTACAGCTTTCAGTATTAAATATGCAGCTTTCTCAGACAAACCAACTTAAATACGCAGCTTCTGCGCAGCCCACACAAAAAAGTACAGCTTTTACGCAGCTTATACGCAGGTCTGAAAAAAAACGCAGCATTTCTACAGCTTTAACGCAGGTCTGAAAAAAACGCAGCTTTTACGCAGCTTTTTCAAAAAAGCTGCGGAAAAGCCGGCTTTTACGCAGCTTTTACGCAGAGCTGCGTTTAATTTTGGCAAGGGCTGTTTAGTTGAGGCCTGTAAACTTATATGTAGTTAGCCCTAGGTTTTTTGTTTGTGGGGGGAGGGTGGGGGGGGGGGGGGGGGGCTGGCTAGATTTCTCATTCACCCCATCTAGCTTGACATAATAATATGTACATGTATCTGGACAGGAGAATGTGTCGCAAACAAGATGGAGAACTCTTGTTTTATTACTTTGCAAATTACCTGAACTTTTTAATTATTGCCTCATTATCTTTTCCTTAATTATGGAGTTTACACTGTAGGGGACAGAACATTCGCCAAATATTCCCTACAGCGGAATTAAGATTTTCTGAGATCATATTTGCAGCATAATCGCGGCTTGTTCGCAGGCTATTTGCAGATTTAAATGCATGTTCCCGGCATATTCGCGGAAGTGTTCGCAGCAGACCTAATTTGCATGTGAAAAGTGATCATCTCGCGAACATTCCGCGAATACTGGTCAGCCATATAATGTTTACCGAGCAATCGCAGAGTATTCGCTAGCTGTTCGCGAAAATTGTTTGCGGCAGTGCATTTTTTTCCGTAAGGGTTGATAAATTGCAAAAATAATACTGGATCCCTAATGGTGCTGAATCTGGTTTTCTGTCATACTAATTTGACACTTTCTGTTTACTAAGAATACATGTGTTTCGTAAAGCATCTACAGAACTGGCAAAAGAAAATACTGTTTTGGTGAGTGAAATTTTTATAGTATATTTTTTTTTGTGTCAAATGACCATAACACAAAAATGGACAATGGAATTCGATAAAAAATTTCTGGTTTTAACATCTTGACCAAATAAAATTTCTCAACAAAAAATCACTCTTGTTGCGATGTTTTAGGGAGTAATCATTATTTTAGGTAAAAAAATATGTAGAGTATATCAATACCGTAACAGTCAATACCGTAACGAAGAAAATGTTGCGGTATTGACAAATCTTGTTACGGTTTTGACATATGCTGTCAAAAAAGTACAGTTTTGATTGCAAAGATATTAGTTTTTAGTCAAGTTTATTAAGTGAATTTATGATAAGAATGCTTTATAAAATTTAAACAGAAGCATAAAACACAAATTTAATGATGAATTTGATATAACAGTTTGTTACGGTATTGACATATTGTTTTGTTTTCAGGCAGGGTTTGTCAATACCGTAACGGTTTTGTCAAACCTGTAATAAAATTTTGAAATAAATGCAATCTCCCATATATTCCAAAATTCTTTCTGTGCACATGTGTCAAGAGTATTAACATTGCAATCTGGTCAACAGTGCTCTACACCAAATCTTAAACAGAAGAATTACTCTAGCATATATTCTTTAGAGGTCAATACCGTAACATTTTTGTCAAGTACCGTAACAGTGATATTTTTGGGAAAAAAGTATATCAGACAGAGACAACATGCAGATTTTAAGTACCTGATCAATTCCTTTGGTTGATTACAATCATACCAAAGCATTGTAATTTTCTAGAAATGTGGTTTTTAAACAAAATACCCAGAAAATAGTATGCAAAATCACTTAAAAGATAAAAAAAAAATGCATTTTACGTTTGCTCATTGTCATAAATAGTCATTTTGTTCAAATTTTATCTTTGACACAATTAAACACATGATTTATTGAACTTATCCAAAGCAACAAAATAAATATCCATGACGAGATTTGAAGAAAAAAACAGAAATTAAAGTTTGTTACGGTATTGACATTTTATCTGGTCATGTGATCTTTGAAACTTAATTATAAGGATCTGATTGGCTGTAAAGGTTTCTTTTCGCTTTTCATAGTATTTTCAGAAACAACTTGTTACTTTCATGAAAAAAAGAATATCATTTTATTTAATTCGTATTTTTCCTTTTTTGATCAGTAATACCAATTTCATTTCATTCCGTATACTTACCTGTATGTGGAAAATACTATTAGGATTATTCTCCCTTGTCTAGCTCACAACTCGCTAAAAATAAATTCGTCATTCACCCGTGACCATAATGTCACGTGATACACTGATTGCATGACGTGTTCCATCTCAATACCTCAGTCTCTTCTTCGGCGTCAGAAAGCTCACATCGTTTTGAGAAGAAGTATTTTCTTTGATTTGAAATATTATTAAGTATTGTGAGGTTGTAAGTATGGCTGAAGCTTCGCTTCTTTACGACGGCGAGTCGCGGGCTTGTAGCGAAGACGACCGCTCTGTTCGGATCTCAGAATTCCCTTCAAGTATTACTTCAGTTGGAAACGAGGCTGTAATGGCGGCGCCCACGAAGAAGCCTGAACGTAAGTCTAGATCTTCAAAAAATAGTAAAAAGGCTTGTTTAGAAGACCAGATAGAGGAGAGAATGCGGGCTAGCATCGAGTCCCGATTTTCCAGCTTTGAAGAGAAGATGTTAGGCCTCATGGCCGACTTCCAGAAACAACAAAGACCGGTAAATACTTGTTTGACAAATTCTACAGTTACAATGTTTGTGTGGCACAGCGCAGCACTTCGGGTGCTTGCCAGCCAACAGGGACCAAAATACACGCATTAGGCGCTGGAAATGGTCGGAGTAATGTTATTTCTTTGGACAATTCCTTGAATGATGAATATCTGGGCTCTAGATCACCCGTGGAGAGAGAATTTCAGGATGATGAGGACATTTTGTCTTTGCAGCCAGGTCAGGTTGAAGCTAGAGACTTGGACTTAGATACTCACTCCAATTTGTCTGAAATTCAGAGAGCTGAAGACGATACTTCAGGTCGTTTTTTGAAATATAAATCTGATGAAAATGTTTCAGAAGAAACACGTCAAATTTTACTAGATTTGTTTGGTGATGATGCCTGTGTTAGGAAGGCAGATTTGTCTACAGGTATTGTATTGGACAAGACACAATCAGATATTTTGAGTCAGTCATGGAGAATTTCAGCCCCCGATAAACTCACGGCTTACAGAGAAGCATATAAAAGTTCCTTTCCTGTCCATGAAAAGGCGGAAGACATTCTCAAAGTTCCTTCCTTGGATGATATTGTGGAACACTTCTTGATTAAAAAACATTCAGGGAAAGCAACATTCAAACATGCAAGAACTTTGTTTTCACATAATTGGAAGGACATTGAGAAATTGGCATTCAAGGGTCAGTCAGCAGCTCAGATGGGAATAATTATTACCTTGTACATACAGCAAGCTTTAGCTTCTTTACTTCAACAATTAAATCAAGAAAGTCCAAATTTGGATTCTATGACTCAGACTGTTAGGGATAGTTTTGCGATGTCATCAAAGGTTTTAGACCAGATAGGCAGAACAGGTGCTTTTCACCATTTTATTAGACAGAAAGCCACCATCAATGACATGGGCCTGGATAGTATTAAAGATGTGGCTAGACATGCAGACTCTTTACCCCTTACAGGAGACGGGGTCTTAGGTATTGATTTTGAGAACAAACTCAAGGAGAGAAAGGAGAAAAACAAAGAATATAAAGATTTGATTCCAGAAGTTTCTGTGAAGCAGAGTTTGGCTCCAAAACGGAAAGCTACATATACAACAAATACACATGAACAGAAGCAGATGCGCTTTGACAATAGCAGGAATTACAGAAGCTATGGGCAAAACAGACCTGAATATTCAGCTCCTCGTTATGGTAACAGATACAAGTCAGCAGGGACTTATGGTCAGAGATTTAGTAATCAGCAAAATAAAGGGGTAAGTTCCTTTCGAGCACCAACAAGAACCAAAAGTAAATGACTCGGGAATGGCAAAAGGCCATTATCCAGAGATACCATTTGGGGGCCGTCTCAAATTTTTCATAGACCAGTGGAAACAAATCACGGACGACAAATGGGTCTTATCAACAATAGCAAACGGGTACAAATTGGAATTTCAAAGTCTTCCACCATTTTCAGGAATCAGGGAAACGGTTGTGAATGCAAACAATCAGGCTATCCTAAATTTAGAAATAGAAAGTTTGCTACAAAAAGCAGTAATAGAACCTGTACCTTTTGCTCAACGACTCCAAGGTTTTTACAGTACCTTTTTCCTGGTTCCGAAAAAGTCGGGAGACCTGCGGGCTGTGATAAATTTGAGACCCCTCAATCAGTATCTCAAAACTCAACATTTCAAGATGGATACTCTGAAGACTGTTCTAAATCTAGTCAAGAAAGACGACTGGGCAATATCAATAGACTTGAAAGACGCATATTTCCACGTGTTAATTCACCCGAAGCACAGGAAATATCTTCGTTTTTGCATTCAGGGCAGAGCATTTCAGTTCCGAGCACTAGCTTTCGGTCCCAAAACCTCGCCGAGAGTTTTTACAAAGATAGTGGCAGTGGCTGCAGCTCATCTAAGAAGGCAAAGCATCAGATTAGCTGTATACCTGGACGACTGGTTAGCTCTGAATGCAAGGAGAAGATTTCTCCTGGAGAACAGGGAAGCTATTCTCAGTCTTCTTTCTCGACTAGGCTTCTTGATAAACAAAGAAAAATCAAACCTGGTCCCTACCCAAGATATCATATACATAGGAGGGAGGTTTTGCTTAGACAAGGGTATTGTCATGCCTACTCCAGAGAGAATAGTGAAATTAAGAAGTGCAGTCATAGCTTTGCTGGGAGAAAAAGTGTCAGCAAGGCAGTATTTACAAACTCTAGGCCTGATGGCTTCCTGCATAGAAATTATACCAAATGCAAGGTTACATATGAGACCTATACAACTTCACCTGTTGTATTGGTGGAAACCGGTATCCAGAGACCTAGAAATGATCATTCCCAAGTCACATCATTTGAGAGAGCATCTGAGTTGGCATCTTCACCAGCGAAGGTTTCGTCGTATCTACCTTTCGACAAACCCTTCGCCTCACGACCCTCAAAATTTATTATTAGCGCAGACTAATCGACCAATGAAAACGCCAGGAAGGATTTTTTCGATAATCCCTTCCTGCCAATCAGATTAAATGTAGCAGTTTATCGGCATCTTTTGTGCACCGCCTGCTAAGTCTCCATAAGTCCAGATAAGCAAAGATTTTGGTTGTAAAATTATTTATTTTTCTTCTTCAATTAAGCTCAAAATTATGTTATGGGTGCTCAAATAACCATCTTAATGTGACAGTTCTTTTGAGCACATTAAACGTACATTTTAGTTGTTAAATAAGAAAACTGAATGTAAATTGATCACGCCGTCTTATCTGGAGGCCTGGTGTTTATCTATTTTTTGCACCGCTTTGTGATTGATCATATTAATTGTTGCTATTTTCGGCTTATGGCGTATTCTATCGAAGAAAATCAAAGCTGTGAGGCCAAGGGTTAGATTAGACAATCGCAACCCTTGGTAGGACAAGATGCTGAGTTGGTGGTTACAGGAAGCCAACATTGTCAAGGGCAGATCTTTGTCTCAAATTCAAGCCAGCAAAATAATTGCCACAGATGCATCCACTCAGATGTGGGGCGGGAATCTGGATCATCAGATCATACAGGGTTTTTGGTCAGAGGAACAAAAAGAACTGCACATAAATTGTCTGGAGTTGGAGGCAGTAATCTTGACTATAAAAAACTTCCTTCCACAATTGAGAAATCAATGTGTTCTGGTCCGTTCCGACAACACAACAGTAATTCAATATATTTGCCGTCAGGGAGGAACTCGGTCTCCTCAGCTGTGTTACAAAACTTGGGATCTCTGGCAGTTGGCTATCAAAAACAATATCATTTTGAAAGCAGCTCACATAGCGGGAAAATTGAACATCCTACCCGACCAGTTGAGCAGAATAGTGATACGGCCCACATAGTGGACCTTGAACGATACAGTGTTGAGGAAAATTTTTCAGATTTGGGGAGTTCCAATAATAGATCTCTTTGCATCGTATCTCAATAGGAAGATGGCCATCTTTTGCACTTGGGACCATCATCCCCTGGCGTACGCTGTAGATGCGTTTTCGGTGACATGGAATCAAATGTTTGCGTATGCATTCCCACCAATTTGCCTGATTCCCAAAGTTTTGGAACACATGAAGCAGGGACATTGTCAGGTAATTTTGATAGCTCCTCAATGGCCAAGAAGACATTGGTATCCGGATCTACTGCAGTTGTGCATTGCAAATCCAATCAAGTTATCAGTAACACACAATCTCTTGAGTCAACCAAACACGATTATATATCATCCGGATCCCAAGGTGTTCAATCTGAATGCATGGTTGCTATCAACAGACAACTCTCTGCAAACGGCTTTTCACAGAAAGTTAGAAACTTATTGTCCGCATCTTGGAGAGCAGGCACTCAAAAAGACTATTCTGGTAAATTCAAGCAGTTCAGTAGTTGGTGTCGTGGGAAACAAATTGATACATATTCAGCATCTTTGACAGATTGTGCAGAATTTCTTTCATTCCTGTTCCATAAAGGTTTGCTATACAGAACCATAGCTGGCTATCGCTCCATGTTATCATCAGTACTGCAACCGGTTAACAATATTCCTGTAGGACAACATCCTCATATTGTTAGGTTGATAAAAGGAATTTTTAATTCCAGGCCACCAACTACTAAATTGCTTCCAGAATGGGAACTACCTCTAGTTCTAGATTTGTTAAAGAGGCCACCTTTTGAGCCATTATCTTTAGCCCCTTTGAAATATCTTACATGGAAGTCTCTCTTTCTTGTAGCCATCACAACGTTCCGCAGGGCGAGCGACATCCAGGCATTAAAGTTGGGATCCGGGAATATATCTATTCAGAAAGAGGGATAACTTTTATTTGACAAGGATTGTCGAAATCTGACAGACAGAATCATGTAAATAACAAGATTTTTGTGCCGTCTTTTAGTCAAGACAGTTTGCTAGATCCAGTAAGGGTCTTGAAATTTTACTTGAAAAAAACTAAGAAGTTCAGGAAGTTTGGACAGGACCAAGCAAAATTTTCACTTTTCTTGTCAGTGGTTGAACCGCATAAGCCTGTGACGTCTCAGACTATTTCCAAGTGGATAGTAAGCTTAATTAAATTGGCATATGAAGATCCTAAAATGAAAGTGAAAGGTCACTCAACGAGAGCAATTGGTTCTTCTTGGGCACTATTCAATGGTGCTTCTGTTAAAAGTATCCTCAATGCGGCTGACTGGTCTCATGAATCAACATTTGTCAGGTTTTACCTTCGTGAGGTCAACCCTACAGCACTGAATGCTTAAAAAAAAAAAAAAAAAAAAAAAAAAAAGTTTTATTTGTACATAAAGGATTTTTAACTGTGCAGAAGTATGTGATGTATTAAAGGCATAGATATTCTTTGGTCATAGTTTGTTCATTACAAGTTGAGAGAAATGAAAGTCAGGATAGTTAGTTCTTCTACAACGAGTTGCTGGAGAAAAGTCAGTTCCATTATGGTTATTTGAGATGATTTTAACTATTTGGAAGTTAGTAAGCAGTGGACTTACATTATATATTAAGTTATGGAAATGAATAAACCCAAGTGATCAGTCGTGATATAATTGAAAAAAAAAAAAATAAAAAAAAAAAAAATAAATAAATAACAATAATAATTAAAGTTGTACAGGTGTACATACATTTTCTTGGAGGAAGCAAAATTTGTATAATAGGGGAAATTGTACATGTTGTAAATATCTGATGAACATCTGGAGAATCAAAGAGTGGTTCCAGAATGAATATAATACTACAAGTCCGGAAAGATACAGAACCACAGCTCTGCATACAAAGGTATGTATGATTGCTTAACAATCTGTAATATCCTAATAGTATTTTCCACATACAGGTAAGTATACGGAATGAAATGAAATTGTTAGATTTGTCTAACAAATCATAATTTTATGAATGGAGTATACTTACCTGTATGTGGTTCCCTTCCCACCTCCCCTCAGCATCTTCCCGTCCTGGTAGAGTGGCTTTCTGCCGCCAGAAGGGGAGACTGAGGTATTGAGATGGAACACGTCATGCAATCAGTGTATCACGTGACATTATGGTCACGGGTGAATGACGAATTTATTTTTAGCGAGTTGTGAGCTAGACAAGGGAGAATAATCCTAATAGTATTTTCCACATACAGGTAAGTATACTCCATTCATAAAATTATGATTTGTTAGACAAATCTAACAATTTTATCTACAAACATGGGTTCTCAAAAGAAGCGTCTCAATGAGACGCTTCTTATGAGCACCAAACTAAATAATTAAACTTGGGAACAAAACATATTCACAAGTTTACGCTCAAAATTATGTTCATATGGACATATAATTATATAAGTTTCAAAGATTGAAAGATAGAATGGATTTCATCCATTTAATACAATTTCTATGAAAAGAGTCAACAGTTTCTAAATTCTTTAAACAGTCTGGTAAGTTGTTCCAAATAACTGGACCTGAATAAATTAAGCTTTGTTTGAAAATTTCTTTTTGTGGCTTTGGAGTATAAAAATCCAATGCATCTGTTGATCTTTGAGACTGAAGCGTTTCATTAAAAGGTCGAAAAGAGAACATTTGATTTACAGATGAGGGTAGGACGGATTTAGAAACTTTAAACATATATTTAGCCTTCCTGAGGAAAATGCGTTCATATATGTTTAAAATTTTAAGCTCATCCATACTGTTGGCAATGTTATCATATTGGTAATTTACAATGATTTTAACAGCTCTTTTTTGTAACCTATAAATTCTGTTTAGATTATATTGAGATGTTCCTCCCCATATTGTAGAACAATAGTCAATGTGGGGTTGAATATATGTTTTGTAAAATTGTACTCTGTGTTCGGTGGATAAATAGTCCTTCAAGGATCTCTGACACTTTGATAGGGTATCTGCCTATTTTTCAGATGCTTCCCAAAACTTCCCTGTGCATCAGATATGACTGATATCCTTTGGAATAAGACGCTTGATGTATTAGGACCGAATTAAGGTTATAATAAGACAGGTCGACCCCTACGACAAAACAGGAGACGCTACCAAAAGGGTTAGGGGTTGCAAAATTTGACCTCACCAAAACATTTAGAAATCAATTATTTTCATGTGTTTGTTTTTTTGTTGCTTTACGTCCCAAGTCAACAGCTATGGTCATTGCGGGACGGTCAGTTCACCTAACCACACTTTTTCCTGGGCAGGCTTGAACAAGCGGTTAACCAGTAATTTGTGCACATACTTTCGTTTGTAACTGACAACAACCCTTCTTGAATGAATCAGCGGAAGGGAGGAGAATGACCGTAGAAATTATTTCATGATCAATCTCCACGAAAGTATGGGACCAGGCTGGGATGGAACTCACGACCCCTGGATCTGCAGTCAGATACGCATCTGTAGCCAGACACGTTTCCGATTGCGCTACGCAGCCCGGTTGTAAGGGTATTATATCATCAATACTTGATTAAAAATCACAGTGAAAGTATTTCAAAGTCCAAAACCATAAGCATTTAAATGATTATTTTCGTTGTTGTTTTTTTATATCTGATTTCTTAAGAAATATTTTGAAGCGCAACTGTAGTCCATATTCAACCTTGATGACAATGTATTTACCTGGTGCAACATTATGCAGCAATGTACTATAACCATTCATCCATGCGTAAAGTACACCAGGCCAAGAGCCATGTACTTTATGTGTATTGGATAGATACAGTTTATGTGCAAAATAATCTACCAAGTGAATTTAGTAAAAGGACAATTTTCATAATCTAAAGAAAAATATGCCAAAAGCATTGTAATATCTTATGGGTAATGGATTATGAAAAGGAAGCTTACTTGTACTAATTATTTCATTAGACTGGAAAAAACGATATTCAAAAGAGCACACCAAAAATCCAAATGCTTATGTTCGGGCTCGCCCAGACGTAACATTTTGGGCAGTAGGATATCTTTCCCCCCCCCCCCAAGTTCCAGCTAGCTTTTCACACATATTATGTAAAATATGAGAACACACTTACGCGGGGGGGGGGGGGGGGGGGGGGGGGGGGGGGGGGGGGATGATGTTTTAAAAATATTTTTCTATTTACGATATGTATAATACAAAAGGCGACCATTTTAGCCCCAAAATAAAGCCATACATTCATGATAATAGGAAATCAAATGCAAAATCATAAAATAGAGACCAACAGCGAGCTTATATATGAAGATGGAATCATTTGATCGACTTTAATTTTTATCAAAAATTATAATCAGCGATACACTGTGATTCCCATTACCACCGTCAGAGGTCCTTTGGATAAAAGCCATAGATTTGCAGAAATTTTCTTAGCAATAAAATTAATATGAATAGACCAGGTTAGATTGTTATCAATGCGAACACCAAGAACTTTCTCATTTTCAACTGAGTTCAAAACATCATTGTTTTAAGTTAGATGCAAAATGTCATTATGAAGATGTAGACGTTTTTGAGAGGTGGTAATTAACATTGCCTTGGTTTTTTCTGTGTTTAATAACATTCCATTAAGCTTACACCATTCAGAAAGATTTTGTTAAGCTATCTGCAAGTTTTGCTCAATATAATCTTGAGTTTCACCAATTATATACAATGTGGTGTCGTCCGCATAAAGATTGGTTGAGGCATTATTGGTATATAGTGGTAGATCATTTATAAACATTAAAAATAACAATGGACCCAAGATTGACCCTTGAGGCACACCAAACAAAACATTCTCAGTTCTTGATTCAATATTATTAATGACGACTTTCTGCTTCCTGTCCAACAAATAAGAAGAAAACCAATTAATTGTTTTATCTGAAAGTTTATAGTGTCTTAGCTTTTTAAGCAAAAGTGTCTGATCTACCAAATCAAAGGCTTTCCTAAAATCAACCATGACCATACCAATTATCTGACTGTTATTTATAGCTTCTAGGAATTCGTTGATCATCTGAAGCAATGCTGTTTCACAGGAATGATTGGGTCTGAAACCTGATTGTGCTGAATGAAGCAATTTATGAGAGGTCAAATAAGTCATTAAGTAGTCATGCACATGTTTTTCTAGCATTTTTGATAAGACAGGCAAGATTGAAATGGGTCTATAATTATAAGTGTCATCCTTAGGGCCATTTTTATATAAGGGTCTTACTTTGCCCTCTTTCCACTTATCTGGAAAAATTAAGTATGCTTTGATTACAGATATACATTAAACTGTCAGAAATAAATGGAGCTGCTAGCTTAAGTTTTGATAGATGAGGAGAATTAAGGTTTTTTTTGTGAACACCAATACTTGCATTTTTGACAAAAAATTAAGATAACTTTTACTTATAACCGGACCAAGCTCTGCTCTGGAGTACCTGTGTCGCCAATGCGCATCTTCACATTTTAGTTTGTTTGTTTGTTTGTTGCTTTACGTCCCAAGTCAACAGCTATGGTCATGGTGGGACGGTCAGTTCACCTAACCACACTTTTTCCTGGGCAAACTATCTTCACATTGTGAACAGTCATTTGGGAAAGTATGAATATAGAGGAATGAAATCTGTTTAAATTACAGATTACACACAAATATACACTCCAAAATTGTTGTAGACATAATAATGTCTAAGTTCAACACATCCAAAAAATTATCAAATTTCCACAACATATGTTCACTGTGTGAACAATCATAACATACAAATTTGAATATTAAGAATGACAACTACTGGAGTCACAGATTACACAAACCAGACACCCTCTAAGCATTTCGGACAGATAAAATTTCAAGTCTAAAAGCACCAAAAATAAGAGAATATTTATAAAATGTGCACAACATATAGGGTGCACATGTTCATAACTGTTATTATGCAAAGCTTGAGCATTCAGGATTGAAAACTGTTGGAGTTACAGATTACACAAACCAGACACCCTCTCAGAATTTTATGGGAAAAAAATGTCTGACCCCCCCCCCCCCCCCCCCTTAAAATGAAAAAAAATCATGAGATATGTATAAAATAGGGGGAGCCTTGAACAATCATTATGCAAAGTTTGATATAAAGTAATGAAAACTGTTGTAGTTACAGATTACACAAACCAGACACCCCCTTAGCATTTCAGAGGGAAAAAACACCCGTCAAAAATGAGAAAATATTTTCAAATGTGCACAAGATGAGAGGTGCACATCTTCGATGTTTGAACAATCAATATGCAAGGTTTGAATATAAAGAAATGGAAACTGTTGGAGTTACAGATTACTCACACCAGACACCATCTTAGCATTTTTGGACGAAAGTTCTATGATCAGGAACTTTCGTAGTTTTTGTAGATGCAGTTTCTTCTATTGATTTGTTTGGTCCAACTATCTACACAAAACATCAAGCCATTCTTCTATTCATCCATTTTTATTTACAAGTTAATAAACGCCATGGGGCACAGCCCCTGCACACTGAAAAGTACTTTTAACTCTACATTACTTTCTTCACAGTCACCAATGATATAATTTTTAGATGTGCACTATTCAAAAGTCAAACTTATTCTGTCTGTATTTTTGTGTACTTCCTCAGATCCAAAATAATGTTAAACAGATCATTCAATCATTATTTTGCTCTAAGGTAGTATCTTTCAACAATCTTATTAAAGTTAGTTTTATTGAGGAAATTGTTACATGTATTTACAGTTACATAAATTTTGGACATATAATTCCTTGAGAATGACACCCAAGGCTGTACAAATTTTAATTACTATTTATCAATGACAAAACTTTAGAAGTATTAAAATCACTAACTTAACCTAATTTTTATGTAGAAAACCAATCTGATAGTTCAACACCCCTCAAAATAAGTAAATAGTCATGAATGTGCACAAAATAGAATATGCACATCTTCAATATGTGAGCAATAATTATGCAAAGTTTGAATAAAAAGGAATAAAAACTTTTGGAGTACAGACTAAACAAACTAGGCACCACAAAAGTGTTGGGGACGGACAGACAGACGTATTGGACCCATTACTAGACCTGGTTTCATTATAGGGACACATGTAAAACACTGTTATTTTAAGGTATATCTTTCCACATAAGTCAGATCCTACCTAAGATGAAGATTTTTAAATTTTAAAACTGCTTCTTAAGTGGCCAGGTTTGTTCTTCAACAGAAACCAGCAAAATCATATTTACTGCTGTTCATTGTCATCAACCGGAAGCATTTCATCAAATACTGACCTGTCTGATTTGAGCACTGTGGGTACATGTGACATATTTGTTTATCATATGCGTCACAAAGTCATGTGATTCGCCCGATTGGCTGATTCAATATTGTTTATCAAGCGCGTCATCACGTGTCACTGAAATGGTTTCTATGAAAATGCCATGCGGAGAATGTTTTCAAAAATGTTTTAGTGGATACAATATGATCAGTCTAAGGCTGAATACCGTAATACCTATCATTGTTATGATTTAACTACCCAAAATGGCTAGATATCTCCATTGAAGGATTATCTATTGGCATTTAACACTTGTTACTTTTTAACGTAGGCGCTTTGAGTAATGCGTACCAGGTAACAGCACAAACCCGATTTTTCAGTCGTGATGTCCCATAGCAGACAGGTCGATTCTTTAGTATCGCGCCTGCGCAAGACAATGACTGCTGTTTTCAATCCCTGTAACTCACAAGCACTGTCGGTGTGTCAAATGGTTTGTTTGGATAAAGAACAATTTTAGCAATTGTGAATCTCCATGTCCCCATCATGTCTCCCACAAAATGTGGTTCAATCAAAAGTATAGTCTTGAGGGAGATGATGTTTGAGAAAAAACAGGATGGCTGTCTTTGGTTTCATCCTAGATATCAGAATAGAATGATTTTAGATCTTCCAAGCCATATTGCACTTGATTCTCAGGTCTCAAGTCCCTTGTGCATTTGATCTGGGTATAAAATGCTTGCCACAGTAGGCATGTACAAAGAGAACAAGTTAACTGAATGTTTTGTTGACAGCTATTCCATTTTTCACATTATTACCCAACGGCCTATATACAGAGTAATTGTGTATTTTTTGATCTGTCACGAGTCAGTGAACTATTGCCCAGGCAATAGTTTTGGATATTGACTGGGGCTATATCAAGGCCTGGTTTTCCACTTCGCTGCTAATAATACTAAGGCGCTCATCGTCTTGCTCGACGAAGATGCGCATAAGGTTCGTTTACGCAAGGATATGTCATGTAGCAATGGCGAATATGAGGCATGATTTGGCACCTTGCAACACCCATAACTTCGTTGTTTGCGGTCAGAAACATAAAATGTGGGTACTTGTTTTCTTAGTTAGAGCAAGCGGAACACTTTGAGACCAAATTTGAGCAGTTTAGATGAAATTTCCTATTTTTCAAGAAAACCACATCGTCTACAGCAACGCTGCTATGTATGTCATCAAATGGGCTGGGTAATAAAACAGTTATTTCGTGCATATTTGTAGAAGTCCAACTATTACCCCTCGGTACAGTGGACAACCTGATGCACAGCGCCTCAGGGTAATAGTTTTGACTATACTACAAACAGGCATGAAATACCTGTATAATAGCAAATGCTTACAAGTTGCAGAACACATCTGAGAACCTTGAAATATACTCATGTCCAATGAAAATGCACCACCTACAAAAATAACTATATCTTTTTAACGACACAGCATTTTATTTTTGCAATTAAGTCTTATTGTATTGTAGCGATTCCGTCAAAGTTACTGATAGGCCTTTAAAACGGAATGATCACTGATGATACATGCTGGAAGCATTTAACAAAACAACCGTCAAAACAGAGTCACAGAACCAGCCATCGAATAATTCAGAATTTTCAAAAGCATTATTCTCGCAATTTTCTTTGTAAAAATTGCATAGAATCTCTAAATTGATAGCATGGAATAGTCATCTTGCCTTGAAAGCGGCTATTACGTCAAAATGTGACGTCTCAGCATAATTTTGACTAGGCATAAAATCGAGACATTCAAGGAATCCTTCTTTCTTTTACAGATGCAAAACTACGCCATGGCCGTAGCAGGAAGATTTTTTGCTCGTGTAGCGGGTCGTTAACATCGACGAAACGTAGGTATCGACGTTTTTTTTTGATAAATGTCAATCTCTAAAAGCTAACATACACAAACCTTAGAGTATCTGTGTTAAACCTAATGTTAGATGATACTCGCAATAACAGATGAACACAAATTTTTGAAGATTTAAAACGCTAGTGTTACGAACAATGGCTGGCGATGTGCTCAAAGTTGACGTCAATGATGCAACATCATTTTTTTAGAGGATTTGTATGACGTACATTTTGCATGTTTGTGAGTTTGTACGACGTAAATGAGCATTGTGTAGAACACTAGAACTATAGAAATCGCAATTAAACATTTTACGTCGAGACCTGATAAGCTTGAGGTCGGACCTGATAAGCTTGAGGTGGTAGCTTCCTTCTGCTACCTAGGTGACATGCTTTCTGCTGGTGGAGGCTGTGAAATGGCGGTCACTACTCGTGTGAAAACCGCCTGGAAGAAGTTCAGGGAGCTACTACTAGTTCTCACATCCCGCCACCTCTCTTACAAGACCCGTGGCCATGTGTACAGCTCTTGCGTGCGGAGCGCCATGCTCCATGCCAGTGAAACTTGGCCACTTACCAAGACAAACCTGCAGCGCTTGCAACGCAATGATAGGGCCATGATCAGACAGATCTGCAGTATCAAGCCAGAGGATGTGGCCAGGGTAAGGTCAAGCGAGCTACTGGCAAAGCTTCAGCTTGAGGACCTCGACCTCATTTTGAGAGAGAGAAGGCTTCGCTGGTCTGGGCATGTGGCGCGTTCGAGTGGTGCAATCAGAACAGCATATGATATGCAGATTGACGGCAAGCGGGGGGCAGGGAGGCCCAAGCAAACATGGAAGAAACTGACAGAGAAAGACTGCCGTGAGTGGAAGCTCACCACAGTTGACCCTCAAGAAAGGAGCACCTGGAGATCAGGTGTGAGATCTGCTATGGTGCAGCTAGCCAGTTACCTGGAAAGGGGCCCACTGATGTGGATGATGCCCCTGCACCTGCACGTTAATCAAAAATCCGATTATGATGATGATGATTTTGTCGGACCACTCAGTATTTAAGCTTACATAGTGACATTGGTCGCGTTAGTGTAGCGTTAGGTGTTGCGTCACAACTGTCAAAGTTGTGGGGAAATGACAGGGGATCTATTGGCAAACAGAAAATATTTAAAAGAGATTTTGTGGTCTTTTTGTATACGCCCAAAATGCGAATAACACAATTTTGAGGCTGGTGTTACGTCATGTGTTAACGGAGTCACTGGAATAGAAATGTTGTGAGAAAACATTGCATTTGTCCTAAATAATAATTATAAATACCGGTAATACAATTTTGCACACATTTTTATAGGCCACAAATATGCGCATCTGAAGAGTGGTGCGTTTTCATTGGACATGAGTATAATTCACGATAAATAGCCCTGCCTCATTGCCAAGCATGCCGGCCCGGTGTCTCAGTAATTTGCCAGAGGACCTTAAGGCCTGAGGGCAAAAGTGGGTGCCGGGCGGATATGCCTAGTAACATTGCATTGGCCATATTTTAAACTTACTATTACATGTTACATGCGGGTCTTTACGTTAAATTATGTCATTTAAATGTGCACTAAAGGGCCGATATTGACACAGGTGCATGAATTTATGAATATGTGTTACTTTTTCTGATGCTTAGTTACAATCTTATAAATTCGAACCGAAAATTTTGAGAAAATAACAAGCCAAGAAAAAAATGAAAATTTTGACCACCTGAATCATAAAAAAACTTTTTTCCATTACTCGATTTGACCATTTTTACAAATCCTTAAATTACGCAAAAAGTCATAACTTCAAGCCCCTGTGCACACGAGGGTCGAAGACAGTGAGCTAAAAATGTATAAAATCAGATCATATGTTTTGTTACTTTTGACAAAAGGAACTACCTATTTTCTCGCTATTAAAACTACTGTCTTACAGTGCGCACCCTCTCTCTTTTGCACTAAAAGACATACTTTGGAGGTCTATATAGCAAAAAAAAAAAATAGACCCAGATCAGCGTGCTCATTGAGGTCTAAGTGCCGTTTGATCAGGGCTTAAAATGTATGAATCCTTGATAAATTAGACTGGAGTGCATATGTATATATACAGCAGACATCATACGAAGATGACATTTTTCTGGACAAAATTAATAGCAGGACAAGGGTTAAGCAATATCTCTCTGAAATCTGTATAGATCTATACTTTATGGTAATTTTTCTGAGAAATTTCCTATCATTCACAAACATTCTAACACTTTACAGGTTCAGGGGAGGCCCTTTAAACTAACTGATTTCCTTGCTGCTTTGGGGTTAAATAGCTGTTAAATAAATTAAACTATCCATCAGATTAATGCTTCTTGGAAAGGTAGTTATGTCATCTGAAAATACTCTGTGGTTGTAGGATCGACTGTGTTCCCAAACGGGAGCCACAGTATCCCGATTGGGCATCACAACGTTCTCTTGTTCCTGATCGGGGTCCACTGACTACCAGAAAAAAAGCCTAATTTCAAACCTTAATAACTTTTTGATTAGACATTTTGAAAAAAATCTGAACGGTCAAAAGTTTGGAAATTTATTCATCTTTAAGCTGCTAAAACTTGGTGAAAATGGTTAAAAACTGTGACACATATTTTTTCGTTTTCTGAGACCACTATAAAAACAGTAAAATGGAGCCCAATCGAGTAGCAAGTTACTATTTATAGTAACATTTACCTGTATTTTTCTCTCAATTTAAGTAGGTCAATGGAGCCCGATAGAGCATCTCTCCTCCACTGCTAATGGACGTCATTACTTAATATCACTAAATCTGTAAACCACTAGTGGTTTATCAATTTTATTGCATGGTGTTATATCACTCCCTGCCCCAATGTCCTGTGATAAATGTTTTTTTTTTCAACTATGAAAAATTAAAATGATGAAAGTGTTACTGAAAATCATGTAAAAGAGATTCAATATTCAATCAGATAATAAACTCTTTTATATTTTAACAGTGCACCTCGACTCCTGTAAATGCATACTGAAACATTTTTTTTGAGTTGTTTCACTGCAAAACATGAACTGCCATTTCCAGTCAATAGTCGTGCAATTTTCTAACGGATATTTTGCATTATGTGAATGAGAAACAGTGTGGAACCTGATCAGCTGGCTTCATCAGAAGCCAGCTGATCAGGTTCTACACTGCTTTTAAAAGTGATCCTTCTTTTGTTAAACAGTACATAGTATCCTTTCTAGTGTTGCAATCATCTTGACAGAGAAGAGAGAGCTGGTCGCTTTACTTAAATTGTCTTCCTGATGTCTTGTGACTGTTTAAGTGTTTTGGTTTAAACAGTATTTTATTTCTTTATATACATACAATATTTAACAATTTACATAATCAATGGACCAGGATCTGACAGTAAGCTAAAAGCTTATACGAGTCATTTCCTGAATAGCATTCGGTAGCAGTAAATATATGTGAACAGTGTAAAATTCAAACCATTTTCTAGAGAGAGAGAGAGACAGACAGACAGACAGACAGTGTTTAAATGTTTAAATGTTTTGTGGCTCTTCCTCACAGTGCCAGGAGTTAGTCTGCAGTGCGTGATAGTGGTATTGCCTGATAAACCTACCTATTTTAATCATTTTGAAACAGTTATGACCACAGTGCTCTTATTAGTTTGAATGTAAAGTGTATGAATTTCTACTTACTTTGCATGAGGCCGTGGATTTGTTTTATGATGTATATCGTTCCAAGTGATCACTCCCTCTTTGCCAGTCATTCTAGAATGTCCTATGGTAAATATTAACTTCCTGTCGAAAGCAATGCGCAGTAACTCGAGAGTTTTCCTCCCGTCTTCATTATCAGGAAGATAGGCTGTTCGAATTATCCCTTTATATGGACTCCCAGGTTCTGGATGTGCTGGCTGAAATATAAAGCAAATGACATTTCCATGCTTATGGCATAGCATAGCCAGACATTCACCCAGTTTTATATAAGTTGGTCCCTTTTCTGTGTTACACCAATTTGATTTGTTTGTTTTCTGGAATATTAGTAAGAAAGCTCCATGTGAATTGGACTAATGGTCCAGGGGATAAAGATAAAGCACATGATTAAATACCTTCCAACACAAAAAACACTATAACACTGCTCTGATGATGAAGGGGCTACTGTGACCTTGAAATTGGACATACTGACCTGGCCCACATAAGCAACACATGTTTTGTTACTGTGGACAAAAAAATGTGCCTTGAGATATGGAAATCTGGCAAATGATCAGAAACAAATTCTCCATTTGGCCTTAGCCTGTGACTTGACCTTGAACATACAAGCCTAGGTCATATTTTTGACATATGGTCTTGGTATGATTGACACTTGTGCCAAGTGATATGATAATTAGATGGGCAATGTGTAAATCATGCATGGTAAATTAATTGCTAATTTGACAATGAAGTATGACCTTGACTTTGAACATATGGACCTGGATCATGTACATAACATTACATATTGTCTTTTTATTGTGGACATTTGTGCTAAGTAGTTTGAAAATTGGTCAAAGGATGTGGAAGCAAAGGTCCAAAAAACGTTTCACTTGACCTTGGTTTTGACCTTGACCTTGTATACACACAGCTGAATCATTTATGCTACATATCATCTTATCATGGTAGACACTTGTGCCCAGTGATATGATAATTGGTCAAAGGATGTCAAAGTTATGATAGGAAACAGAGTTTTCATTTGGCTAGGAGTGAGTGTGACCTTGACATTGACCTTAAACATACAGATACAGAGCATGTATGTGACACATTTTATTGATACGATGATAAATTGTGCCAAGGGATATCAAAATCTAGCAAAGTCTTTTGGAGTTATGCCCAGGAAACATATTTCCCAACTAATTTTTCATTTGAACCTGGCCTATGGCCTTGATTTACATTCAAGACACATTATCTGGTTATGGTGGACACTTTTACCAAGTAATATGAAAATTTAACAAAGGATGTGGGAGTTATGCTCCAGAAACAAGTTTGCCAATTGACCTTAGCCTGTGACCTTGAGCTTTGACACAAAGCCCTGGGTTATATACACACTACATTGTTTTTGTTTGGTTTGGTTGGGTTCTTTACCTCTCAATCAACAGCTTTGGTCATGTCCAGATGGTCAGTTCACCTAACCACACTTTTTCATGGGCAAGCTTGCCAGTACTTCATGTGCACTTTCGCTTGTAACTGACAACAATCCTTCTTGAACAAGCTGAAGGAGGAGAATCACCGCAAAAAAAGTTTCATGAAAAATTGCCATGAAAATATGGGAACAAGCTGGGATCGAACTCACAATCCTCTGGATCTGCAGTCGGACATGTTACCACATGGTTCATACAGAGTTTGCCATTTCAGATTTAGGGCCTTTTTAGGGTCTTTTCAGGGACATACACAGCAGATTTAGGGCCATTCTAAAATATAAAAAAAATCCGCGAATCTGCTTACCTTAATTGCACTGTTAGACTGTCTGAAACCTGTAACATATTTTTGATGACAGGAATCAGATCGTTTACACCTTTCAAGAAATGTTCCAATAGGTCACTAACCTTGCCGTGTCCCATGAAAACTGAACCAAGATAACTGGTGATGACCTTGTCACTCCAGTACCTAACATGAAAATCCATTTGCTTGGCTTGGGATTTTTTGTTCAAGCTCTCATCAAAAAGAATGACAAAGTATCCTTTAATGTCACTTATAATTAAGGATCTAAGATACTCAGCAATCCCAAACACAGTGAAATATGCAGTCTTGCGTTCGCCACATGTGAACTTTTCAGCAATCTTACACTATCTGGAAAAATGGCTTTAAACAGCGGTCCTACTGTTTCATTTGATTTGTAAGAGTTATGGTTAACAACTGTTTGTATTGTCCACATCACCTCTGCTTTTAAAACATCTGTTTTAGATACAAATTTTTCAAGGCCGCTGGTGGAAGGATTCGTCGTCTTCGTTGTGGAACTCGGAGGGGGTGGAACAGTAAACTTGTCCATGCTTACTTGTGACGCATCGGATTCGGAAAATTGCCTGTGAGAGTCGCTTTTCTCATGCGACCGTAATGCAGCCTCTCCCATATTCCCGAGAGTGATATCCTTGTCACATATTTTACATTTCACTAAATGTTTGTCTTCCTGCTTCATAACCCAGCTGTAAGTCCGAGTCCATTTCGGATTGAATACACATTTACCCATTTGATAGCCGACACGAGTTAGAAATAGATTCTTGAACCGCACCGGAAACGCAACAATCGGCTACCTTCGGAGGTTTCCATAGCATACGGATAAATCAAAACAGCATAACAGGGGAAACAACCGCCACTCTCCGCAGCAGTTGCTTTCCCTGTTCGCTACGGAAGCCGCGCTGGTTTCCCATTCAAGAAGACCACTATTGAAATGTTGCGATTTCTATTCAGCTTCTTTTTAGGGCTTGTCGGAGCATAATTTAGGGCCCGAAAAGGCTGAATTAGGGCCTTTTTAGGGCTTCAAATGGAATATAGGGCCTTTTAGGGCCAACCTCCGAAATTCCAGGCCTTTTCAAGGCTGTGCGAACCATGTACCAACTGTGCAACAAGGCTGTAATGGTGGACACTTGTGCCCATTGAAAGATAATTAGTTGAAGGATGTTAAAGTTATGCTTGTGGTATCATTTTTTGTTTCATTCGACTGTAACCTTGTACAAAGTGTCCATACAGAGCTGGATTATGTATGTCACACATTGTCCTGAAATAGTGAATACTTGTGACATGTCATATGACAATCAAGCAAAAGATTACAAACCCAACAAAATATTTCAACAGGTCATAACAATGTTGCATATGTATGATAAAAACCTTGAGCTGTACATGCAGAAAACACTATTTCAAAGTACTTTTAGCATTATTTGATAAATAGAATTAAACACTCCAACTCCCTTCAAATTATTGAATTCAATACCGAACTTGTTACAAACAAGAGGGCCCTAGGGCTCTGGATTGCTCACCTGAGTCCTGGCACATAAGAAGGTGTATTGGCCTTTGGCTAAAGAGATATCATTCAAAGATATTTATATTTTAGCCAAAGGCCATGTTGTTCAGCTGAGCTAGACATTTTGATCAATTTTGGTAGAAGGCATCATGAGGAACATTTCTTTGAAATTATTTTGAATTTGGACCAGTGGTTCAGGAGGAGAGGTCATTTAAAGATATTTCTTATCTATAGCTCTGGTGCTTTTTGTTCAGTGCTTCCACACCAATTGTTCAATTATGGTAGTGGGCCTTATGCAGAACATTTCTGTGAAACAGTATTGAATTTGGAACAGTGGTTCAAGAGGAAATGCTGTTTTAAGACATTTCTTATCAGCCCCATTGTTCAGTAATTGGGAACTATTTGTGCAATTTTGGTAGAGTGCATCATGAGGAAAAATTCTGTGAATCATTTGGAATTTGGACCAGTGGATCAGGAAATGTTGTTTAAAGACATTTCTTATCTAGAGTTCCGGTGGCCCCTTTGTTCAGTGGAGCAGAACCATTTGTGCAATTTTGGTAGAATGCATCATGGGGAATAATTCTGTGAAATTATTTTGAATTTGGACCAGTGGTTCAGAAGGAAATGCTGTTTAAAGATATATCTTATTTGGAGCTCTGGCAGCCCTTATGTTCAGCAGAGCAAAAGCATTTGTGTTATTTTGGTAGAGGGTATTATGAGGAACAATTCATTGTAATTATTTTGAATTTAGACCAGTGGTTATGGAGGAAATGCTGTATAATGATATTTCTTATCTAGAGCTCTGGTAGCCCTTTTGTTCAGCGGAGCAGAACCATTTGTGCAATTTTGGTAGAGGGTGTTATGAGGAACAATTCTTTGAAATTATTTTGAATTTGGGCTTGTGGTTGGGGAGGAGATGTTTAATAAAAATTCTTATCTATACCTCTGGTGGCCCCATTGATAGATGGAGCGTAACCATTCATGCAATTTTGAAAGAGGGCATCATAGGGAACATTTACGTGAAGTTATTTGAAATTTGGAACAGTGGTTTAGGAGAAGATGTCGTTTAAAGAAAAGTTTACGGACGGACGACAGATCGACGATTGACAAAGACCGATCACAATAGCCCACCTTGAGCCTTCGGCTCAGGTTAGCTAAAAAGTAGTAAAATATTCATCAAGCCTCAAATTTTATCGTTTTTCTTCAACAAATTGAATAAATTCAATAACCAAATAAGATTCTCAATGTTATGTATGCCATCTCCATGCCATGTAACATTTAGGTACTTTCACTTAATATTCATGGAAAAAGTTGACATGCCAACTTACACTTATGTTTTTGTAATTCTCGAATTCCATATTTAAAGGCAAATTCAATCTTGTAATAACTAAGTACAGTCAGTAGGGCAGAAATGGATTTCAGATTGTAACGGATAATTAAACACAATTATTAAAATAAGAAAGGAGGCAAAGATCAGGAATCAATACAATCATGTACCACACCTGACCCAGGATACCACATGGGAAAGTGACAAAAACACAATTAAACATCACAAACAAGTGCCAAGAGGTCAGCCCTTTCCCATCAGGTGACCACAAGGCAGCGATGAACAGACGCAAAAGCATGACAATTTAAACACAAGACAGAAATATCACAAAATGATCCACAAAAGAACGGTCTGAAGTAAAGGCTTTTTTGTCTACCATTTGCTAAAGAGACATCCTCCACTGGATTCTGTTAGTTTGTTTTGAATTTTGCACCTAGATGAATGTTTACTGGCCTAGTTTCAAACATGGTTAATGTTAAAACCAGCATTTTTATAAGAACTTTTTTCATTTACCACCTGTCGCTTCATCAGAGAAAGTAAGAGCACCATGTCACTGACAGAAAGTTTTCGTTCAAAAAACACCATATTAACACATAAAACAATGAAATACAAGAGCATGTGATAGAGGCAGTAACAGATTGCACAATAAAGTAATCACTTTCAGCACAAGCACATGTAGCGCTAGAAAAAAAAGCATCAAAACAATGACTGTGACACATGCAAACGCCTGCATTGTGAGCTCACGGGAGCACAAAAGGCTCATGGTGAGCTATAGTGAATGACTATGTCTGCCGTCCTGTGAAATCTGGTTACCATGGCAACCAAATGAAAATTGTTAAACCATTTCTTTAAAATGCATCACTTTCTTGATAAAACTTCACAGCAATCTTCAAATTGAGGTCCTCTTTTGAAATTGTTTTTAGAAATCCAATGAATTCATTGATAACTCTGGTTACCATGACAACCTAATTAAAATTGTCAACTATTTCTTTGAAATGCTTCTCTGCCTAACCCATTTAGTTAATTTTAAGAATACTTAGTAGGAAAGTTCTTTATGAGGTACTCTTGTAAAATTAGTAAAATAAATCCAATCCATTTAGAACTCTGGTTACCATGGTAACCAAATGAAATTGACGACATTTGTTAAATGCATTCCCTCCTAAATTACACAGTCAGATTAGATAAAACTTAACAGGAATGTTCATTATGAGGTCCTCATAAATTGTAAAATTGCTCAGATAAATCCAATCTATTGTGAAAATAACATGCCATTGGGTTTACAAAGGTAGAGCTGGGGCAGGAGTGGCACAAGCCACCACCCCCATACACACTAAAATTTCTTGATCATGAAAGAAAAAAGTTGTTTGCGCTTCCTTAAAGAAGATTCGAAATGGAGATTTTGGGGATGTCAATTGATTTCCAAGCCCCCCCTCCCCCAACCCCAAAAAAAGCCCTTTTGTGACTTTAAAACAATGATGTGGTCTCATTTAACACACTTGCGCGGTGGATTCTGCAAAGTGTTGGGGTTATTTTTATTTGATTTGCCTCGGGCTAACCCAAATCCTTTGGATCAGAGCCTATTTACTGCAGAATTAAGAAAGTACATGTATGATGAAAAATAGTGGTAAGGACAGGCTGAACACCATTCTTTTGCCAGCCATAAATATCATTTTTTTTGTTTTGGTAATATTTGGACACTTATTATCCATGTCTGAATAATATTCAGCATTGAAAAGGTTAATTATAAGCCTGCACAAGGTGTGGAGGGTTTTGAGAAGTACCCAATATGATATCATTACCAAATATCCCCTACACCCAGACGCTATCTGGTACTGGCGTAAATGGTGTATGCTAAAAACTAACTCGTGAAAGACACAGGATAATTTTACCAGGAAAATGTTTACATATTCTTGAAGAGCATACTTTTGTCTTTCCATAGGTATTTAGTTTTTATTCATTTACTTCATTTAATTGGAAAGACACATGCAGCATGGATGTTCTTAGCCGTCCGATACTGTCCTATTGACTGTAGGCTAAAACAAACATGTAGTACAGGGTCTAAATTTCCAACTCACCCCTTGCCGTCCATCAAGAAAACTGTATGTGATCTCAATCCTTCCACAATGTTCATAACCTGCACAGGTGGAATGACGATTAAATTCCACATTCATATTTCCATGTGGCTGGTCACCAATTATAATACCACATGCCTTGCCGCAAGTAGGACATGCCTTCTTGTAGTTGTTTAGGTAGTTGTCTATGCAGTCTGTGCAAAATATATGTCCACACGGCAATATTTTCTTCTGTGTAATCACATCCATACATATAGCACAGTTTTCAGTTGCATCCTCACCTCTTTCCTTTTCTGCCTCCACAGAAACCTTTGGCTATAAACAATCATAAGACCACACAAGTAAATTTCATGCAAAAAGTGTGATTTTTTTCCCATTAGATCTGATTCAAACATATGTTTTGGGTGCTCAAAAGAACCATCTCATTGAGACGGTTCATTTGAGCACCCACAACATATGTTTAAGTTAAGAAATAAGAAAGGTATTTTTTATTTACACAGTCTTATCAGGAGGTCTGAAACAATGATTTCAGTTGAAAAGGACCAGTATAGATAGACATCTATATGAATAAATGATGGAGTGCGTTGTGGTCATTCTAGTTCAGCAAACATAACACTAATGAGGGGAGAGCTGGCCCTGTAGTCATGAGGTTATACAACTATTTTCAAGCTCAACTCAAATGAGCGTGAAATTTCAACTGCTCATAAAAACTAAAATGCTACAAAATGAAGATTTTTATTCCTTTCAAATTCTCAGATGTTGTATTGATCAAATTGCCAACAATTGCTGGCATTTTAACATTTATGAGCATAATAGATTTCATGCTCAGTTGAGCTGAGCATGGAAAAAGTTGCATAACCCAAAGGCCTTGTTGCTTTGCTTATGGTGTTCTTACTTTTGTGTACAAGTTGTTGGTTTACATGTGTTCGAGATTCTCTTTTCCTCTGGGTGCCAAGCCTTGGTCTGTAATCTGTGATTGCAACATTTCCTAGCATTGGGTCATAAAATCTTTCATGCTCAACTCAACTGTGCCTGAAATTTTACACTGCTCATAACAATTGAAATGCTAAAAAATTAAGATGTTTCTTGCTCTATATCTCTCATACTGTATTTATCTTACTAATTAATGTTAAAATGCCAACAATTGTTGGCATTTTAACATTTATGAGCAGGATAAATTTGCCGCTCAGTTGAATTGAGCATGAAAGCAGTTTAATAACCTCGCGGACAGGGCATATTTGTGCTTTTCACTAGTATCAAGAAGACAATAAGTTACTCAAGATATCATATGTAATGGGCCTCATCGTGAAAAAACCTTTGAAGTTCCAAACCAAGTAAACCTCAAACCAGTCTGCAAAGTTAAAGAGACTAGCTGCATGGAATTTTCAAACTCTGTAGGCAGAAAGTTTACCTATTATGCGTTGCAGAGAGCAAATAACAAAGATGCTGATCAGAGTGTGCATATAAACAGTCTGGTCTGCACCTTTGTAGTTCCAATGCAACAATGTCAGATTTTCTCGTGTCATTGAAGCCTGTTACGCAAAGAAGCGAGAATTTAAAACAAAACAAACTCATCAATTTGTTATTCAGAGATACAATAGATGTGCGTGCTGAACAAACCCCCTTTTTCAGCGCTGCCAGGTATACGATAAGTCCCCTTTTTCTAAGAAAAAAGATATGACTGAATTGTTATATGAATGGTCCCAACTTCTGACACCCCTGTATGAAAATACTCATATTTTTGCTCAGATATTCAGCTCAGAAACCAAAATTGTAGTATTTATTTGTAAACTTTGTTTACAGACAGCAAAGAGGGTATATAAAAATCAAAGAACAGTATATGCATAATGTAAACATTTTGTTAAATCAAGTACCGTATATGAATAAAGCCTGTCAATTAATGTATGAGCTGACCAAATTTGAAGCTCCTAGCTATAACAATTTTCGAGATATCCTGATTACAAGTTTTTCAATAGCCAAATTTGCAAAGGGAAATAGCTAAAAAAAAATAAAATAACCTTTTTAAAAAAAAATCACCAGGTAATCTACTCACCTTCCTGAATCAGCTGACCAAATTTGAAGCTCCTAGCTATAATATTTTTTGTGATACCTGGACTTCAAGTTTTCACCAACCGAATTTGCAAAGAGCAATCACTCGAAAAATAAAATAATTACTTGCATGTTGTTCTACACTTCATTCCCTTTAATTTGATATGCAATATGATCATATCCTAAAAAAGTTATTTTTCACCTTGTTCCAATGCCTTATGTCCACTTAGCCTTCAAACTAAAATCCTGTTTGATGTAATCCATATCTGTCTGCATGCAAATTTTAGGTAAAACTATTGACATCTGATTTAGTTATTTAGAAATTTAAATATATTTGACCTGTGACCCTGCCCAAGGGATCAGGGAGGTAGAGTTAAATGTTTGATGCATGCATGGATTTACAGGGGGTGGGGAATTCAGGGGTCTATATGTAACTCTTAGTGTTAACATATCAATTTTAACAAAACTTACTTTATGTCCCTCTATGGTACTTATCCTTTAAAAAGAGAATCCAGTAAATCTGGCCAATGTATACTGAGCTATGGTTCCAGACTGACAGTTGGAAGAATGGACAGGCTCATGGATGATGCCAATACTATATCCTACCAACTTCCTTGGGAATTGGGGGCACAGAAATGTCACTATAAATGATAATACTAATTACTCTGTCTCTTCCAGAATCCTGCGTTGCTGCATCTCTACCAGTTCCATAGTTTTGTGTGGTTGTATCTCTACCAGTTCTAGAATTCTGTGTTGCTGTATCTCTACCAGTTCCATAATTCTGTGTTGTTGCATCTCTACCAGTTCCATAATTCTGTGTTGTTGCATCTCTACCAGTTCCATAATTCTGTGTTGTTGTATCTCTACCAGTCTCAAATTCTTCTTTCTGGAGCAGTTTCTTGAAGACATCAATGACAACCATCATAGCTCTGTGTTCACCACATATCAAATGGACACTTAGTTTGCCACCCTTCATGTTTGTGTTACAGATTTCTACATATGCTGTCAAAAATGCTTCTGCAGATTCTTCTAATGTGATGGCCTTGTATGATCCTATAGGTTTGCAAACAAAGATTGCTATAAGAATTTATCATGAGTTAGAGGGTGGGATAGAAAAAATTGCCCTGGTTATCACCTTTTGGCATCATGAGGCTTGTCAAATGATTTTGTTTGTTTGCTTTGTTGCTTTACGTCCCAGTCAACAGCTATTGCCATAGGGGGATAGTCAGTTCACCTAACCACACTTTTTCCTGGACAAGCAAATGAACAAGAGGTTAACCAGTAATTTGTGCACATACTTTTGCTTGTAACTGACAACAACCATTCTTGAATGAATCAGCAGAAGGGAGGAGAATGACCATAGAAATTACAGTCAAACCTGTCTTAAGCAAGCGGTCAAGGGATAATCCAAAATCGCTTGCTTAAGACAGGTGGCTGCTTAATAGAGGTTCAGCTAAGATGGCCATATGATTGAGGGCTCGAAAGAATATCCCCGAGTTGAGGATACCCATATAATAATGAGTTGAAAAGTATAATGAATAAGGTCTACACTGCTGCAGTAATTGCATTTCTTTATAAAATATATAAATGAAAAAAAAACACAACAAAATATGAAATAAACAAAATCATGTCCATTCAGTCTAAAGATTTCCATGTACATTTTATGTCAAAAGAGTAGAGGTAGCCTATCTCTACTCTTTTGACATATTAGCACTGCTGATCATATTTTTTCTAGAAGCTAAAACTTGATTTTTGATAAGCAAATGCATGTTTAATGCCCATCGTACTATTGAACATGAAGAGAATGTTTGGATTGTAAATTTATTCAGGTGAAAACGAATCGGTAAATGGTTCAAATTTTGTTACTCATAATTTCTTTTTTTTTTCTCAAAAGCTATTGCTTGTTGACTTTTAGCAAATGCCTCCAGCAAAGAGTATTACTTTGCATTTAGATTTTCACACATTTACCGTTAAACATCTGTCACGGTATGGATGAATGAACTTTGGCAGCGGCAAAATGCTTTGATGTTGACAATTTTATCCGCTGACTGGCTCTTCGACTGGTTACCCGCTTGCAATAATGGTTACCCGCTTACAAAAAATCAACAAGTGGTGTTCGTTTAGCGTATTCAGGTTTTTGATTAGTGTTGACGCTGTTTTTAATCCATATGTGCTGGATTCCTTAACCATGTCGTAGTGTTTTATTAGCGTGAACACTTGAATTAGTTGATTTCAGCCCGGTTGTGGTTCGACTGCACTACAAACTTCCAAATAGTTAGGCCCAATAACCTCGACATAGGGTAGCGGCCATTGAAGAATTTATTCTGGGAGACACAACTGCTGGGGAGTTTAATTGCACCTAGCATATGACCGGTGCAAAAAAGTTGATTGATGAAAGTTAATCGAAAGTGGCCGCATCGACGCATAGAAATTGGCCGTTTGAGGACACAGTTTCAGTGTTTTGGGGCGAATTTCGCCGACCGCTGGCCACGTTGGACAGGTGCACGCTTAATAAAGGTGCATTTGCATTCGAAATCGTTCGGGGGGGCTCTAAAGTTGGCGCTTAAGGGAGGGTCACGCTTAATAGAGGTGGCCGCAACAGCAGGTTTGACTGTATTTATGATCGATCTCCACGAAAGCATGGAACTGGACCGGGATCTAACTTTCGACCTCTGGATCTGCAGTCAGGCAGGCGTCTGTAGTCAGACATGTTACTGACTGCGCTCGGCGGCCTGGTACTTGCCGAGTGATGACAAATGGTATCCCAAGGGACAGACTTTTCTATTCCATCCTCACACAAATAATGGATTTTTTTTCATGCTCACCATTGACTGTTTATTTTAAAATAAGCTTCCAGAAGTTCAAGAATATGCTGAGATGCAATATCACATGATGATGTCACTAAATTAACATTGACATCACTTGAAGACCATTTGTGTGAGTTCCATCTCAACCAATGAACAGTCCTCACATCGCACACAGACCTGTGGTTATTTGCCCTTTGCTTCCAGAGTTTGAAGAAATTTGGTTATTGAGATAGTTAACCCTTTGAGGACTAGTACTGGAAACCCCTAAACAGGTACTATGACAAACAGTGAAGACCCAGATGAAATGCCACACAAGGTGGCATTTCATCAGGATCTGCACTGTTTGCAAAGACAAAATAGATCTTCAAAGAAAAAAATAGACTAATGTCTGGAAATTATAATCTGTAACCCTTCAATATATACAAAGGACCAGTGTAAGATTTAGGCTTGCTTTTTACTGGGTCCCTGGTACCCAGGGTATCAACAAAAAATGAGTCCCATGCAAGTTTTACTGCGTCCCAGAAAGTTTCCCAACTTATAATTTTTTATTTGTTTATTTTTTTTTTGCAATGTTATTTGACATGTGCTTATTGGAAATCGATGAACCAGTCTGTGAACGCATTTTTAAACAGACAAAGCATCAAATTGTGATAGTTTAAATTTGGCTTCAGAATTATTTTTATTAAGTTTCTAGCATGATCCTCGAGGCAGACCCCATTTTCTTCCCAGCAAATCGATTTTGGGAAAGCCGTAAATCTTTATAGCAGAGCCTAGTTCTAATTTCAACTGTTGCTATGAACAACGGATCTCGGAAAACCACAACTTAATACTATTTATAGCAGTCTCTTTGTGATTTTGAAGCATTGCAAAGTACTAAAGACGGATTTTCAAGGGCTTTAACTCTCTTTACTATATTAAGCTGGCTTAAATTTGCTGAAAGTGGACTGCTTTTGATCTTGCGTCCAATGGACACAAGCTACTTGTCTATTGTGCGTACCAACAATTTTCGTTGCGAATTTAGATATAATTACGACGTAAACACGAACACTGCAAAGGAAAATCCAATTTAACTGTATCAAACTTTATGGAAAATTCCATTGTTCTCTTAAGGGTTAATGTATACAGAGATTACTTACCAGTGCCTAGTACAGGGATTGCTACCGACTTTATTCCAAGTTTAAATGCTTCAAAGAAAATATTCCTATATGCCTTCAATACTATGTCCTTCTGACGCACCATGTGGCTTCTTGTGTGTCCAAAGCTCCATAAAATAGCATGAAGAACATGGTTATATCCTGTACCTTGTCCATTACAAACAATTATCTGACCTGCAGGCTTCTTGCTGGCGAATGCTTTATTTTTTTCTGATCTATAGCTGAAACCTTCTGCCTTTTTTATCAATGAAAGTGCCAGACCCCCTTTTCCTCTTCCCATGTCATCCTCACTACAAACTATAGCAGATACATGTCTTTTAAACACCTCCAGTATGTTTCCTGAGTACACATAAAACTCGCTTCCATTAGTAGATTTTAGTACAAAATAGTGTCGTGTCTCATAAAGTACAAGGGATTGGGATTGCTTCTGTTTTGATGAATCACTTCTCTCAGATGTAGGACTGTAAGATTTCCATGATTCCTGGGATGGGTTATGTTTAACATAACACATTAAATCATAGTCTGTTTCTCCTCTTTCCTCAATCATTGTTTGGAAGGTCTTCTGTATAAGTCTCACGATGTAAGGGTACTTATCAATGAAATGGATTTCTGTCAGTCTCTTCTCATCCCTGGGCATTCCGCAGCTGTATTTTTGGATAGCTCTGGCATACTGTACAGCACACATCTCTTCAGGTACGCCAAAAATAGCTAAAATATAAAGATTCACCATATATTTACTGCCACATAAAAACAAGACGCCCATAGTGGCCCTAAATCGCTCACCAGTCTGTACTATGTGCACAAGTCATAAAAGCCTATGCGACCCCTAGGGAGGCCCATTTTGGCCCCAGGAGCATAATTTAATCAAACATGATAGTGATCCACTAGATGATGCTACGTACCAAATATCAAGGCTCAAGAAGATTTTTTCATGTTTTCCCTATATTAAGCCTATGTAAAACATGTGACCCCCGGGGTGGGGCCATTTGTGACCCCAGGGGGCATTATTTGAACAAACTTGGTAGAGGACCACTAGGTGATACTACATACCAAATATCAAGGCTCTAGGCCCTCTGGTTTCAGACAAGAAGATTTTTTCACGTTTTCCCATTATAGACCTCTGTAAAACACTTGACCGCCGGGGCGGGGACAAGAAGATTGTTTTCACATTTTCCCTATTTAAGCCTTTGTAAAACATGTGACCCCTGGGGCAGGGCCATTTTGGCCCCAGGGGTATAGCTGATTTCATAGGCCTTCCGTACTTTTCAGGATTTTCATCGGGACTCAAGTCACATTTACTTATATCAAATGAATACCTCAGCCAATCGAAACTTGTTCCGTTGCCACGAGACCGACGAGCAGCCATGTGCTCGAGGCCAGCATCAAAACAACAAAAAAAGTCTGTTTTGTAAGTAAACAGGCTTGTATATATTGCATACAAAGTAAGGGTTAGTTGTAAGGGGCCACATAGAGCCTCTTTGTATGTTTAATCTTACCTCGAAAAACCATTTTTATGTTTTTCAAACAGCACCCGTGGTTGTCAACAGGCTGACATCATTATTGAGTACGTCACAGCACCAGTGTTACTGACTGAATCGGTGTTTATGTAAACATATCACCATTTGAAGAATGACTCAAAAACTCGTCAAAAACATCATTGGCAATGTGGCATTGGGCTATCAAGTCAATCTAGCGATAGAAGTTCCTAATATAACCGAAAACTAAATAAATTTGCACGTTTTCACTTGTCGACATAAGGTATCTGCAATGCTCGTTTAAATATACGTCACGTTGTTGGGATTTTTTTTTGATTGGCCAGATATTTTTCTATTCAGGAGAGCTCGGAGCTAATCGGAACGTGTCGGGAAAACTCGGTATGAAATTAGCTATTATTTGAACAAACTTGGTAGAGGTTCACTAGGTGATGCTACATACCAAATATCAAGGCTCTAGGCCTTGTGGTTTCAGACAAAAAGATTTTTTCACGTTTTCCCTACATAAGCCTATGTAAAACATTTGACCCCCCCCCCCCCCCCCCCCCGGAGCTAATCGGAACGTGTCGGGAAAACTCGGTATGAAATTAGCTATTATTTGAACAAACTTGGTAGAGGTTCACTAGGTGATGCTACATACCAAATATCAAGGCTCTAGGCCTTGTGGTTTCAGACAAAAAGATTTTTTCACGTTTTCCCTACATAAGCCTATGTAAAACATTTGACCCCCCCCCCCCCCCCCCCGGAGCTAATCGGAACGTGTCGGGAAAACTCGGTATGAAATTAGCTATTATTTGAACAAACTTGGTAGAGGTTCACTAGGTGATGCTACATACCAAATATCAAGGCTCTAGGCCTTGTGGTTTCAGACAAAAAGATTTTTTCACGTTTTCCCTACATAAGCCTATGTAAAACATTTGACCCCCCCCCCCCCCCCCCCCCCAAAGCGGGCCATTTTTGGCCCAAGTGGTATAATTTGAACAAACTTAAAAAAGGTCCATTAGGTGATAATACATACCAAATATCAAGGCTCTAAGTCTTGTGGTTTCAGACAAGAAGTTTTTCACAGGTTCCCTATATAAGCCTATGTAAAACATGGGGCCATTTTTGACCCTAGGGCTATAATTTGAACAAACTTGGTAGAGGACCACTAGGTGATTCTACATACCAAATATCATTGCTCTAGGCCTTCTGGCTTTAGACATGAAGATTTTTTAAGTTTTCATCTCAAAAATCTATTTTTAGCCTCTGTGACCTAGATATGCAATGGACCAGAACCATTTGAACACTTTACATAGAGGGTCACCGAAGGATCATTTGTGTGAAATTATTTCAAAATTGGACAAGGGGTTGAGGAGGAGTTGTCATTAAAGTCACTTGTTAACAGATGACGGACGTACAGATGACGGAAAAAGAACTATCACAAAAAGCACATCTTGTCACTTCATAACAGGTGAGCTAAAAAATAGGTGTGTTTCGGGAAATAGCTCTGAAAATTTTAGGTAAGGTAGGCACATATAATTGTGTGTGGTTTTTCGACATAACAAAAAAAAAAATCAGAAAAAAACCCTAGGCTTCTTCATTAAATTTAGTTAGGGTCCAGTAATCCTAAAAACAGGTTTTGTTTTATTTGGCAAACATTTATTTGGCTTTTCTAACACTTCCCCTTTCTATTTTCAAAAAAAAAAATGGTAATCATTGCTGGAATTCACAAATTGCTTGTCAGAATAGCAAACAGGGAAGGCTCAAATCAGACTGCTTCTGCAGTCTATTCTAAAACTGCCCTGTTTGTCTAAGCCTTATTATTTTTTGATTCATTAATCCAAATGCACATATGAATCAGGTGCCGGAAGGATCTATAGAGATGATTCTTATAAGTACCCACAACATATATTATGGTTGAGAAATAAGAAAAGTAAATTTGATGCCATATGGTGATCCTTAGGACAGAAGAGTATTTTGATCACCCATTCTTATCGGCAGGGCTGAATATCATATTTCTAGAATCATAATGATGATAAATACACATATAAATCTTATTTAGAAAATTCTATGAGCATCATACAATTGATGCATTCTTTTGATGTTAACATCAGGATTTGTCAAGCCGAGAATAGTGATGTTCACCGAGGCGAAGCTGAGGTGAACATCGATCACTTTCGAGGGTTGACTAATCCTGATGTTAACAAAAAAGAATGCACCAATAGTTTTGTTATAAGACTGTCTTTCTTTTTCTTTTTTATCAAGTCTTTTCATATTTTATAAATTTTCAAGCCAGATGTTCCTAGTGCATTTAAAAAAGTTTATTTGACAATGGCATTTCAAGTTTCTGAAACCCTTATGGGCCATCCAAAAGCAGTGCCTATTTTAAATAATTGTTCTAAGTAAGTAAACAAATTCTTAATTCAAACCACTGATCTATATAACTTACATAAGAAATCATGCTATCTCTTCAATATCTATTTTTAGCTGTCAGTCAGCAGTGAAAAAACTTAATGTTACCCTGTCCAAGGCTAAATTTAGCATGATCTATTTTTAGCTGTCTAGCAGCAGTGAAAAAACTTAATGTTAACCTGTCCTCATCCATCAGAAGTAAACATCAAGATCTGTCACAACATGTGAATGCTAGTTTCAGCCAAGCATAAGTATGTCTTTTATAGGATGCATATAACAGAAAATATTGATTAATTTGTCATTTTCATCAGTTTAAACATATGTCTGTTAGGCCGGTGTGAGTGAGGCTTCACCCAAGGACCAGTTGTGCAAAACCAATTCCAAATTGGAATTTTATGTGATTTACCAATATTTTACATATGAAAAACTGACTCCGCTCCCTGGCAGCCATGCTTTTTAAAGGATCAAATTAATTTGAACAATCTTAGTAGCGGGTCACTATAGGACCATTTTTACCACATTATTTCCAAATTGGCCCCAGCAAACCTAGAAAATTAGGTCAATATCACCAAAATCTAGTCTGTCCTTTTCGCAGCACCAAATAATTATCATCGCAAATCAAAATCCACCCAATGGTTCACAAGTTGGAGTGCAGACAATAGGCTACACCCACGCTGATTGCCAACAGGGTCCACACCAAAAACAATATGAGCCCTGACACGTGATTTCCAACAATGTGGCTTTTTGACAAGTGTAGACTCAGACGAGCCTGTGAAGCCCCCTTTAAGCTTAGAAACTCCAAATCTTGTTCAGTCAGTAGCTTAACACTCATAGAATATTCAAGCCACCAGCAAAGGCTCTGATCAGACTGCGCGTATACGCAGGCTGATCTAAGCCTTTGCTGGTCACACATACTACAGTGTTGGAAATCTCATGTCGCAGCTCATTTATTATATCTGCCCATCCCTTCAGAGTGTGGAAATATAAATCAATGAAACATAAATACTCGTGTAAGAAATACTTACCAGAGCTAATTGCTGGAAGAGCAATCGTCTTTTGACCTTTTTTCATTGCCTCAGAGAAGCTGCTCAAAATAGCATTCTGCAATAAAATTTCACAGTGCTTCACATCTTCAACTGTATGTGAACTATAGTCAAACCAACGTGGACCTACAGCATGTATAACATACTTATATGGCAGGTCCCCGGCTGTAGTTGTACAAGCTGTACCTACTGGCAATAGTCCATTCTTTCTCACATACCGGTCTCCCTCTTCAGTCAATCTCCTCCCAGCAGCCTTAGCAATAACAAGAGCCACTCCCCCACCATGCTTCAGTGTATCATTTGCTGCATTTACAATACAATCTACAGGTAGCTTCAAAATGTTTGCTATGTAAACATATACACGAATACCTTCCACAGTAGTATATGACCTCACCTCTTGAGCATCCTCTGACCAATTGAAAGTCTTATTTATATTTTTAGGTCTAACACCAGATGTAGAAACGGGATCATACAATGGTTGTCTAAAGTCAGATGTAGCAATAGGATCTGGCAAAGGGGGTCTTAAGTCAGATGCACCACTGGATATGGGCAAAGGAACCGGGTTAACATCATCATTTAGTCTTGCTTGTTGCACTCCGAAGTTTCGACCTCTGCTTCTCCCAGTTTGTTTAACAGTGCCTTGTTTAATCCCTAATTGATGTTTAACCTTCTGAATAACATCATATGAATTTCCAAAAGCTATGAAACACTTTGTCTCTTCATCGTAGAAACAACAGTCAGTCTTTTGGACATCCTTTATATCATTACACCATGCCTTATATACTTCAGTTGAATCATCTTTACTTGGTTTTATTTCTTCTGTGTGTACAGATTTAAAATAATCAACTGCTTCAAAAAAATCACTTAAATTGATTCCTTTTCCACTACCCCCTTTAATAACTATAGAGCAGTTATCAAAATAAACATTGGCATTCAACTGCGTAAGCTCAGTAAGGTGTTTTGTAAGATATGCATTAATAAGTTTCCAAACTGTTGGATTAACATCTACAATCGTGTCAATATGCTGGTAGGCACTGTCGGAAACATTTGTCTTTGTCGATGTGTCGATTTGTTGTTGCAAGTAGTCTTGTATCAGAGATGCTTGAGCAATAGAATATGTCTGTACAGTCAGAGATTGTTCATCTTTTACACTTGAAGTTTCGACAACACCCATCTCATCCAGTTTATCTTTAATTTCTTCTAAAGTAGATGTCTTTGTCAATGACTCAAGATTAGCAGTTGATAGGGTGATCTGACACATCTGCAGACTCTGTAACAAAAAACATTTATAGAACATTAGAGGTTCTAATATTTTGAACACAAGTTGTCTGTCATAAAGGCCTAAACAAACAAGGCAGATCCAGATCAGACTGCTTCTTCAGGGGGGTATAAAAATATTAGCAGAATAAGGGTTAACAGGCCTCTAGATAAGAGTGGGTAATTAAAAATAATTTTCTTAATTCTCAACCAAATTGTATGTTGTGGGTATTCATAAGAACTGTCTCATTGAGACAGTTCTTTTGAGTACCCAAAACTTATTCAATGTTGTAGCCAGAAGGCTGAAAAAGGTATGCACATTAAAGGGAGACTACTTGATCAAGCAATGATTCTCTTCATTTGAGTCCCTTGAGTCCCTCTTTAAAATGGGAACTTCTCTTCAAGGAAAGAATTTTCTCCCAGAGGGAACAAATTCTTTCCTTTATGAGCAGTTCCTTATAGCATGAAAAATCACTTATATCACATTAAGTGACCTCCCTTGAATGTTACTATTTTTATTATGCATGTGGGTAACCTGCGTAATGGGTGCTACGCCAATGTTATTTTAACTGGAAGATACAAAAACTAGAGGACCTGACAGTCCTGAAGTGCTCACCTGATCTCCTTAATAACATTAAAATAGGTCAAGATCAACTACGGCTTATAATGAAATATATTTTGTTTTATGGGGGTTGCGACCATTTTGGTCAAGTGACCTAAAACAATCTAATGAATACTCCATCAAACAGCCCAGTGATTTCTGAGGAAAAGATGTTTAGATAGGTATGTGACAGTCCAAATGAGTAGCCTTGGATAAAAGGTCACAGGTCAGCTTGACATTTGGTACTTATATAAACCCTTGTCTCATAAGGTTAAAAATTTCCTGCAAGTATTATGATTTGGGCCTCAACAGTTATAGAAAAATGAACATTTCAAGATTTTTCCCAAATAAATGCATTAGGAATCAAATTTGACCTTGCCATAAAGTAGGTCAAGATCAACCTAGATTCATCATTTGTGCAAATCTGGTAGGGCACACACCCCAATATCACATACCAAGTCCCAAGGCCATAGGCCTTTTGGTTCCAGAGAAGAAGATATTTAAAGGGGTTTTACCATGTATGGGCATGGTGGCCATCTTGATAATGTGACCAGTACAATTGGTATAGATTTTGGCTAACCTATCATAAGGAGTCTTCATATGAAATTTAAGTTCAAATGGCCTAGTGGTTTCTGAGAAATCTATGTTTTAATGTGTTGATGGGACTCCTATATGAGTGACCTTGGCTGAAAAATTAAAGGTCAACCTTGACCTTTGAAACTTATTTATAGCCATTGTCTCATTTGGTTAAACATATAAAGTGAGAATAATGACATTGGCCCCAACAGTTTTCAAAAAATGAAATTTTCAAAAAAAATCTCAATCAAATGCATTAGGAAGCAAATTTGACCTTGACGTTAAGTAGGTCAAGGTCAACTTATTTCATCATTTGAACAAACTTGGTAGGCCCCACATCCCTAATGCTACATACCAAGTCCCAAGGTCATCAGCCTTCTGCTTCTAGAGAAAATGATTTTCAAATGGTTTTTACCTTATATGGGCGTGGCAGTCATCTTGGTCATGTGACCGAAATATTTTGCATAAAATTTGGCTAACTTATCATAAGGAGTCTTCACATGAAATTTGAGTTCAATTGGGCCAATTGGTTTGTGAGAAAACTATGTTTTAATATATTGATGGGACTCCAATATGAGCGACCTAAGCTGAAGGGTCAAAGGTCAACCTTTCAAGTGAGAATAATGACTAAAACTTCCACAGTTTTAAAAAAAATCAACTTTTCAGAAATTTTCCCATTTAATGCATTAGGAAGCAAATTTGACCTTGACGTTAAGAAGGTCTAGGTCAACCTAGGAACATCATTTGAACGAACTTGGTAGGCCCCACAACCCCCATGCTCCTTACCAAGTCCCAAGGTCATTGGCCTTCTGGTTCTAGAGAAGAAGATTTTTGAAGGGTTTTTACCATATATGGGCGTGGTGGCCATCTTGGACATGTGACCAAGACCATTCGAACAAACTTTCGTTCCCCAATCCTAAGGAGTCTCCATATGGCCCAGTAGTTTCAGAGAAGACGTTTGAAAATGTTGACGGACGGACGGACACCGGAGTCACTGGTATACTATTAGCCCACCAATGAGCCTTCAGCTAAGGTGAGCTAATAACCACAATTTTATGCACAAAAATATTGCTAATCTGGGCTGATGGGTAAAGGTTGTTTTCAACAATTTTTGTTTCATATCACAATGTTAAGTTATCCTATCATATTCTACGTGCATGGGTGAAAGTTAAAAATTTCCAAAATCCTGAACTTTAGAAAATCAGAATTTAAAACTTGCTGTATGCTTCCAAAATATTAACACGACAAATTCGACGAATTTATATCCCCAACGAAGGGTTATTTGAGAAACATGTATATCACAAAACATATATCCCATTTATCTAACCCTTAGTTCACCTTAAGTATCATTCAGATCAAAACAAATGCCTGTCAAGTATGTTTTAGTGCTTAGTTTAATAAAAAAAAATATACTTACATCTACACACAATTTCAATATATGACCTTTAAACCCTGCCCCAGAGGTCAAGGGTGTGTGTAAATTCAAAGTTGGTCTACACTTCTTCCACTTTAATTTGATATGCAACATGATCACTTCTAGAAAAAAAATGACCTTTTGACCCCACCCCAGGGGTCGTTGGTGTGTGTAATGACAGTATATTTGCTTTCATGGTGCTCTGTGCTCAACTCCCTTTAATTTGATATGCAACATGACTACTTTCAGAAAAAGATATACTTTTACCTTTTGACCCCATCCCCTGGGTCAAGGGTGTGTCTGTGGGCAAAATATTTGCTACCATGTTGTTGCCATCCTCGTAAGCTTTAATTTGATATGCAACATGACTACTTTCAGAAAATGATATAGTTTGACCTTTTGACCCCATCCCCTGGGTCGAGGGTGTGTCTGTGGGCAAAATATTTGTTACCATGTTGTTGCCATCCTCGTAAGCTTTAATTTGATATGCAACATGACTACTTTCAGAAAATGATATAGTTTGACCTTTTGACCCCATCCCCTGGGTCAAGGGTGTGTCTGTGGGCAAAATATTTGCTACCATGTTGCTGCCATCCTCGTAAGCTTTAATTTGATATGCAACATGACCATATTCTGAAAAAGTTTAATTTTGACCTCTGCCCCGCCCCCTAAGACCACCAAACAGGTTCAGACCCAGGCCTTCAAACTGTAATCCCTTTTGATATGTTTCATATCTATTAATGCTCTGCCTGCATGCAAAATTTCAGCAAAAAACATTTACAATTGCCTTAGTTATTGCAAAATTTAAATACTTGACCTTTGACCCCTTAGATGGGGTCAAAGGGGTGGAGTAAAACTTCAACACTGTCATGCTTATCTACAGGCACTTGGCAATCATGGTCTATAGTGAAAAGTTGTTAAATATAATAGCTTTAATGAAATGTGAAGATCATTACACAAAAATGCTAACATAGGTTTTGCCTTATAATTGCCTATACTAAAACAAGGGGCATAACTCAAGTGTTAAGGGGTCTATTTTGACCAAACTTATATGATATTGAGAGTCCATGGTACTCATCATTTGTACCAAGATGAATCAAATCTGACCAATAGGTACTGTATATGGTTCCGGACAGACAAAAAGTGTGGACGGACGAACAGAATGGACTGACGTACGGATGACGCCAAAACTATATCCCTCCAACTTTGTCGGGGGATAAAAAATTCCAAGTAAACTGGTCAACTAGCTTTAGATAAACTGAAACTAAATCAGAAAGGCTATTATTATTTGCAGCATTCAGCATTTTAAGGCTGACTTTCCATAGAAAGTCAGCCTCAAAATCCTGAATTCAGGAATAATCCTGAAAACTTTTACCCATGTAACTGGGCAAACTTCTCATGAGCAGTTTACCATTGCTTAGAGCATTCGCATTTTCATCTGTAACTGACAACTGCCCAGCTAAAAGTAGATGAAGAGAGAATTATATCTCTATGAAAAATTGAAGCTTGACCAGGGTTTGAACTCAGGACCCCACTTTAGAAGTCCATCAGACTCTCTAATGACTGTGCCACACAGATCAGATTTTAATGGTTTGGGAATCTGCCCTATGACAATCAAGTGTGAATTTGATTGTTTGATTTGATTCTTTACGTCCCATCAACACTCTTTCAGTTATATATTGACGGGTCTTCCTGGGTCAAACCAGTACTAAGCTAGAATAAATGCGTTTTGCTCAAGGACCACAACACAGTGACCCGGTGAGGCTCGAACTCACGGCCCTTCGGTCTCGAGTCAAGCACTCTACCACTGAGCCACTGTGCTCCGAATCAATCAAGTGTGATGGTAGTATATATCATACAGATTTGATGTTAATTTCATATATCTATAGAGAAAGAGACTAGCTAAGTATCTTTCAAACAAAATTATTAAAAATATCAAAATCTTTTTTTCACCTTCAAAACCAACATCTAACCAATGTTCAAATTGATACCTGGCCATTGATTGATACTAGCACGAACTGGTGTAATTAACTCTCTACCTGCCTGCTGGTGTCATCTGCTTATAATCTTACCAAACAGTGGACAGGATAAATGTCCCGCTTGCTTGATCTGAATCCGTAATATTTGATGCTCATGGTATTTCTGAAATATTTTTTGAAAAATGTGAAAATAAAATCAGCAGATTAAAGAATGGTGGGCTAGAAAAACTTGACAAAAACTAAACACATTGGCTAAAAGTGTAATATAAACAAATGCCAACCTGTGGTTGAAATCTTTTGAACAGGTATTTTCTGTCTTTGGACGACTTCTCTTTAAACTGCTCAAGCTTATCAGCATCTGAAAACACACAACAAACTGTATTCAACTCAATGAGCACTTAATGAGCACACATGCTCCTATAAGAACACCAGGGGACAAAAATATTTAAATATTGCACTTGTTCTTCATGACAAGTGACTTACAATTTTCACTCGTCCTGCAAACACATTTATGCACTTTTCCTTTAAAAGCGTATGCAATAAAGAACATAAGGGAGCAGTATGTAATATGACTTCCTCGAGTAATTCTTTCCAAAGCACTCATCCTACAGGACAAGTCCTTTGGTAATTACTCGTCCTTTCTAGATTTCACTCGTAATTACGAATGGACGAGTGGAATTTTTGTCCCCTGAACACACTAAGAATCATATGGGTTGCTAAAATTATATGTACATGTACTTCTTACTTATATGTTTGTCAATCCAGTAGTTTCATTTCATTTCTATTATGATTTGATCATTTCGATGAAACAAGTAGCCCAATGGGCAACAATCACTCACCTGGGAGCCAGCATAATGTTTGGAGACACCATAATTTACAATGCTCAAAGGCAGATAACTCTGAACTTGAAACAGTGCCCAGGAATTAATTCGAAAACATAACATATTATGCCAGTTCTAGTTATCTACAAGTATTAAAAAGATCTGAATAAAAATTGCAGAGGAAACCTGGTGAAAGTGTAGTTTTCAGATGCTCAAGGGCAGCTAACTCCGTAGTCAGTGATGGGATTTGACCGAAATTCAAACCCATCCATACTTTTATGGATGTCCTGGTAACCTACAAGGATGAAGACAATAAAATGAAAAATGAAGGTGCTAGAGTGGTCACAACATTATACAGTTATATTTTAGATGCTCAAGGGCAGCTAACTCTGTAGCTGGTGGGTGGGTGTGGTGGAAAATCAAACTCATTCAAACTTTTATGGAAGTCCTTGTTACCTGCAAGAATGAGAAAGATCCATTCAAAAATGAAGGTGCTAGAGTGGTCACAACAGATCTCCCATTGTAAGTCTATGAAGTTGTTTTAGCAGGGTTCATACAGTCAAGTTCCTATAAAATTCAAGGACTTTTCAAGGACTTCTAAAAGACTTTCCTACTGTTTTCAAGGACTGAAAACCTATGAAAAATACTGGTTAATACATTAAAATTCTACTTCTGAATGTTATAGTCCATTACTAAAGATATCAGTTTTGGAAAATCAGTGTAAAATTATGGTTCCTTTATTTGGTGCAGCAAAGAAAGTCACCACAATTTTATACTGATTCAGGCCTTAAAAAACAGTGTTGAACCCTCTTGCTAATGGTAAAATTCAAGGACTATTCAATGCCTTTGAGTGTTTTTCAAGTACTTTTCAAGGCAACTTTTATTTTCAAGGACTTTTCAAGACAGTCCTGTAAATTCAAGTACTCTTCAAGCCTGTGCGAACCCTGTTTAGGGATGCATAAGGGAAGTTAACTCCACAGTTAAAGGTTGGTTCTACTTTAAATTAAACTCATGCAAGCTTTTATGGTTGTCCTTGTTACCTGCAAGAATGAAGAAGATCCAATCATAATGAAGGCGCTAGAGTGGTCACAACATTATCAATCAATTTTTAAGATGCTCAAGGGCAGCTAACTCCATAATAGGTGATGGGACCTTGACGGAATTCAAACTCATCCAAGCTTTTATACTTGTCCTTCTTATCTGCAAGAATAAAAATGATCTATTCAAAAATGAAAGCACTAGAGTGGTCACAACATTTCTCTCATTATAAGTCTATGGGGATTTTTTAAGACGCTCAAGGGCAGCTAACTCCACAGTCCAAGGTCTGATCTGGCCGAATTTTGAACCCATCTAAGCTTTTATAGTTGAACTTGTTACCTGCTTGTGTCTTAACAAAATTAGCTGTCCATTTGCATTGAAACTTTGATTTAATAAGCGAGAAAAACAGCTCAAGGGTGTGATAATGTGTAGTCAAAATAGTTATGGACTAATTGGATATAATTTTGGTAGCTTATTGGATGAACTGGAATTCAAAGACGATATCAGTCTAACGGCCTTTTATCTATCTATCTATCACAGTGTTAAAGTGTTAAATCAATCACTTTTAAATCCACATCCCTTCATCAAATTTGCTTCGTTTTTACTCGAGGTTTTTATTAATGTCTTTTATATCAAAATATTTAACGCATTCACGCTTCCTATTCAATTCTTTGTTAAATTTTAACAAGGTCAGAACTGTAAGAAATATAAACACATTTCCTTACATATCTGCAAAAAATGTACACCCCAACCGACCCCACCGCAACATGATTTTTGCTGACATTGCGAGGGTAGATCTACTCCTTTTAAATATTAAACTCATAATGAATAAGCCAATAAAGCATTTACAAATAGTCTGGGCCTCAATCACAGAGAAAAAAAACATATATGAGAACGGATACTTTTTAAGTTCAAACGGACGGTACCTCGTCTAAAGATCGGCCATCTTTGAGAAGTTTTCTCTGGATATTTAATAGAGCACTCGTAAGCACTGGTCCCAGCCTATTCTCAAAGGCTTATCCAACAAAATAAACATACATTTACTCATCTTAAAATTTACACTTTTTATGCAAACGATATTTATTTCAGTTGTACGACGAAAGCTCGTCTAACCATTTTGGCAAAACGGCCAAAATTTGTGAGAATGTGTAGAGATATGATACCCAATCTATGCCACGGACCCTGTGTAATCTAGTACCTGTGTTCACACGTGATTTGAACAAAGAGCAGCTAACTCCATAATAGGTGATGGGATCTTGACAAAATTCAAAACTCATCCAAGCTTTTATAGTTGTCCTTCTAATCTGCAAGAATAAAGATCAATTCAAAATTGAAAGCACTAGAGTGGTCACAACAGATCCCCCATTATAAGTCAATGGGGATTTTTCCAGACGCTCTAGGGCAGCTAACTCCACAGTCCAAGGTCTGATCTAGCCGGATTTCAAACCCATCTGAGATTTTATGGTTGTCCTTATTACCTGCAGGAATGAAGAGGATCCAATCAAAAATGAAAACTCTAGAGTGGTCACAACATTATCAATCAATTTTTAAGATCCTCAAGGGCAGCTAACTCCACAATAGGCGATGGGATCTCGACAAAATTCAAACACATCAAAGCTCTTATAATTGTCCTTCTTATCTGCAAGTACGAAGAAGATCCATTCAAAATTGAAAGCACTAGAGAGGTCACAACATTTCTCCCATTATAAGTCTATGGGGAATTTTTCAGAGGCTCAAGGGTAGGTAACTCATAAGTCCCTGATCAGAGCCTGCTAAAGTTCGAACCCATTCGAGATTTTATGGGTGTCCTTGTTGTCTGCAAGAATGAAGAAGATCCAATCAAAAAATGAAGGTGCTTGAGTGCTCACAACATTATTCATTGATTTTTCATACGCTCACAGGCAGCTAACTCTGAAGTCAGTGATGGAATCTTGCCGAAATTCAAACCCATCCAAGCTTTTATGGTTGACCTTGTTACCTGCAAGACGGAAATGATCAATTTGAAAATGAAAATACTAGAGTGGTCACAGCGTTTCTCCCATTATAAGTCTATGGGGATTTTTCCAAACCCTCAAGGGCATCTAACTCATAAGTCCTTTGTCCGATACTGCCCAATTTTGAGCCCATCCAAGATTTTATGGTTGTCCTTGTTACCTGCAAGAATAAAGAACCTATCAATAATGAAGGAGCTAGATGGGTCACAAGGTTTTCCTCATTATAACCCTATGGGAGCTATCTGTTGCCATGGAAACAAAAATTCTAATCAGATCTGGCCCAAAACCTAATGCAGCCAATCCCCCACCCCAATGATGCTCCTGATGAAATTTGATTACCATCAGTCAGCTGGTCTCAGAGATATTCGAAAGTGTGAACAGATGGAAGGACGGAAGGACAGACAGACACCAGCTCAAGTCCCATCCAATAAGCTCACCCTGAGCCTTAGACTCTGGTGAGCTAAAAAGAGTAGATACCACCCATATATAGTTTTGGGTTAAAAATAGAAGAGCTGTCAAGATAGCAAAACCTTACAGAAGTACAGTGCAGTGACCTTAAATATTAAATATCTCATAGTTGTGTACCATTATACCGTAGAAAATACAGCATACGTTCCTAGCTTTGTCAAAATGTTTCTGTGCAATCCGGAGGAAAATATATTAGTGTATATGAGGTTAATTTTTTAAAAGTCTGTATCTAAATAAGTTAGAAAGATAGAATAGAATAAAGTTTAATACACCATTTGAAAGGTCAAGTTTTGATCTTTTCATTGTTTCACAAAGAATATAAAAATCCTAACGCCGTTATGGATGGAGTCATGAATGCATTTTCATTACATATTGAACCCCCCTCCTAATTCATTGGTAAATAGGAAAATGACCATTCTTATTGACTTCAAATACTGAGTTATAAATAGTACTGCAAATATCAAGGCGCTGAGAGGGAGTTTAGGTGCTCTCTCTGTTAACAAGTTGAGTCATATACCAAAGTTACAGCCAATATCTGCGGTTTATGAAAACCAATGATGTCGCATTTGGTCCCGTGTACTTATCGAGTTATCTGCCCTTGAAATACCCCACCCACTTTTTAAGCCTGAGAAGCGATAATTATGCTTAAAGGAAAAATAATTGAAATTAATGACACGGATCCACATTTTTTACATATTTTCTTGTTGCAGATACTTTTAAGTATATAATAGGCAAATTTGATTACAAAATAATGTCTATAATTATATTTCCTGACATTTAAAGTACAAAATTTAGGTTTAAAAAACTGTCATAAAAAAGGCTCTTCCAATTTTAACCAGACTTTCTATTAATTCGGTCCAAAGTTTCAAAATCACATTTCCATAGCGAGACCAAAACCTTTGCTACGCAAGTATTGTAACAGTTACCTAGTATACAGCAAGTTTAAATGCCCCAAATGGCACAGAGAACATGTAGGTACCCCACCCACTTTTTAAGCCCGAGAACTGATTATTTTGGCTAAAATGAAAACCAATTGTGGTTGTTAAAATTCAGCGGCAATTTTTGCATATTTTCTTTCAAAATATACTTTCAGATATGTGATAGGCATATTTCATCACACAATCATGTTTTTAACCATATCATCATTCATTTAAAGTATACATTTATTTCTAGAAAATGTGCCAGAAAAATGCTATTCCAATTTTTACCAGACTCTCCTTTAATTCTGTCCAAAGCTTCGAAGTCACATGTTATAGCGACACAACAATTTGTGCTATATTAAGTTATACATTTTACATATGATAGCAAGATCAAATGTCCCAAAGGGTCACGGAGAACATGGAAGTACCCCACCCACTTTTTAAGCTGTAGAAGCGGCTATTGTGCTAACATGAAAACAAATTGTGATTGTAAAACAAATTCGCAAATTTTGCATATTTTCTTGTAACAAATACCTTTAGATGTTTAATAGGCGAATTTCACCACAACATTAGGTCTATAACTATATCAGCTGACATTCAAAGTACAACATTTAAATTATGTTTTTAAAAAAGTAGTCCAATTTAAAACATACTCTCCTTTAATTCTGTTCAAAGTTTCAAAGTCACATTTTTGTAGTGAGAACACAATTTTCGCTACATAAAATCATAGCCGTTACCTATGATAGCAAGTTTAAATGCCCCAAAAGGGCATGGAGAACATGTAAGTACTCCACCCACTTATTTGTGCATACCATAATGAAATTCTATTTTCAAAATATTTGGGACTAGCGGAAGATGTACATGTAAATATCTAATTAGATTACTATTTTGTTTTTAAAAATAAATTATTTGACCTTGACGTCAAGGTCATTCTCGACAAAGGTGTTTAAACTCTAGTATCTTGTAATATTTACGTCCTGGTTCTCTCTGTTGTTGTGAACGACGAAAGGTGGTCATGTCTTTGAAAGCTTAGTTTTACCGCCTGATTACAGACTTATCATATCAAATGATTTTATCAACATTTGAATTCGTTTCCTTGGCGCATTGCAAAACGTAGGCGTACCCCACCCACCTTTGTAGCCTGCATTGTTCACTAATTCGAACTTTTTGGAGAATTTACATCTTTACGATTGAACAAGTGACGTTTTCGAATAGGTACAAACTCTGAAATGTTCCGCTTTGATGTTAATAGTGGCATTAACGTCAACACTAAAGCTACTTTCGAGCGTCTTTTCTAAACATCTTCTGACGTAAATGCAGGCATATTCTTGCGTCAATTGTCTGTTTACGCAGTCATATTGTTTTCCAAAAATAGTAAGTGAGTATGATCAAGAAACACCACAATCGCAAACTGCAGACAAACCCATGGCTTCGCGAGGAAGAGCCACACATAAATCACGAGACACCAGGAAGACAAACTAAGCAAAGCAACCAGCTCTCTCTTCCCCATCAAGATGATTGCAAAACTAGAATGGCCTTAAAGTAGCGTACAACAAAACATAGAACAATTACAAAAACTGGGTCAGGGTTATCAGACAAGATATTTTACATCACCTGAGCCATTGGCTCAAAGTGAGCTGTTGTGGTCTTGATTGCCCGTTGTCCGTCGTCAACAATTGCTTCAAAAGACACTTCCCCCTGCATCATTGGGTGGATTTTGACCAAACTTGACAGGAATAATCCTTATATGTCCTTCAACAGTTAATTGTAAAAATGGTTTTATTCCATTGTATACATGTATCTAGCTGAAATGGGCTAAAATAGATTTTCAAACTGAAAACTTTCAAAAATACAACGCATTGAGCATTGATGATTAATATGAAGCATTACCTAGTAAACTTCTACCAAGTCTGTTCAAATTATGGCACTGGGGCCAAAAGTGGCCTCGTCATGGGGTTGCAATTTTTACATTGGCTATAATTATAGGGAAAACATAAAAACAATCTTCTTGTCTGAAACCACAAGGCCTAGGCCTTGCTTTTTTTCTGTCTGTTCATCTGCGTCCATCTGTCTGCCTGGAACTGTTATCCATTGGCCATTGATCTGATTTGATTCATTTTGGTTTAAATATTAATATCCACTGAGGTTTATCAACCTTTTACATTCCTTAACATTACATATAAATGTTTAAAAGCAAAGTCCTATTAAAACTGCAGATCCATCGAAAATTGACAGCTGTAATGTTGGGAAGTGATAATACTTTCCCCTGATCTTACGAATAGTCATATCAGGTGAAAGAGTCCTCTTGTTTAATATTGAACTTAAGTTCAATATTAGCGAACCTAGTTGCTTCACAAATGTTTGAAACATTCCAAAATGATTTTGCAGACATAAAACACAAGCTCGTTACAGATTTGACTGGTTGCAACAAACAAGTCATTCCTGGAGTTGTTCGATAGGAAATAAACTACACAAAAAGAGTAAAAAGCCTATTGTATCGAATTCTGCAATTGTGCCGACTCGCAAATAAGATAATTTTTGCATAAACTTAGTAGTTTTTTCTACTGTCACCTTGAAAATAAGCCGGGTCATGATCCCAAAAACTTAATCATCTTTTGTCATGTCCAGATATTAATTTCATCCAAGTTTCGGTAAAATCCTTTGATCCGCTTCAAAGATAATGCGCATTTAATTAGTTTTTGGTCTAAATTTGGATTTTTTTTTTCTAATGCGACATGAAGATAAGGCCAAAGTCTCCAAAACTGTATCAACTTTTTGTCATGTCCAGGTTTTAAAATCATGCAAGTTTGGGTAAAATCTGCTGACCAACTTGGAAGATTATGTGCATAAGTATTTTGACCTAAATTTAGCAGTTTATATTTTTCAGGTGACCTTGAAAATAAGGTCAAGGTCCCCAAACATTTATCAGCTTTTTGTCATGTCCATATATTAGATTCATACGAATTTGGGCAAATTCAGCTGACCCAATCTGAAGGTTATGTACATTTAAGAATTTTTTGCCCTAAATTTAGCAGATTTTTTCTAATGTGACCTTGAAAGTAAGGTCAAGGTCTCCAAAATTTTATCGGCTGTTTGTCATGTCCAGATATTGAGTTCATGCAAATTTGGGTAAAATCCGCTGACCCACTCTGAAGATAATGTGCATTTAAGTATTTTTGACCTAAATTTAGCAGTTTCTGTTTTCTCATGTGACCTTGAAAATAAGGTCACGGTCCCCAAATCTTTATCAGCTTTTTGTCATGTACATATATTAGATTCATGCGAGTTTGGGCAAAATCAGCTGATCCAATCTGAAGATTGTGTACATTTAAGAATTTTTTGCCCTAAATAAGTATTTTTGACCTAAATTTAGCAGTTTCTGTTTCTCATGTGACCTTGAAAATAAGGTCAAGGTCCCCAAATCTTTATCAGCTTTTTGTCACGTCCATGTATTAGATTCATGCAAATTTGGGCCATATTAGCTGATCCAATCTGAAGATAATGTGCATTTAAGTATTTTTTGCCCTAAATTTAGCATTTTTTTCAAATGTGACCTTGAAAATAAGGTCAAGGTCTTAAAAGTTTTATCGGCTTATTGTCATGTCCAGATCTTGAATTTATGCAAATTTTGGTAAAATCCACTTACTCAGTCTAAAGATAATGTGCATTTACGTTTTTTTTTGCCCAAATTTAGCAGTTTTTTCCTAATGTGACCTTGAAAATTAGGTCAAGGTCTCATAATCTTTATCGTTATTTTGCCATGTCTAGTTATTAAAATCATGCAAATTTGGGTAAAATCCGCTTACGTTCTCCGAAGATAATGCGAATTTAAGTAATTTTTGGCATAAATTAAGCAGACTTTTCTCTGTGGTGACCTTGAAAATAAGGTCAAGGTCACCAAATACTAGTCGACTATTTATCAATCCTAGTTGCTGTATCCTTGCAAATTGTGATAAAATCCGATCACCCGATCAGGAGATATAAAACCTATATCAAAGGGCCACACCTACATTAGTGTTGACGCCGTCAGGGCGCGCTACAAAAGGCATTCGTTCCAATCTCCTCTTTTGTCAGGGAAAATGAATAGAACTATAACATATTTTCCGTTTCTGATTCAAACTTTAGTCGAAAATACGTAAAATTGGTTATTTCCAGCGAAACAAATACATTTTATACTCATTTTATACCCCAAAATCAGTCTAAAGAATGTTTATGGTAGGTAACTTTTAAGGGCCATAACTCTGTAAGTACGCAACTCCGACACCGACATCATTGGTTTTCTGAAACTTGGGATACTAATGAACAATTTGGTATATAACACTACTTGTTAACAGAGAGGGCACCTAAAAGTCCTTAAGGAGGCGACTTTTGAGCTCTCGTTTGCTCTACTAAAGGGGATGCATTATTTACTGTACGTTATTTGCAGAAGATAGATGTCTCTCCCAACAAATGCTTTCAAAGATTGTTTCCGACTGTAAATGTTAGAAGTTAAAGGACAGATAAAGTTAAGAATAAATATAAACTCAACATCAAAAGGAACGCATAGTAATCAACTTTCATTTAACCTTAGAAATGGTACTAAAATTTTACCCTGAATTGAAACTAAATATTTGACCAAACCCATGCTAACATCAGATCCATTTTATACATTATTACACACTGAATATATCTTTTTACAAGATAATTACCACAAAAAAAAAAAACAGCACTTTACGTTGGAAGAAGAATGCTTTGATATCAATTTTGCTGCATATTAGCACAGCACCATCTAACAAGAGGGCCAAGTGGCCCTGACTCAAATCTGTTGGAAGCTGGCCACTTCCCAGGTGACACCTGGGGTGGTCATTTTTGGCCACAGGGCCATAATTTGAACAAACTTGGTAGAAGTTCATAAAGTGATGCTTCATACCAAATATCAATACTGTAGGCCTTGTCGTTTCAGACAAGAAGATTTTTTCATTATACTAATACCCAATAAGTAAAATAGTGTTTCTTTTGCTGTCAATTATATGTAAGTTACTTTCATTTCTCTTTGTATAGTGGAAACCCATAAACATATACTTTGGCAAACAGCAATGACCAGCTAAAATGCTTCAATATAGGGATGAAACACGCTTTTTCATGCATTAACGTTCTCTACTCACCAGGTCCCGAGGGAGGTTTTCAACACTTCCCAAGGGACTTGATGAACATTAATACATTTAAAAAAGGTATGTTTGGTCGCTGTTATTGCATAAAAACATTGTATTTCAACTAAATTTTGTATCAATTTTTTGCACTATTTTGTTTTAATTTTTAACGGAAGTCACATGGTGAGTTTTACTTTGGATATTCTCGATCCAGGGCTAAATAATCATCCGGTGAAGGTTTGTTGAACAACACGTATGGTGGCTCACACAATTTTTCCTATTCGCTTAGATAATTTGGTATTAAGTTGAGTTTTATTGCCAACATGATGATTTTATCCAGTCATATCTGTGACCGATTTTCTGTTGACATCGCTAGGTAAGTAGAACTAGATCTAGCTCTGATTATTTCATTTTTCATCAATCGCTACTCCAACCGGCAATATTTTTTAAAATGCCCGGTTCAGACTGTGATTGCTTTTGCCTAGACATATGGAGAAACCTTGGGCATAGAATTACGCTAAGCATTTCCCCACCGGTACATGTAGCTAAAAGCTTCTTTACTTACATACACCTGCAATTTTCTCAAAATCTTCAGAACTATTGACGGTGGATTAATTCGGTGGCCCTAGTAAGACATAATCAAAGTCACAAAACCATGTTTCAACAGCATATGAATTCCATTTTTCATAAATGGATTTGCTCCGTTTAAAACATGGCTGTTGATACCGTGTGGCACAGATTTTTATGCAATAATATGCAACATTTCATCAGGGTCTGCACTACTTGCTAAGGCAATAGCAATTTTATGCATAGAAATGGGATATCAATTGAAAATTATAACAGGTGGCCCTAACCCTCAATACATACAATGGACCATCCTTACTTAACTGTATCAAACATTGTGGGAAAGTCCATTAGTCTACAAAGGGTTAAGACCACAGGTTTAGATAAACAAAATTTTTGAGCTCAAAATTATAAATATTTTCTTACCCATCAGTTTTATCATATGTTTTTGGGTTTTTGGGTGCTCAAAACAACCGTCTCATTGAGACGGTTCTTTTGAGTACCCACAACATATGTTTTGGTTGAGAAATAAGAAAATTAGTTTTTCGATACGCAGTCTTAACTAAAGTCCTGGTTAAGACTTACCATCACAGCTTTGGCATACAAGCAATGCCTTGGTTCTATTTTCAAATGGATAGATCAGTCTTGGTGGAGCCACAGGAAAAGGTGGATTATATATATCTTTGAAAAGACTTCCATGACTATCATTATCCCTTGCTTCAGAAAGTTCCACCTCTATACACAAGGTCTCATCCGGATCGGCATCCAATGTTAGGTAAATTCTGAATAAAAGTAAACAAACTAGGCTTTAAGAAAACTCCTTTTCAGACTCTTAGCCATATAGCAATAAACCTGCATCCAAAAATGTTGTTCTGCTTTAGTGGCCTGCTGCACATATTTGATAACATTAGTTGATGTCAGTTCAGACGCAAACAGTGTGGACCCAGATCAGACTATCTCTACAGAGCAGTCTGATCTGGATCTACACTGTTTGTCAAAAAGGCTTCTCAACATTATAACAGATGACAAAAGAGATTTATCATATGGCGTTGCGTCTGGGAGTGAAATAACACCATGCAATAAAATTGATAAACCACTAGTGGTTTAAAGATTTATGGGAAACGTTTTGACGTTCATAACAACGTTGGGTACATAATGACAAAATTTTAACGTTTTTACACCAGAAATGAGACTTCAAAGTATACTTAATGTCAAATGATAAATAGAATCAACATTTGTGCTCTTGTATTATTGAATTGATCAAACTTGTTGCGAAAAAAGAGATAAAATGCTCGGCAAGCCTCGCATTTTATCTCTTTTCTCCAACTCGTTTAATAAATTCAATAAAACATGAGCACTCATGTAAGATTCTCTATGGCTTTTGTAGTGAATGGTCCTTTAAGACTTCCTTTTAAACTTATCATCTTCAAGCTTCGATGACCTTTGTGCAGAAATTTCTCACTGTTCTACCTTTTTATCCAATGTTTCACCGCAAAATAGAAAATTTACTATTGGCATTTTTCTCAAAGAAGTGAGAAATAATGTTTTTTCTTTACCAGCACTGTATGATATAGACCTAGGAAAAACAGTTCAACCATGTAATGGTAAGACTTCTGCTGAGCCGTTCATATGGGTACTTTACATGCTATCCCATCATTATTTTTAACATACCCCATAATAGCAGTCAACTGGAATTTGATAAGCAAAGAAGCTCTAGCCATAAGGTGTATATTTTCCCTAGTTGACATGATTACAACAGCTAAATTTTCAAATAGCCCTAATGACTTAAAAATTTGTCTGTTTGGGTAGTATAATATGTATAGTTAGCATCAAAATACGTTTCAAAGTGATTCATCATTTACAAAGCCTTGAAAACTTGCGCTTTCTACTCCCACCCCTCATTTTACTTCTTTATACTGGGTGTTGTTTAGACCAGAATTTTAGTAAATCCATTACAGGTTTTCAAAAAGTAAAAGTACTAAATTATTAAGGATATAAATGCCCTTCATTTCAAAAAACTTTGCAGTATTCCTTCTGCGCATGCTTACAAAATATACTTAAAATTGTGATGTTTGTCACTGAAAAGATGAGACTGGTGTCTTTCAGTTTGTTTTTAGATGCTTTCCCCCCCCCCCTAGACCCAAGATGCCCTTTGGACAATTAAACGTCATTGTATAAATATACAACATGTGTAAAGGGCGTCTTGGGTCTAGGGGTAAAAGGGGTTGTATAAGCCAAAAAAGACATTAATCATCTGACAAAAATAGACCACTTTGCAAGATGGTCGTTTTTATTGTACTTCAACTGTATAAATATATATAATATACTATATCGTGATAAATGTAGGAGGATTGTATACCTTAGTTTAACGGTCTACTTCCGACACATGTTACTGAATAGCAAGCACAGTTGATTATCAAAATAAATTCTCATTCAAAACGAACTAGATATATTACATGCATTTAGGAAAACCCATTTTAAATATATGAACTAGCGGGCAAGGGTACGTAGACGGCTCGTCAATATGTTTTTGTTGAGTGTGTCTAGTGTCTCATTTCAATAAAATAAAACAAACATCTTATTTAGGGAAATAGCCCGCCTTATCGCTAGAAATTCTTTAAAAATTTAAGTTCCCAAATTAATTCTAAATATAGTAAATGGCAATTGTATTTGTCACAGTTAAACATGCCAACAACCAATAATAACACTTTTCCAACTCCCACGAGAAACTATAATGTAATTACATAATAGAACAGTGCTATGAGAAAACCTGTTGACTCTTTTCCTGGCATTCACACCAGATATGGGCCTCGTCGCAAGAGAACCTGTCTTCCGGGGCTCAAAAAAAGTGAGACTCAAATCAGCCTGCTCAGTTACAGAGGCTAGCATGAAGTTTGAAATTTTGCTCGTTGTAAGTCTAGATAGGATACTTTCCAGTTAGCGAATAACAAAGGCACTGATCAGACTTCGTGGATGTGCAGGCTGGTCTGCACCTTTGTTGTTTGCAAACCCCCGAAGACAGGTTTTCTCACGACGTGGCCCATATATGGAATATATACCCCCATTGAAAATGACGAGGGCTAGAAAATATAAAATTAAACAAATTATCCATTTGGTCACCAGGTTTTACAATTTCAAAAAACTTTCAGTAAGGCTGAACCAATCAGACTCATTTATGACCAAAATCATAAGACTCATTAAAGCCAAATAATTGTTTCCATTCTTTTCAATTGGATGAGTACATTACCAATTTTAAGTTTGTTGTCTTTTTAGCTCACCTGAGCTGAAGGCTCATGGGTGAGCTAATAGTATGCCAGTGACTCCGGCGTCTGTCCGTCCGCCATCCGTCCGTCTGTCAACATTTTCAAACATCTTCTCCTCTGAAACCACTGGGCCAATTGAACTCAAATTTCATATGGAGACTCCTTAGGATGCGGGAACAAAAGTTTGTTCAAATGGTCCTGGTCACATGACCAAGATGGCCGCCATACCCATATATGGTAAAAAGTCTTTAAAAATCTTCTTCTCCAGAACCAGAAGGCCGATGATCTAGGGACTTGGTATGTAGCATTGGGGTTGTTTGTTTTTGTTTGATTTGGTTCTTTACGTCCACTCAACAATCTTTCAGTTATGCGGGACGGTTCTTCCTGGGTTTAACCAGTACTAAGCTAGGATAAATGTGTCTTGCCCAAGGACCACAACGCAGTGACGCCGGTGAGGCTCGAACCCGCTACCCTTCGGTCTCGAGTCAAGCACTCTACCACTGAGCCACTGCGCTCCCTACATTGGGGTTGTGACGCCTACCAAGTTTGTTCAAATGATGATCCTAGGTTGACCTTGACCTACTTAACGTCAAGGTCAAATTTGCTTCCTAATGCATTTACATGGGAAATTTTTTGAAAAGTTGATTTTTTTTGAAAACTGTAGAAGCCTTCGTCATTATTCTCACTTGATATGTTTAACCTAATGAGACAATGGCTATAAATAAGTTTCAAAGGTCAAGGTTGACCTTTGACCTTTTAGCAAAGTTGCTTTTATGGGAGTCCCATCAATATATAAAGACATAGTTTTCTAACAAACCATTGGCCCAATTGAACTCAAATTTCATGTGAAGACTCCTCATGCTAAGTTAGCCAAAATTTATACAAAATATTTTGGTCACATGACCAAGATGACCGCCATGCCCATATTTGGTAAAAAAACCCTTTAAAAATCTTCTTCTCCAGAACCAGAAGGCCGGTGACCTTGGGACTTGGTTTGTAGCATTGGTGATGTGGGGCCTACCAAGTTTGTTCAAATGATGATCCCAGGTTGACCTTGACCTACCTAACGTCAAGGTCAAATTTGCTTCCTAATGCATTTAAATGGGATTTTTTTTGAAAAGTTGATTTTTTGAATACTTTTGAAGCCAAGTCATTATTCTCACTTGATATGTTAAACCTAATGAGACATTGGCTATGAATAAGTTGTCAAGGTTGACCTTTAACTTTTTAGCCAAGGTCCCTCATATTGGAGTCCCATCAACACATTAAAACATAGTTTCCTCAGAAACCACTAGGCCAATTGAACTCAAATTTCATATGAAGACTCCTTATGATAGGTTAGCCAAAATTTACATCAATTGTACTGGTCACATGACCAAGATGGCCACCATGCCCATATATGGTAAAAACCCTTTAAATATCTTCTTCTCTGGATCCAAAAGGCCAATGGCCTTGGGCTTGGTATGTAGCATTGGGGATGTGGGCCCTACCGGATTTGCACAAATGATGAATCTAGGTTGACCTTGACCTACATTATGGCAAGGTCAAATTTGATTCCTAATGCATTTATATGGGAAAAAAATTGAAATGTTCATTTTTATATAACTGTTTAGGCCGAAATCATAATAATTGCAAGAAATGTTAAACCTAATGAGACAATGGTTTTATATAAGTACCAAATGTCAAGCTGACCTGTGACCTTTTATCCAAGGCCACTCATTTGGACTGCCACATACATATCTAAACATCTTTTCCTCAGAAATCACTGGGCTGTTTGATGGAGTATCATTAGATTGTTTTAGGTCACTTGACCAGAATGGCCGCAACCTCCATAAAACGAAATATGTTTCTTTTTAAGCCGTAGTTGATCTTGTCCTATTTTAACATTATTAAGGAGATCAGGTGAGCGCTTCAGGACTGTCAGGTCCTCTAGTTTATGATTTTTTTTAGTAAATAGTGTATTATGATCTTATCAGACCTTGATCTGTACTATTTGCATATATCCCATACTAGAATTCTGAGAATCCGATGTTTTGCCTGGCAAAACAGAAGTCAAACACGGCAAATTTGTCAAACTTATATTCCGGAGAAGGGTTATTTTAGAGAAACATATAAATCAGCAACATAAATTCCGTTTCTCAAAGACCTAAGTTTACCTTGGGTATCATACAGATCATAGTTAAAAGCCTATCAACTAGTTTTCAGTGCTTAGTTCAATAAAAAATAAACTTATTGATACAATTTAAATATCTAATTAACCTGACCCAGAGGTCAGGGGTGTGTATAAGGTCAAAGTGTTTGAATCCCTCTTAGTCTATACTTCTTTCCCCTTAAAATATTTGCTACCATGTTGCATGTTGCTACTTTCAGAAAATAATCCCGACCCTCACAGGTGCATGTAAGGACAGAATATGTGCTTGCATACTGCTGCATTCCTCAATCCCATAAATTTGATATACAACATGACCATATTCTGAAAAGCTGAATTCTGACCTTTTGACCCCATCCCCAGGGTCATGGGGGGGAGGGGGTCTGCAGATAAAATATTTGCTACCATGTTGCTGCATGTGTCATTCCCTTAAATTTGATATGCAAAATGACCGATATTCTGAAAAAGTTGAATTTTGACCTTTTGACCCCATCCCCAGGGTTGGGGAGTCTGCGGTCAAAAAGTTTGCTACCATGCTACCATGTTGCCGAATGTGTCATTCCCTTGTATTGTTTTTGCAGCATGACCATTATTCTGAAAAAGTTGAATTTTAACCTTTTGCAAATGACCTCCAAAATCGAGCTTGACCTGAATTTTATGATGCTTCACCCTTCTGTAAAATTTGAATTAAATTGCTGAATCCCTTCAAATGCTATTGATCGTAACCACAATTTAGCCAAAAGCTAAGTAAAACAAGGGTCATAAATCAGTCAAAATTTTGCGGATTACCCCCCTTTTCGAAAGGACCTCTGACACTTTGATAGGGTATCTGCCTATTTTTCAGATGCTTCCTAAAACTTCCCTATGCATAAGATATCACTTGTACCCTTTTGAATAGGAGGCTTGATGTATTAGTAACGAATTAAGGTTATAACTAGACAGGCAGATCCCTAAGACAAAACATGAGACGCTACCAAAGGGGGTAGGGGTTGCAAAACTTGACTTCAACAAAACATTTAGAAATCAATTATTTTTACGTGTAAGGGTATTATATCATCAATACTCGATTAAAAATCACAGTGAAAGTATTTAAAGTCCAAAATCATGAGCATTTTAATGATTATTTTTGTTGTTGTTGTTTTCTACCTGATTTGTTAAGAAATATTTTGAAGCGCAACTGTAGTCCATATTCAACCTTGATGACAATGTATTTACCTGGTGCAATATTATGCAGCAATGTACTATAGCCATTCATCCATGCATAAAGTACACCTAGTCAATGGCCATGTAGTTTATGTGTATTGGATAGATACAGTATATGTGCAAAATAATCTTCCAACTGAATTTAGTAAAAGGACAATTTTCATAATCTAAAAAAAAATATGCTAAAACTTTGTAATATTTCATGACTAATGGGTTATGAAAAGGAAGCTTACTTGTACTAATTATTTAATTATACTGGAAAAAAGGTTTTCAAGAGAGCACAACAAAAACCCAAATGCTAATGTTCGGGCTTGCCCAGACGTCACATTTTGATCTGTGGGATATCATCCCCCCCCCACCAAGTCCCAACTAACTTTTTACATATATTATGTAAAATATAAGAACACACTTACGTGCAAAAGGATTAGTTGGGACTCGGGTAGGGGGGGGATATGAAATAGGAAATCAAATGCAAAATCATAAAATAGAGGCCAACAACCAGCTTATATATGAAGACGGAAGCATTTGATTGACTTTAATTTTTATCAAAATTATAGGCAGCAATACATTGTGATTCCCATTACCACCGTCAGAGGTCCTTGACCTGTATTTAATGATGTTTGACACTTCTGTAAAGTTTGAATGAAATTGATGCATCCCTTCAAAAGTTACCAATTGGTAACCAAAAGTGTGACAATGCGGCTGACGATAGCCCCCGTAGAGACATGATACCCATGTGTTGACCATGCTTCGCAGGCGACACAAAAAAGGATGCTACGCCTATGGGTTAAGCTTACCTTGGCACGTTTTTATCCCCTTGCTGAGCACTTTCCTTGTTTATACTGGACTGACTGATCTTCTTTTTATTGTCTGACAGTTCCTTGGGTCGGGCACCTTGTAATTCTTGCTCTTTCTTATCTACATTTGTATGTGTATCTCCATCTGTAACAAGCAAATTCAACACAATGAATTATGCATCTTAGCCCTTAAAGCGCCACCTATAATTTGCAGCAGACGACAATTTCAAATTTTGCCGCTTTTTCAAAATAAGGCATGATATTTCATGAGAATCATCTGGCAGACGATTCTCATGAAATATCATTCCTTATTTTTGTTGAAAATAGGAAAGGTGTCTCAAAATTTGTCGTCTGCTGCAGTCGTGATTGGCGCTTTAAGGGTTAAATTTATTGATCTAAAATCTAGAACACCTTTCTCTTTCTGATCTCAGATGAAATGTTGGTTATCAGGGCTAGAATTCATTAATTTTGTCATCAAAGCAAACAGGGAAGACCGTGATCAGAATGCTTCAGAAGCATTCTGATCTGGCTCTGCACTGTTTCTCTTGACTGTTTGGGAAAGCAACTAGTTTTTGAAATGTTAGAACATCTCGTTTTATTAAAAAACTGTTGAAAATCTATTATAAAGATGGCTGTAATAGTGGCCAAATGGGACGTTGTGAATTTACAGATCTGAACCTAGACTATGACCTGCTGGTCCACACAAAATTTCAAGTCTAGGACTTTAGTTAAGAGTGTGTAACGAAAATTTAATTTTCTTATTTCATAATCATCATAATCATTCATAATCATCATAATCATCATTATTTCTCAACCAAAACATATGTTGTGAGTACTCAAAAGAACCGTCTCAATGAGAATTTTCTTATTTCATAATCATCATAATCATTCATAATCATCATAATCATCATTATTTCTCAACCAAAACATATGTTGTGAGTACTCAAAAGAACCGTCTCAATGAGATGGTTCTTTTGAGCACCCAAAACATATGTTAAAATTGCTGGGTAAGAAAATATTTGCAATTTTACGCACAAAAATTTTGTTTATCAAAAAACTTATGAAGTCAAACTTACAAGTGACTTGTAAGTAGGAGTTGAGAATATATTTAAGAAATATTTAAGAAATGAATTCAATTTTTGGAATGTTCCTGGAATCATGAATACTTCGGGTCAAAAGGCTTCACATTAACTTTGCAAGAGATCCGAAGTATTCCATGAACATCCCAAAAATTGAACTTATTACTTATATTTACATTTTATCATAAATAACTAATATAGTGAAAGTGTTTATAAATTAGGATATAAAACAATTTCGTATTTAATATTTAATCATATTTACCGTTTTGTTGGAGTGTAAAACAGAAAAGCGGAACAGCCAGTGTGAACACGGACAGCCAATGGAGCAAACAAGAAGCTTGCTTTGCACGTGCGACTCAGGTGTGGCTCGCTGTTAATCACAACACCAGTGTCACATCTGGCGAATGAATTTGATGTTCGAAGCGAAATGCACGGGCAAGTGAGCTTGGCAGCTGTCAATCAAATTTTGAGTTGTTCATGAGGCTATGAACGGTTGCAAAAATCTAAAGATTCATTTAAGGATTGCTTTGAAAATGTAAATATCTATCTAATAACCTCAGGGCTATAATCTCTCCTTTTACCTTTCTGTTTCTTTCGATGGGGATATCCTTTTTCCTCTTCAGGTTGACCAATCTCTGTTTCTGAATGCTCCCTTTTCTGTGCACATACATCTTTCTCTTTATCTGTTTTGGAATATTCCCTTCCCTCTACAGATATATTTATATTTGCTTCAGAATGTCCCTTTCTCTGCGTGGAGATACCTTTCTCTTTATCTGTTTGGGGATATCCCCTTTCCTCTGCAGATATAGCCAGCGCACCAGGAGGTTCAAGAGCTGGCTGTCCTTGTAATGACATAGTCATGTGCTGCCCCTGAAAGTTGAGAGTGGCAAATTTACAAAAATATCTCTAATGGCTTTAGTACAATGAAAACCCGTAGTTGTGCTGCTAGAAAATGAGTTCTATATTAAGATATCAGATCATAAGATATTGTTTGCTGTTCCTGTATTTATCATGGCATGGCATCTGGGAGTGAAATAAAGCCATTCAATAAAATTGATAAACCACTAGTGGTTTATAGATTTTCTGGGAACGTTATGACATCCATAACAATGCTGGGTACATAATGACAAAGTTATAACGTGTTTACATCAGAAATGAGATTTCAAAGTAATCTTAATGTCATATGATAAATAGAATCTAACATTCATGCTCTTATATTATTGAATTTATAAAACAAGATGCGAAAAAGAGATAAAAGTTTTGATAAGTATCTGAAAATAGGCAGATACCCTATCAAAGTGTCAGAGGTCCTTTACTCTGAACCACATAACCAACTATTTAATAATTTAACTTACATATAAGAAAAACATCAATATTACATACAAACAATGGTTTTGGCTATCTCTTTAGGACTGTAAAAATCATGAACACCCCAACATTGGAAAACCTTAAGATGTAGAGCTTGGGCAAAGCATCAACCCCATGAGAAGACTGGGGGGAATCATCGACCCCATGTGAGCCTAGGTTGGGGGAAAGCATCAACCCCATGTGAATCTCGGTCTCAAGTCAAGCACTCTACCACTGAGACACTGTGCTCCCCAGAACATTCATTGCTGCCGAGTAATTCTTAACATCATAAACAATCCAACTAAAACATAAACATACAAAGTAAAAAGTAACTGCTCCACAACATGCACTGTTATCGGAATCTTACATGTTTTTTCATGCATTAACATTTGCTCGGTCCCAAGGAAGCTGTTTGAACACGAGGCCGTTAGGCAGACTGTTCTAACATCTCCCGAGGGACCACACAAGTGTTAATTCAATGAAAGAAACATGTTTGATCGTTATTCTTGCATATTTTACCTGCTTCCTACCAAAAGTCAACTGAAAACACTGCTAAAACCTTAAAATGTCATTTTTCTTACACTGGTATATCCAAACAAAATGGCTTCAGTGTCATAACGTCGCCACAACATCATAATGCATGCAATGTTTTCATGAACAAAAATGTCGATGTAATGACCAGTCTGGGCTGCAATGCTTTCTCGTGTAATGTCAGACAAACAAATCAGGGTTCATTTTAAGAATTATCAAATCAAAACCCATGTTCAAACAGCACATGAATCTCATGATTTGAACATGGATTTTCATTCATTTGACAATGACTTCAAACAGCTTTGCATAATGAATTTTATGCAAGAATAGCCATTATTCAATATTTGCATGGGTCGAAAATTGGTTGCTGTAAATTTACCTCTACTTCCTTCAATTTGCTCTCAATCTCTAGCCTGGCTTCCTCTACATGTTCTTTCAAGCCTACAAGTTTCAAACCCTTTTTGCTTGTCTCCACAGGAAGGGTTGTAACATTGACCTCGCCATCTGCATGTTGTTCACCATGGGGTTCTGGAAAAAACAACAAGTTCTTTTAACTCCTTGACTTCTGGTGAATTTCGCCTGTTTTTTGTAATCTGCTGACTTTTTTTCAAAAATGTTGTAAAACCTGTCTTAAGAGGCCACCCAAAAAGACGACAAAAATTGGTTTTCAAGACCCTTGGAGCATAATTCTGCAATACTTTCGACCTTCATTAAGCTACCATTTGTCAATTAGATTTTTATTTTGTCTAGTTTTGAGTGGTGGCTTAAGACAGGTTTTACTGTATTCTTACGAATATCAACAGAGTGTCAAACAGTTAGGATCCAGATCAGGCCCGACAAAATGTCGGGCCTGATTTGAATCCAAACTGTTTACAAAGGTTAACAGCAGATGACACTGGTACGCAAGAGTTAATGAAATGACTTAAATCTATATTTCATAAACGAGCAATTAATTGACATGTGCTGTCCAGTCATGAACATTTTTTCGCTTCTCACAAACACTAAATATGGTAGAAGATGAAGGCTCAGGGGAAAAAAAAATAGGCGTCTCTAAATTGATAGCTGTGCACGCAAATTTTAACTCTTTGCATTTTGGGTAATTTTTCATGTTTTTGTAGTGGTCTGCTGACTTTTTTCAAAATTTAACTTTTTCAAAAAAATATTTCAGGAACACTATCCAAGAGTATCAAACAGTTTGGATCCAGATCAGGACCTGATCTGAGTCCAAAGTGTTTGCAAAGACTATCAGCAGATGACAGTTTTATGCAAATGTTATAAGTACAATTGTCTCATGGGCTGGAAGATATCTCAAACCATTTTATCATCCTTTCATTTGGAGCTCCTCTGCCAATTCTGTGAAATCAGACCTGACCAGGAATTTAGTTAAAAGAGTGTGTAACAGAAAAATAACTTTCTTATTTCTCAACCAAAACATATGTTGTGGGAACTCAAAAGAATCGTCTTGGTGAGACGGTTCCTTTGAGCACCCAAAACATATGTTAAATCTTATCCGATAGAAAATATTTACAACTTTACGCTGAAAAATTTTGTTTATCTAAACCTGTGGACCTGACTGAGTTATAATATGGGAATATATGCCAACACCATAACAATGTGAAAGCATTGAAAGGGCTACAACATGCCATTATAAACATTGTAGAATATAAGAATCCATCATGAGTGTGAGGGTAGGATAGAAAAATCTGTCCCGAGGATCACTGTTTGGCATCATGAGGCTTGCCGAGTGATGACAAACGGTGATCCCGAGGGACAGATTTTTTGTCCTACTCTCACACAAATAATGGATTCTTTTTCTTGCTCGTCACTGTTTTTTAATTATAAAATAAGCTTCCAGAAGTCCCTGAATACACTAAGATGCAATTTTACATGATGAAATCACTTAAACATAACAATGACGTCACTTGACGACCATGTGCGTGAGTTCCAATGCAACCAATGTATGTAGCCCTCACGTGACAGCCTGGGTAAGATAGCATGGGTAAGATAAGATTTTCTATCCCAGGGAAAAATCTCAGATATCCTTATCCGGTGTGCAAGAAAGGAAAATGTCATAGCGATATATTATGGAAATATGTATACCATTTGATAAAACTCTTTGGGTCATCAGAGTGATGGGACAATTCAGAGAATAGGACCTATTCGTGATCTATTTTAATAACTTTCTATAATAATCTGCTTTGGATGCATAAAAGAAACACCCAAAAAAATGAAAGATAGAAAGTTGAATGTCTATCTCCCTGTAATTTGAACTACTTGTAATTCATATTATAACCTCTAGTCATGAGGACTTCCAATTTACGAGATTCGACTGTATTTGTATGTGTTATTTTATTCTATTCTAATGTGATAAGTGCCATATTCACCGGTAAGTTGAAAGAAGGTCCTGCTATCTGAAGCATCTGACTTAAAAACATGAAAAACATAACAATTTCAACTGCACCTGTGCGTACAGAAAAAGACAAAAAAAATAAAAACAAAATTCATACTGAAAATGTTCTAAAATTTCAAACACTTTTCGCTTTCAGCTTTTAGATAAAATGTCAATTATCAAGGCTGGGATTCACAAAAAAGCATGTCAGACTAGCAAACTTGGAAGACCCTGATCAGACTGCTTCTTCAGAAGCAGTCTGATCTGAGTCTGCATAGTTTGTCTTGACATTTTTGTAGCCAATTAATGTTTGAAATTTTAGAAAATTTACATAAATTAGCAACATACTTTGTTTTTTGATTCTGTATCCTTCTAATCCACGTTGTATAGACTGGTTAATCGTCTTATCCTCCACTATGATTGACAGTAGTTTCAGATTGTCAGTCTGTGACACAGACTTGATCGCTTTTATTAAAGCTTCTGGTATACTCTCAACATTCTTCAACATTGGATCTAGTTTATGAGAAACAAACAGATTAAACAAATACCATAATTATGAGCAATAGCACTCATTTGGCTGAATATCCCATATTCAGCCAAATGAGTGCTAATACTCGTTAAATGACAATCTGTACTTTAAATTTCACATGTGTTCTTTTGCCATCTACTGAATTTTTCCAAAAATAACTTTTCCAAAAATTCTTTCAGAAATACCATTAAAAGTGTCAAACAGTTTGGATCCAGATCAGGCTCGACGTTTTGTAGGTCCTGATCTTGGTCCAATCTGTTTTCAAAGGTTATCAACAGATGATATTTGTGTGTAATTATTAGAGCTTATGCTCTTATACGGTAGACTTTGGTATCTAAATACTGTTCCAATAGAAAAAGTAATATAAACATTGCCATGCTGATTTTTGGGGGGTATCATTTCACTATTCTACACTAATTTCCAAATTATTTCTTTGTATGCTGTGTAAATTCTCATACTTTTGTTGTAGTCTAATGACTTTTTTCAATAAAAATATTTTCAAAATGTTAAAAACATTCTTTTAGGAGCACTATCAGAGTGTCAAACTGTTTGGGTCAAGATCAAAACTGAAATTTGGTTGATCCTGTTCTGCATCCATACTGTTTGCAAAAGTTATCAGCATATGAGGAAAGTCACTGATACAGCTGTTAGCAACTTGACAGAAAGAGAAGGTTCATCAAGACAGGCCATCCTCAAGTACATCTATGGAAAGAATTCAAATTCCTTCCAGCTGGGTGATAAATGATAATTGTATTCAAATTTTTCATTTGGAAGGGAATTATATCGGATACTATGTACAATGGTCTGAAATTTAGCTTGATTGAGAGGTGCCAGCAAAGCCCAAAAACAAACTGTCCAACCATATATCTGATTGTATACCTCCCAAAATGAAAAATTTGAAAAAAGCTACCCCAACTCATATGCACTTTAACATTTTTGCTTTCAATACAGTGAAAATGTTCAATGCTGCTTTGGCAGCCAGTTGCTGTCAGCTACATAAAACCACATAATGATTGAGCAGCGACATAAGATTTCCAACAGTGTGGTATATGCAACCAGCAAAGCCTCAGATCAGCCTACACATACCTGCAGTCTGATCAGAGCCTTTGCTAGTTGCTTGAATATTCTATGAGTGTTAAGCTACTAACGGAACATCATTTGGAGTTTCTAAATTTAAAGGAGACAGCACAGTCTACATTTGTCAAAATACCACATTGTTGCGCTCAATTATACACCTATTAAAATCAACATTACTCAGTGAACTTGCATTTCAGACAGTAACTTTACACAGGTGTTCTGAAATATCGCGGCACTAACAGCATAGACAAACTTAACCAAACGCATGGTACTTGCATGCAAATTGTCCAGACTTGAAGTTCATTCACTGTTGCAGAGCATCCTAAAGTTCTGACTGAACAAGAATAATCAATGTTGGAAAATACTGCTTGTTTGTCGGTCATGTTTAAATGATTCTAGTCAAGGTAGATATTCCAAATATAGCGGTATAAAGTTGGGGCTCCATAAAGGGAATATGAATAATCACATTTGTTATTGTTATGCTTTGCCATCAAAATTTCAGCAAATGATATGAGCTTGTGACTTACAAAATAAAGTTCTTGAAATTGAAAAAATATAATCCACAGAACAAAACCAATAAATTGCCAATTTATTGCATTGGTCTGAATTTCCCCTTATGGAGCCTTAATTAATGTGTAATGTTCAACTGACATGCGCACAGCTCATGGCGTCTACACATGATTGGTAACAAGCCGCCATGTTTGACCTATCAACAGATGAACTTTTGACAAGAAGTGAAAACTTGAAAATGTGTTTTGGGGCTAACAGTGAATGATTTATCAAGAAGGGGAAGGGGGTATAGGGAACAACAGGAAAATGAGAGTTTTATAAGGAACCTACATTTTCTAAGTTTACAAATGAGAAAATGATTTAATTTTTAAATGTTGACAAAATAAAATAACTACTTCCTGGTAAAATTTTGTCAACTGGACCATATGCCCCAGGTGGTGCCTATGAGTGACGTCATAAAAAAAAACCTCCTTAACGCCATACTAAGGACCCCCCCCCCCCCACCCCCCGATACTTCCAGAAATCAGTATACTTTGACTTAAGCCAGTACTTCTAGATATCAATATATGAGTTAATGAGAGTCTACTGTGTTTAAGCCAATTCAGGAGATTTTAATACTTATCCCATCTTAACCCTATAGTTCACAGGCTATTTTTAGATCATGACATCATTTTCTATTTTTAGACAACATTTAAAAAATTCAAGAAAAATTTAAGTACAGTTGTGAATACTTTTGAAAATAATATGGAAAATACAGCAAATGCTCCATTTTCATATTTTCAAATACATGATATTTCAAAGGCATCAAAAGGCGTTATTATGGAGTAAAGGGTTAATTTAAGTCACTCAACAAATTTGCTTACCCAGCTATGTTGTGAGCAAGAGACCTAAAGTTTGGCCTGAGCTTTTGTCCTATTTTTTTTCTCAAGCACAAGTAATTTGATTGTCACTTACGTTTGTTGTCCAAGAATACAGCACTTGTCACCGCACCTTGTTTACATATAAAACTGATAGCTTCTTTAAAAGCACTTGCCAATTTCCCTGCATCGTTGTGATAAGGCACATGTAGAATTGTTGATGCATTCAAGTTTCCACCTCTTGTTTCAAATGTGTGACCAGATTTTGAGCGTTCTTAAATAGAAAATGAAATAAGCTGCGACACAAGATTTCCAACAATGTGGCATTTTGACAAGTGTTGACTCAGACGAGCCTCTTAAGCTTAGAAACTTCAAATAATATTCAGTTAGTAGCTTAACACTCATAGAATATTCAAGCTACTAGCAAAGGCTCTGATCAGACTGCGTGTTTGTCACACAGACCACATTGTTGGAAATCTCATGTTGAGGCTCAAATGGAAATCGTGAGCCCTTTGTAACCTATTATGTTTCATATTTGAATTCAGCATCCCACAAACAGCTAAGGTCATACAGGGTTCGTACAGGCAAGTATGAGTAAAATTTAAGGACTTTTCAACAACTTCTTAATAAAGCCTCTCCAACAGTTTTCAAGGACTTAATGTTAATGAAAATACTGATCTAAGTGTTAAAAGTATACTTCAGAAATGCTAGACTGAGATAATGGAGACATTAGTACTGGAAAATTAGTATAAAATTGATGTGCCTATATTTGGTGCAGCATATGCTGCACCAAATAAAGGCACACAATTTTATACTGATTTAGGTCCCTATCAACAGTGCTAAGTCCTGCAGAAAATAGTAGAACTCAAGGACTTTTCAAGGCTTTTGAGTGATTTTCCTGTACTTTTCAAGGCAGATTTAATTTTCAAGGACTTCAAGAAAGCCCTCTAAATTCAAGTACTTTTCAAGCCTGTGCGAACCCTGGTTAGGTGCATGTAGATAGCATAATGGTAAGATGGTTCACAATAACTCCACTTTTTAAAAAGTGTGGGAATACGTAAGCATACTGGAAGAGCATAGTGGGACAAAATGTACAGTAAATATTATATGGTACTCATAAGGTCTACTTTCTTGAATGTCTACTTTTTTGAATAAAGGAAAAGCTTTCAAGGATAATGTGCTAGCCTAGATATAGTTCGTCCAGATAAGAGACGTTGGGCGGTTCTTAGCTAAGTTCAACCCCTGGACAAATACATTTGGAAATCGGTTAGTCAGATTGCATTGTTTGCGTATTCAACCATCTGTCAAACTCTCTACACCAAAATTATATACCGGTAGTTTTATGGTTGTCATATCGTGAAAAATAAGCGTTTCGAATTATTGCAGATGAATTATTGCAGATGAATCTGATCAGTCCAGATACTTTGTTTTTAATATGTACGTACATGTATCTTAAACACGCATGTGTATCTTAAACTATACAAGCAAAACATCAATTTTCGACAATGAAATCTGCAATCAAACAAGATTTTATTGTTTTATAAAAGATCTGTATACCCTTTCCATGTGGCCCAGATATTGAAACTTTATCATGCTGAATTTTAATTTGTGTTGTGTGTGTAGAGATGAATTTAATTAATGTTGTTGTTTTATTAATGCTATTTTTCGAAATCAGAGCTAAGGGCCAAATCATTTTCTTGCCAAACAAACTGAATTTGGAAGAATATTTTCATGACAACACATATAACGCGAATATTTTCCAAGTAGCATGCTAAACTGTATACCAGTAGACGCACACAACTGCAGCAAAGTTTATAGATGAGTGTCTCTTTTGTTATTTTGAGTTGATTTTTTTTGCATTGATGTTTTAGTGTAGGCCGCTGTGTCGAAATTTGGGCTCCCGTGGGAATTTTTGGGTAAAAGTGATTAATGTCGATTTTCAACTAGAAAAATATATGCAGTTTAAGGAAAACAATGTTTCCAATTTTTTCTTGAAGTATTAAGGTCACAGTGACGTCACAAAATGACGTACTGTATTTTCACATAAAGCAAACAGTTTATATCTGCTAGTGCTGTATACACCTAAATGAGTCGCATTGTAATGTTGTTTATTGCGTTGAAGTGGTTTAAAACGTCGATAGGAGGACAAAAATGAAAATCGATTCAACGTGGACTTCAATTTTACGTCAAATTGACGTCGATTTGATGTCAGTATGCAGCAAAAAATATTGTGTACAGAAATATAATTCTGGAAAGATTGTTGTGTGTGCCTTGCGATTAAAATCAAATGTAAGCATAATTTTATGTTTCTAGCTAAGCTTTTTGAAACATGTTAGCTCTCTGACGGTTGTGGCGTTTGGCTGTTACAGCATGTTAACTACGTTACCCCTCAATTGTTTACAACACAAATAATGTAACTAAGGATGTTAAGGTAGTAATGGATTAATCAAATTGGCCAAACTGTCATTTATTGTACAAGAACATTTCATTCCCTACAAATTATGTTATTAGGGGCCATTGTATTGTCATTTATGTTACATTTAAACTACCCCTCCCCTGTAAAACCATTGAAATATTGTTAAATTGTTTCATTTAATAAGCTTCTCATTTAACATTCATGTTTTAACTATATGTTCCAAAGGACAATTAATGAGCCATTTTATAACTGCAAGCAGCTTGTTTTTATAAAAAAATTAAGAGTTATATGCTGTTAAATATGATACCACCGAAAAGCACGTTAAATAAGGTAAAAATATTTTCATTCTAAAATTGTATGTAATGCTATATGAAAACCTTTAAACACAATGTATGAGCATTATATTGAAATTCAATAGTAAAATGCTGTAACCAACATCGTTTCTGGTATTAATTATCTTTTTTGTTATTTGTGTGGCAGTATGTAACGTATATTACAGCTTTCAAGACTGTATATGACTTGTTTAATTCCTTATATTATACGTTATACAGTATTTGATATCATTTCAAAAAAGCAAGTAAGAACACTAACAGTTACAAGACATCAGGAACACAATTAAAGTAAAGCAACCAACTTTCTTTTCCCCATAAAGGTGACTGCAACACTAGAAGGACGTAAGTAATGAATAACAAAACAAGGACCAAACACAAAACCCCAACAAACAATGGGAGCAACAATAAGCAATGGATCAACAACAACAAAACCACCAGCCTAGAACAGACAGCTGCCTAAGCCACTGCAGCGGGAGGGGGGGGGGCTTAAATGCATTTTTCTGGTACCAAATTTTAGTCCTAGATTATGTTGTTGTTAAAGCACAACAGTTGTTTGGTTCGCATGGAAAAATGAATTGTTTTGTTATAGATATCCAGGTTCCTGTTCATCTGAAAAAAAGTATCACTTCCCCCATGCGACATTTGCAAAATATTATATCTAGTAACTTTTTATATCTTCAAAAAATGATTTGCCAAATTTATAGATTTTAAAACTCATAAGCAAATAAGATGATAGCTCTCAAGACCAGAACTTAGAAGGATACAATTTCCCATTTTCTGTATAAAGTTTATCATAAGGCCCCATGTTTATCAAAAATATTGTCAAAGACGATATATAATTGGGCCTGAAAAGCTAATATATCATGGTGAGTTTAGAGATTTGTTTTGTAGTATTTATCTTGAGAAATCTAAGTTAAATTGAAATAATTATAATCAGTAAAATCAATCACTCTATGTAACTGTTTACAGTTGTTCAAATTATGGGTACACGTATTCATTTACGTTGCATGATACAGGCTAGATTTCATGTATCCATGTTTATTTAGGTTCAATTACCATAAAATAGTACCCTTCTAATTACTAAATGTTTTGAGGGAGGTATGCATTATAACTGCCTGTAGTCAGTTATTGTTTAAAGGAAACTGTCACTAAATCAATTTGTATCCTGGCATCTAGTTGTGTATGCAGATGGTGAGGCATTACTGAAGCTCTTAAATTAATTCAAGTTTATATTCAACATAGCTCTCGTTGTTTAACGAGACTGTCAATCACATCAACTTAGTACTCCTGGTCACTTGCTCAACCAATAATGGGATCATAGTGGTGAGTTTTACTCTAAGGCAATGATCACATTAGATATGACCATATTCAAGGAAACTAGATAAAGGTCAATTGTTACTTCTATACCACTTTATACAAATTTTATCAGCCCAAATTATTTCCGGCCAAATTTGATCTGGTGACATTAAAGTTATTGTAAAATAGTTACAATGTTCTTTTAGAATGCTGGATAGAAAAGTGAAATATTTAATAAGAAAGTGCAAGTATAAGCTCTCACGTAGTTTTACCAATACATGCTTACGTACCTGAACTGACTGTGACTTTGACAAAATATTACAGGAACATTGTAAACATGGTAAATGGAATAATAAAGAGCTATAGCTGTATTAAACATTTGAATAAGTTGTAAACTCACCAGGATATAGATTCAAAAAAAGCATGCAAAATGTTAACTGTTCTAGCTAATAGTAGCTTTAAGAGGACACTCTACTCAGTCGCCAATGATAGACTCACTTGCAAAGTACCAAAATCAAATGGGCTAAATCCTTTTAATTGTTTTTCCATTACTACTGTTAATCTATTTTGTTTGATTAGAAATAAGCAAAGAAATAACTGGATGTATTTTTGTATCTATCGTAATGTTCACATTTGATTGGCTAAATATCAAAATGATATTATCTGAAACAAAATTCAACTTCAAGACTAAATCTAATTAATAGAATTATGGAAAACAAATTAACCAATACTTTATTTGGATCCATTAATATAGCAATGACTACAGTATATATGCTATACTAACAATGCCAGGGAGCTTTTCTATGTGATAAACCATTTTCTTTCAAATGTATGACTGTCATGAACCATTAGAACAAATGCTGTCTGTTCGATGCTTCACAAAATTTTAGAACCAGAACCAGACAGAATGGAAGATAAGTGTAATATGCTCCTTAAACTTCTCTTGTTATGCATTTTACCAACATAAATGGTATTCTTACTTCACCAAACTAGACATACTTCTTCAGATATAAAGCGATTATAACCATAGGAATAGGCTTGGTGTTTGTCATACTCCTATATTGGGAAATAGTCGTTAAATTTCTAAAACACTTCAATTTAGACCTAAGTCTGAATAACTTACTTTTTTAACGAATTCTGAGTAAGTTTTTGTCTTTATCAATACAGTTGGTGTAATCAATAGTAGGGTTACACAATGTGCGATAGGTCTTACTAACTTAAAGCTACTTTATGCTTAATATTATTGTGTCATCTAAAATTAGGCGTAGTCAGTGAAGAAAAGCGTCTTTTTTATATTATTTCATGTGTAGAATGAAGCAAATACACGAGTGTCAGTGAGATAAAAGATATCATTTTTGCATTAAAGAAGCATTAAGGGATCATAAAATAAGCAGCATTTAAAATGCTGTTTATAAATTTGATAAAATACATGGACTTGAAATACGTTTTATGTGATTTAGGCTAACATTTCTTCCTTTATTATCAATGCTTTGTTGATATTTCAGTTAATGGCAATTACTGGCAGTTAAATGACAGTAAATAAACCACTAGCATTGTAAACTCATATGTTGCTGTTTTGGCTTTAACATAATGCATTTAAAAGAAAGTTAAGTACATAACAGTAATAACAGACATTTTTATTTGATAGAATCAAAATGCTAATCATTTGAATACAATTAAAAGTCTAAGCTTAAATTGTCAAGTAGGAATAAGGAACAATTTGATAGGAATTCCTATTATTTCATGGTAACGAAGTAACGCTGTAACCGCTATAGAGTTAATAAACATTATTCTGTGGTTATATATTTTGGTTTTAGAACGCTGTAGTGTACAAAACTCTCCCTCATGGGTATTTTGGCAGCCTATCGTCTAGTGATAATACTACATTAAGTAGTAATACATTTGAAGGAAGTAACTGTCATTTCATAGAGGTGTATTGTTTAAACGCATACTTCCTGTTTGCTGCCATTTGATAAATGCTTTTAAGGCATTCAGCATGTCGATAAATAAGAATTAGCTATAACTTGGTATTTGCACAATAGGATTTGAAATTACAATAGAGTAACGTAGTTAACATGGCTGTTACAGGTCAGAGAGGTAACATGTGTCATTTTGTATCTTATATCATGTAGTTTCAGTGAAGCATAGTGTACAATACCAGCAGTTGGAGAGGAGGGTCTATTAGCATATTGTTATCTAATGTCATTTGAGCTTTCACTATAACATAATTTTCATTTTGATACTGACGTCATTTTTTCCTCTCTTGACATCATTTTGAAGTTAAAGTAGCCTCTCTAAATTTCTGAGTCAGAGTCTATGCTCCAAATACAATATATCGCCAGTAATATTACTATAGCTAATCAAACAGTACATGTTTGCGCCAGCTAGAATTCATAGTGCTCAATTTTCAAGCCCTAAATAAGCCAAAAATGGGTACATCACTTTGTGACGTCACCATGACGTTAAAACGGCAAGAAAAAATTGGAAACATCTTTTTGCTTAAACAGGATACATTTTTCTACAAGAAAATGTATGTTTGACACTTTTACCCAAAAATTCCCAAGGGATTACACAGCGGCCTACACTATTTTGCGTCGCTGCCAACATTTTTGCAGTCATGACGCGACGTTTCCCTGTCCACCTAGGTTGAACCAGTACTTAGCAGAGAATAAAGTGTCTTGTTTAGGACATAACATAGTGCTTCCAGTGAGCCTTCTCAAAATAGCAATCCTTTAATCACAGGTCTAACACACTAGCACTGAGCAACTGTGGACCTCGATGATTCGAGTTGATACTTTACATCCCAGCCAAGAAATTTTCAGTCATGTCGGGATGACTCCTGGGTTAAACCAGTAGTAAATAGAGCATAACATGTCTTACACAAGGACACAACATGGTGCCTCCATAAAAACTCAAACCAACGACCCCTTTATCTCAAGTCGAGCACTCTACCAATGGTTGGCTCTACAGGTATTATACAGCTATTCGGTAACTGTATCGCCACGTGGTATGGGAGGTCCAGGTCTCATGTAAAGCTAACGGAGATGGGAACCAGTTGTGGGCGTGGCTAGACAGTGACCCAAAAGCTGATTAATAACTACTGTTTTTGAAGGCGTCATTCGTGTCAGCCTGTTTTTGGGCTAGTTAAATAATGTGTTATCACTTAACCTATATAACATGTACGCCGTTTATATCCATATATCATATATAAAACATTTCGACCTCCCTACCAGTGTATGCAGCTTTGCGTTTTAGATGGTAACTTGAGACATGGCTACATGCAATCAGAGCTTCATTATGCTGTGCAACGTGCCTCATTACCTTTATACATGTAGCAGCAACAACACTTCTAACATGGACCAGTCTGCCTTGCCGATCTTGACTAAAATCCACATACGCACTAAATTCGAGTTTTTATGTTTTTCACATTGATTTTCGATGATAAATGTTTTATTATTGATTTCAGTAAACTATGTTTGCGATGAAAGTTGTAGAGAAAAATTAGTGCAAACTTCTCGAAGCTGTTCCGACATCATAGATACTGCAATTTACTCTGGGCATAGATGCACTATTTGAGCATTTTAAGCAAAGCACAAATAAACTAAGTCAAATGTGTCAGTCAAAGTTACATTGCAAAGACAGACGACGGATGGCTCATTCAATTATATTAAAGATGACGGATGGCTTGTTCAATTATATTGGAAATCGCCCGTGCGTTAAGCTAGTTGGGTCATTTCGAAACTATCCGTTTAGAAGCATGTGCATAAGAGAAAATGATGGCGCGTCATGCGATATCATAGCTTCTGTACCTTCAATTGACCATGCTCATAGTAGATTCTGAACATGCATAGTCATTCTGAGTCTACATACGGCAGGATATACTATAAACACCCGTTGAATAACTTAATATACACCCCTTGTGATTCATCTTTTGAGGCGAACCCTTTCTGTCACGCCTCTAAGAAATTTACCTGTCAAAAAAGACTTGAAAATTTGGCTGAGTTCAAATTATTGCAAAATCTTCATCTATGTACACAAAAATCTGTTTGTGCCACAATATTCGGACCTCTCTGAGAAATTGGCGCTAATTTTTCTCCACAACTTTCATCGCGAACGCAGTTTGCTTAAATAATAAATAAAAAGCTATCGCCAAAAATCAATGTGAATAACATCAAAATCGAATTTAGGAGGCACTTGCCAGTGAGCAATAGTATATACCAATGCGTCTGTAAACAAGTAAGACTTAGGTTTTCGGTTTAGATTTGCTTGCGAACGTTTACCAGGCATTCTAACAGTATAAAGCTAGTCGCCTTTGTCGTCTGCGGTTCAGTTGTTTTGCACGATTAAAGCGTACCTGTGCTGTTTTACCCAATTTACTGTAGACCAGTCTAAATTGACAGTGAATGGCAGTGTTCTTTCTGACACGCCCAACGTCCGTTACCTGGTCGCACTATACTCTGGACAGCAATAGTTTGCCCTTGATAAATTGAGGATTTTACATGAGTGCTCATGCTATATTGAATTCATTAAACAAGTTAATGAAAAGAGATAAAATGTGAGGATTGCCAAGCATTATATCACCTTTTCTGAACTTGTTTATCAAATTGAATAATTCAAGAACACGACCGTTATATTCTATTTATCATATGATATTAAAAATTACTTTGAAATGGCATTTATGTAGGTTGCTTGCACTGTTATATTGTTACACCATTACAGTGTAATGAAATGTGTCCTTCCTGAAATCTGCTCTCTTTTTATGCCCTTTATGGCATTTTGGCATGAAAACATCAATATTTTGTTTTTATGGATTGAATATTGTTATTGATGTCTACCATAACATTGCTTAAAGTGTAAAACACTACTGTCAGTTTAAAGATGCATGGTAATGAGGTGATTCCATTTTTCTTATAAACAGATAAAGCATGAAGTATTCACTACCATTATTATATTCACTATTCTATGATAGGCTCATTATAACTGTAAACGGAGACTACCTGCACACCTGAAAACAAGGTAACTGGCCAATGTTTGTTTCAACAATTCTCAAGTATCCTGGAACCGACAGTAGTGGTTTATTCATCTTAATACATGTACATGGCATTACATCATGCGCAGATGTGACATTGTGTGATAGCTTGATCGGTAATTGGTAATAAAGTTTCATTTACAAAACATATGGCTGTGTGTTTTAAGAACAACATTACAGGCTCAGATTTTACTGCAAAACCCCTTTATTGGTTGGATATACAGTAAAACCTATGTAAAGCGGCCACTCACAAATAGATAAAACAAAGATTGTAATGACAAATGGTAGCTATATGAAGGTAGAAGATGTTGAAGAATGCTCCCCGTGGAGCATTCTGCAATACTTTTTACCTGCATTAAGCCATAATTGATCTTGAAAAAAAAAATTCGGTTTTTTTGAGAGTGGTTGTTTTACACATGTTTTGCTGTATGATAAGTACCATTTTTCTAATTACCTGGTTAAAAAACTTACTTTGAGAAAATTCCTTATTTACTTCAGTGCCAAGCATGCTCAAAAATGGTGACGAACTTGTCTTTGCTGAAACATATCAATAAGGAACATGTATCAGGTCTCTAGATAGGAGTGCTTAATTAGAAATAAATTTCCTTATTTCTCAATCAAAACATACACTGAACAAAATTTCTAATTGGTCGCTTTTCAAACTCATTATTTGTGACCAAGCGCTAATAACATATAAATAAATAATTTGCCTAAAAATGTGCAGTTTAATGGGCAAAAGTTTAACGTTTTTTCAGAAAAGTTGTCTTTCAATCCACGTGTTTTTTGGTAAAAAAATGCTTTTTTGAAGAAAAATGGTTTTGATTGAAGTTTTATATCAAATTTAAGTTCAGTTGGTAATAGACTGGTCTAATCGACTTCAAAAACACCAAATACTTGAAATTTTGACGAAAGTAGATTTTTAACGCATTTTTTAAATACCACTTTTTTTTAGATTTTTGAAATTCATTAGTAGCTTGTGCAAAAACTTTTGAATGCATTTTATCTTATCTGAACAAGATAGCCCAAACAGAAAAGAACTTGATTCGTCCATTTTGTGATGAAAAACATTTCACTGCATAATCGCTGAAAATTGCAATACCGTATCACAGAAAATAAGGCGTACGGAACAGTGCAAACTTCCTATGTAAACTGCATGCAAAAAACTGAATTTCAATGATTTAGCTGCTGGTAGTGTTTGTCATCATGCTATTAGGTAACAGAAAAGAGGATTCTGATTGAAGTGAATCATTTGAAGTGTGTTTGTCCTTAATAATGGCAGTCAGAAACATTTCATACAAACAGAAATACAAATGAATGGCATCTTTATGGAATATTTCATATTGTAGGAATAAAAATGTGACTTTTTGAAATGAGGGTACCTTTACTCTAGCATCGTCTGTGGAAGACTAACCAGTCATTTTTAAATCAAATGGCATGTAGAGTTTGGGCAAGACATTGGTTGATTTATATAAGCATGAATTTTGTAAAGCCGAATCTTACTTCAAACCAACATAAAAAATGTAAAGTGACCAATTAGAAACTTCGCCAAGTGTATGCTTTGGGTGTTCAAAAGAACAGTCTCATTGAGATGGTTCTTTTGAGCACCCAAAACATATGCTACAACTTATGGATAAGAAAAGATTCGCATTTGTATCCTCATTTCTTTATCTAGACCTATGGATATTCAACACATCCATAGTTACATATTTTTTCATATGACTTTGGGTCTGGGATTGAAATAATGCCATGCAATAGAATCAATAAACCATTAGTGGTTTACATATTTTAGGGAAATGTTATGATGTCCATAACAATGTGCGTACATAATGACAAAATTATAACGTTTTTACATCAGAAATGAGACTTCAAAGTAATCTTATTGTCATATGATAAATAGAATCTAACATTCATGCTCTTGTATTATTGCATTTATCAAACTCTTACCACAAAAATAGATAAAATGATGGGCAAGCCTTGCAGTTTATCTCTTTTACCCCAACTTGTTTAATGAATTTTATAAAACATGAGCACTTATGGAAGATCCTCTATATTAAACCATGCAATCTGCGCGAAACTTAATCAAAATCGAATGAATAACACAAAAGTTACAGACATTTGTATATTAGAGAATCATAAGCTATGGAGGGCAGCCATTTTAGGCTAAGTGACATCTCACAGTCCTAATTAAATATGCATAAACAGAATAACTAGTTTCCTGTCACTCATTTTAACTTTGTTTGCTTTTTTATTGACTCTTCTAAAGAAAAAAGTTGATTTTCAATAAAAACCAGTACAGTTTGTGATGGAATTGGGAATTTTGTTGGCTTTTTAATATTTACGGAAAGCTATGTTAAATGATCAAAATGGCAGCCTCCATTGACTTATTAGAATTCAAAATTTGATTTTCGAATTGCTATAACTTTCTCGGTTCGAGGTAACAAGTTAACTGATAGCTACTTGCCTGATTCCAAAGCTTTCATCTCCCAGAAGTAAACTACTGTATCAGTCTTTAGTTTTAAGATGTTTTCTTTCCGGACACACACAGAAACACCATCAATACTGAACTGTGGTCTGTAACCTAAAGTGGATATGAAAATATTCTATTAAAGTATCTTAACTTTTTACCTTCTAAGAAATTTTGCATGCTTTTTTTTGTCATCTGTTGATTTTTTTCAAAATCAACTTAGTTTCAAAAAATTCTTTCAGGAATACAATCAGTGTTAAACAGTTTGGATCCAGATCAGGCCTGACATATCAATTGTTGTTGTTCAAAAAGTTTGAACCCAGATGAAGCCTGACAAAATGTCTGGCCTGATCTGGGTTCTTACTGTTTGCAAAGGTTATCAGCAGACAACACTAGAAGGCAAAGAATTAATTAATTTCATCATTTGGAGAGATGAATAACAATAATTTAAATATGTGCATTACAAAACATAAATCAAGCAATATTTTAAGGCATGGAAAGATTAGTTTCAAGTAGCACATGAGATTTTGAAACTTATTGCACCAGCAATAGGCACATGTGAGCCTGTGAATCTTTGCAGCTTACCAGGGCATTACCTTCTTGCATGCACAAAGTAATTGTAATGTATTAGTATTAAGGCAACCTATTAAGAGTATACAACAATAGCCAAACCCCTAGTGTTAATCTTTTTCTTTATATCTACTATTCATCTTAATAATTCACATGAAATAGCAAGCATTATTTTCCTTGATATTTTTCTTGATAAAGGGCTCTGGCCAAAATATTGAGTTTAGAGTAAAATTAACGCAATATGTGTTTAATATTGTTCCCTGATGAATATACATGAATATTATTAGAAAAAATATAAAATGGTGGTACAGTGACTGTGTAGTTGATATCAAAAAGCATGTTTTTTCTTGATAAAGGCATCTAGCCGTAAAATTGAGTTCAGAGTAAAATTAACATAACGCATGTATCAAGAATGGTTTCAAAATCTGTCATCTGTAGATTGACGCTTAAGGAGCTAAGTCTTAAAAATGCAAAGGGCCCTAATTACGTCTATCAGAGGAAGTATGCTAAAAAGTCAAGAAGGTAACCTACTACTGATATGTGGTCCTAAACACGATAAAATCTGTTATTTTATTTTGTATACAAATAACAAAGGCACAGACCAGTCTGCACATCCCCAACATCTGATCAGACTGCCTTGGTTATTCTTTCACAGCAAGTAAAATAGCTTAGCTTGTTACAATCAAAATCTCCCAATTTTCTAGGCTGTCTCTGTAACTAAGTAGATTGGTTTTAGTCTAACTTAGTCACGGGTAGGAAACTTCATAAATAGAGCCACAGCTCTGGAAAAAGGAAACCTTATGATGGTCTTTCCGGTTTTGTATATGGAGGGTGACAAAAATTGCCTAAAAAACGTAAGTTTTCCTTTCCGTGCTTTTATGGTGTAAATATCGAAAAAAGGAGATTGTTGTGCTTCACTCTGGCCTTTTAACTTCTTATCTAAGCTGATGGGAGCTGCAAATTGTGTACGGTTTTGTCGGAATCCTTTTAGTCGTGAGGTACATGAAGGTTGTTTACTTCAGGACAAAAACAATTCAGATAAAAACCTACACAATTTGCAGCTCACATCAGCTTGGATTAGAAGTTGAAATACTAGAGGCACAATACAATCTCCTTTCTTTTTTTACTATTTTACACAATAAAAGAAATATTTTTATTTTTGTAGCCAACTTTTCAGCCTACATATACAGAGCCGGTGGCTCTGTTTATGAAGTTTCCAACTTGTGTTAGTTGAAAACCCCAAAGACAGGTTTTCTCACAACAAGGCATATGTAGGCTGATACAATACCTTTTTCAACTTGCTCCACTTGAAGAAAGTCCTGAAAAGATATACATAAATCAAAATATAAATTAGTTGAGCCAGCACATGAGATTTCTGTATTTATCATATGAGGTAGTTTCCGAGAGTGAAATAATAAACATGTAATAAATTAGGTTTGAGCTATTAGCCAAGAACAATGACTCTTTAATGGTTACACTTGCAGCAATCACTGGCGCAGAAAATGATCTTTACTTTGTAAAATTATGACCAAAGAAGTTAGAGTGTGATATGTAAGTCAATGGGACATTGTGTCTGCTGAACGAATATGCTAGAAAACAATTACTTGCAAGGTTTGACCATGGGTGTCCAAATTAGTTTTCCTTGTAGCAAAATTAAAACCTCTTTTAGCAAAACAGAATAGAGCATCTTTGGCATGCCGAGCCGTCATAAATTTCTCTATTACTTCTCTATCCAATCTTTAGATCAACTTTTATTAAGAGTGTTTTTGACTGTTGAAGGTGTAAAGAAAAGGGTATTAGCAATACTAACGTCTTTCTTTCTACCATCAATAGTCAATTATAATTTTCAATGTACACATTTAGTTAGATGCAAATCTAGATATCATGTCCATTCAAATCTGTGTTCAGGCCAAGCTCAGGCTACCACCATATGAGAGAGAAAACATTTCCTTTCAAACTATCAGGTTGTTTTTTTATTATCAAAAGTCATGTAATGTCTTTGATAGAATCCCTTGCCTAGCAGTTCTTGTATACAATCTGGCACGAATCAGTTAGGCTCTGTGAATGTTTGTACAAGATAATTTTTGAAAAGCTGTGTGCTTGTTGTACAGGGGCAAATTTGGTCAATCCTTTCTTTAAAAGCTTGTACTTGTTGTACAGGGGCCCTCTAAGTGCTAATCACAATCAATTGTCCACACTCAGTCTGTTTGCTTATATGATTAAATTAGTAAATTAGGTTAGCAAATATATGTATCAGATGAATAATTAAAGCAGACAACATGTCACAACTTTTAACAAACTAAAATTATTTTCCTATGTACTGTCCCTACTTTAAATTTTCATGTAACCTGAAGCGCACACCTTTTTTTTCTTGGTATAGCAGTCTTCTGTTTTGAGTAATCTTTTGCATATGCGGATGGGGGTCCGGACCCCACCTGGAAAATTACAAGTTTTATTTGTTTCCATAGTGCACCCCCCCCCCCCCCCCCCCCCCCCCCCGGAATATGTTGGACCCCCTCCCTTCTGAACTAATTTTCCGAGTGAATTAAACCATTGGACCCCTCTGTCAACTAAGTTTAGGACTAAAAAAATAAATAAAAACGTTGTCGGAACTTTTTTCCGTCAGTTGGACCTGGACACCTCCTACCTTCCCCCTCTGGCAAAAGGATCTGCGCATGTTTTGCAGAAGGATATTTAAGCCTTTGATTACTTGCAGAGAGATAAAACTGCAACATTTTTTTACTCACCAAGCTACTGGCAGCGATTCTAAAAATGAACCTCCTAATGGTCGGCATATGGGCAATTTTAATTGGGGACCCGTTTAAGTAACGATGTCGTTTCTACGGCAATTGCAATAATGTTTTTTTTTCTGATTCCTGTCATAACGTTAACGTTACTTGCTAGAGTAAAATTAGCTTACGTTATTGCCGTTTTATGAACAGCTACATGCCTTATTAACATGAACAATTTTATTTGTTTGTTTGACTTTCTCAAAGTTTTATCTGCTACCGCCAATATTCTTGTTGTGAAGGACGCTCCATTCAGAATGATTGCATTTCGGACATTACCGTTTATAATTTTTCCGATGTATCGATTTTTTCCAACAAGTCACTCAAGCAATTTCAATGCGTCAAAAAATGCTAGAAACATTGCCCTTTTTAAGATTTGATGGAGGAAGACAGTCTGGAATGGACGATAAACCTAATATGTCACTATTAGCCCCTGTGCCTATTTAATTTGAATATCCCGCAAGAGTGTTGCAGTCTCTTGGCGACGATCTGACTGGACAAGAGCACAATAAGCCACACATATTGCTTTCACAGGTAAACTTAACATGCCCTCAAGCTTGGATTAGCGGTGACCTTTAGATCTGTTTTGGATTGGCACATAGCGGAGGGGTTTTAAAACAATGATTGACGTATATGTATTTGTGGTTAATTGCAAGAATCAACGGATTAACTGCGGGATTTCAAACGTCAAATACTTAAAGGATTATCAGCACCCGCTGTGTACCGTATTTACGTTCAAATTCACTACAGTATAAAATTTATTGAGATCAGACGACAAATACAAAAAATTGATGCTTTATTTTTGAAAACTCGCAAAAACGTAATTCACATTTTCTGGAAATCAATTCGCAAAAAATGTGAAAATGTGACAGATGGACACCCCTGTTTGACACTGATAGATATCACTGCTGCAAAGTAATCCACTTTACTGCATAATGTAATGATATATGGTTGAATGTGTTGATAATCATCAAATTTTAGCAGCCTTAGCTTATATAATTATGTCAAAGGTCAATCTTAATAGTTTCTAATTGTTTATAGTCCTCAAGTTCCGTTAGGTTTAGCATTTCTACTGTGCATACTTACTCACAGGCTTCAAGTAAATATTTCCGAAAATTAAACTTTCAAGATATTCCTAATGTTTTAGGACCTGCCATTAAGTATGCTGAGGTCATCCTAGGCTCATTATTTGAATGTATGTCACTAAGCGGGATTCCCAGATGCTGAATACAAATTTTCAAGGCCATCTGCTTAGTGGTTCAGCAGAAGATTTGCAAGGGCTTAACCAAATATAGGCTTGGCGGCCATCTTGAAAATGTGTCACATGTCACAAAAACAAGATTAAATTTCCCTAAACAATGGCAGTAGCACATAAAATTTGGTTCGACCAACCATGCAGTTTTGTAAAAAGACATGTTTGAAACTGTTGACTGACAAACAGATTGGCAGCCACAATTACACTTGAGCTTTTGCTATACTGTCAGCTCACCTATGAGCCTTTGTTCAGGTGAGCTACAAATGTTGTGCTCGCTATCCCGATTTCAATGTTATAAAACTCTTTTCATGCTCAACTCAACTCAGCATGAAATTTATCCTGCTTATAAATATTAAAATGCCAACAATTGCTGGCATTTAAACATTTAGGAGTAGGATAAATACAGCATTTGTGAGTTTTTAAGCAGAAAAACCCTTTATTTTTCATTTAGGTTTATAAAAGTATTTAAAATTTCATGCGCAGTTAAGAACAGCGTGAAAAGTTTTAAAACCTAGTCCAGCTCTTTTACTCACTTTAAAGATGTGTTCATCTGTCCCATATATAACAATGGTCATATCTTTTAGATATGCATGTGGTATCTTCATCTCAAAATATCTTGCAGCCTCAAAGAAAGCAGCAGCAACTTCTATTGGAGGATACTGAAGTTTCCCTGTTCCTATAGCTGGGAATGCAATAGACTTCATCTTCAATTCATTGCATTTTACAAGACATCTATAGATGAAATTCTGAAGTTGCTAAAACAAATACAATACAGATATTAGAGAATGAGCAGTTAAAAAAGAATGACAGACCATAATCTGGGCCTTGCTGCGAGAAACCCTGACTTTGTTGCATGTGAATAATAAAGGCACAGACCAGCCTGAGCATCTACGTAGTTTGATCAGTGCCTCTGTTATTCTAAATCTGGAAAGAATAGTACTCAAACTTGCTCCATGCAAATTTCAATACTCTAGCTAGTATCCGTAGCTGGGCAGACTGGCTTAAGTTTTGCTCGATCAAAGATAGGTTTTCTTGCAAAAAGGTCCATCTAATTAGTTGACTGTGTAAGCTGTGGCTGTATCTGGACTCTCTTTCTGACTTGTGTGACAAGAGAAATATCAGTCCAACTGAATTTTTTATCAAAATTTTCAAGAACTGGGTGTTATCCTATACGTATACTTAAGACAGATGTACAGTAATTGCTTAATCACATCTATAAGGACCTTGGGCAGTCTCCTATTCAATCTGCCCAAATTTTGAGAGCCTGTTGCTAGGATAATGTACAAATGACAACTGTATTTTTGAAATTAAATTAAAACCTTAACATTACGGCCTATCAGGGGATGGGGGTATTTTCTATGATCAAATTTTATTTCGCAGAAAACCAAAGTTTCATACGGTATTCATCCTAAATACTTTGTAGCATAAGACTTGAGGCGAAAGTGATGCATTTGCATAAATTTCACATCTAAAACATTCCATCGTTTTTATTATAAATAAGTATGCTGTCCATGAAATTTTGACTATTACCTGTCTTACGCATAGATTATACCTGCTATGTTTCAAGTTCAATCAGTCTGACCTGTTCACTTAGATGTATCATAACTACATACTGTATACATGCCATTGTAATTGATTTTAACCTACAGGTTTGTACAAAAATAGCACCTAATAAGCTTTTATAATAAATTGTTTTTGATCATTTTTACAGCCTGTTCCCCCCTTTGACCAATCATGCCATTTTTATATGCTGTGTGTAATATAAAAATACAGCTGTATGCAAAAGGATCAGCTTTGTCACAGGGGGAAGTTCTTAAAAAGCTTTTCTATTTCCTATATGATGAATAGTCCAACAGAGTACTTGTCCAATGAGAGAAGCATTTTTGGGGATAATTCGGGGGTTGAACCTACTATCCTTTCCATGGAAAAAAATTTAATTTTCTTAGAAACTTTTCTCTGGCCATTTTTATGGGCAATTCTTCATTAAGACTGTCCAGAGTCCTTTTAACAAACAACTATATTATAGTCAGAATACAGATCTAAACCCTCTTGCACTCAATTTGGGCCACAGTTCAAGGAGATTTTTTTCTATTATTAGCTCTGCCAGGCTTGCCCAGCATTTTATCTCTTTTTCGCAACGAGTTTAATAAATTCAATAATACAAGAGCACGAATGTTAGATTCTATTAAAACTTTATGATTTTGTCACGCAACGTTGTTATGGACGTAATAACGTTTCACGTAAATCGATAAACCACTAGTGGTTTACAGATTTTATTGCATGGCGTTATTTCACGTTATTTCATGTTAAACTTAATGGCGCGATGTCATATGATAAAGATTTTTCATGTGTTCATTTCCGAACAATTATGTTCTATATTAAACAGCCAACCTATTTTATTTTCTCCAAAGTTTGGTATTTTGTGGTGATAGCTTGGGGAATTGTCTATAGCGACCGTGAGAGATCCTTGGTAGGCTTATTCTCTTAACCCTTTGTATACTAATGGATTCTTCCTTCTGGTTTGATACAATAAACTTGGGATAGTCCATCGTACATATCTAGGGGAGACAAATTATAATTCTCAAAGAAATATTGTAATCTTTAGTCTGGATATCTTTTTAACCTTTTGGCTTTACAAACAGTGTAGACCCTGATGAAATGCAGCATTATGCTGCATTTCATCTGGGTCTTCACCGCTTGAAAAAGCGCTCATTTAGCGGTTTCCTGAATACAAAGGGTTAATTAATAAAGAATAATTGAAATTCTTCATGCAGCATACCTTTATACCATCTTTTGTATTCCATATCTCCGGAACACCATGAAATATATACCGAAACTTCAGTTTGCAGCCATCTGTGACAACAAATTCCCAAGGTTTTAAAGAATCTCTCTGTTCCAAATGGAGTCGACATTTTTCTTGCAGCTCAGGAAGGCCAGCTCTTGCTGCTACCATTGCTGATACTGCTGTGGCCTTCATATCCAGACTTGAGTTTGTTGTATTGACAAGTACATCCACCTTGAAAAAATTAGTTCAGAACTTAAGATCAGGACTTTAGCTAAGAGTGCGTAACAAAAATTTAGTTTTCTTATTTCTCAACCAAAACATATGTTGTGGGTACTCAAAAGAACCCTCTCAATGAAACGATTCTTTTCACCACTCAAAACATATGCTTAAACTGATGGGTAGGAAAATATTTACATTTTTATGCTGAAAAATTGTGTTTATCTAAAAGTATGTAAAGGCCCTGTCACACTACGACGTATAGCACCAACGTATGGCGACGTATGAAAAATTCAGCTAATACGTTGGTATACGCTGAGTATGTTAGAAATAAGTTTTAAATACGTTACGAATATGCATAGTACGGTGGCATACATTGACATTCGGCCAAGAGGTCCAACATTTTGTGCATCCATAAAAAATTACAGGGTATGCAAACATACTGCTTCTATACGTTAGGCATACGCTAGATGTACGCTGCAGGTAAGTTATGTATACGTTAAGGTATGTTAGCACCAAGGTATGTGGACGTATGAGAAATTAAGCAAGTATGTTGGTGTACCCTGAATACGTTAGAGATAAGTTTTAAACGCGTTACCAACACGCTACTGCACTTTGGTTTACGTTATCATAAGGCGAATAGATCCCAAAATTTTGTACTTGCATAAAAAATCTTCAGCGTATGCGGATGTATTGCTTATACTTTAGGCATAAGTTAGATGTACGCAACAGGTAAGTTATGCATAAGTTAGGGTACGTTAGCACCAACGTATGAGAAATTCAGCAAGTACATTGGTGTACACTGAATAAGTTAGAGATACGTTGTCAATACGTTTCGACCACGCTACAGTACGTTGGTAAACGTTGTCATATGACAAAGTGGTACCAAAATTGTGTACTGTTTTATACGTTTGGCATAAGTTAGATGTACGCTTCATGTAAGTTATGCATACGTTAACGTACGATATATGTACACCTAGGCATGCGTTAGACGTTCGTTGTGCATAATCAAGAACGCTAGTTATACGCTGGGCAACGCTTTTATACGCTGATACTAGTATAAGTTATGTTACATCGGGAATAAGTTATGAATAAGTTACTCATAAGTTAGACAAACTTTCTTTGTTCGTTTCGCGTACGCTTTGCATAAATTCAGAGAGAGGCTTCCTCTGATTTTTAATTAGATTTCAGCGTATGCCAGCGTACTAGATATATATTTCATACAGCGGCATATGTTGGCTAAAACGTTATAGTGTGACAGGGCCTTAAGATGCTTACCTCTTTGAGGCTTTTGCATGGGGATACCTGTTCCCTAGTTCCCCTGAAATAAATTGGCTTGTTCCCCCGTTCCCCAAAAATTGAAAAATTGTTTTATGTTCCCTGTTCCCCAATATTGTCTTGGTTCCCCTCAAAATGTGGCCTTTGTTCCCCTAGTGTTCCCCTGAAATAAATGCCCCTTTTCCCCCTTTCCTCTAATCCCCTGGGAGGGCCTCCTCTTTGCCTTCTTGTGTTAGCTGCAGATAACTTTGCAGTTTTGTCCCAGATCAGGCCCAACAAAATGTTAGGCCTGATCTGGATCCAAACTGTTTGACACTCAGATGGTATTCTCGAAAGAATTGTTCAAAAAGTTGATTTTGAAAAAAACAACAGCAGACTAGACTAACAAAATTATGCAAAATTATCTGGAAGACAAAGTTTCTGTTTAAAGTTTTTCAAATTTAAAGTGAAAAAACTAACATCATAGAGCTATTAGCCCTTAAAGCGCCAAGAAAAAAAAGTATCTGAAAATGTCATCTCCTGAAGTCGTCTGCTGCAAATAATTGCCTAACATAACTGACGAATTAAGTATAGAAGCAAACAGCGTGGACCCAGAACAGATAGGAGCAGTCTGATCTGGGTCCATACTGTTTGCCATAGAGGCTTCTTAAACATTTCAGCAGACGAGAAAAGCAGACTACTTTTGTTGCGATTGGCACCTTAAGGGTTAACTTTGGAAAGAGGTAAGCATCAAACCTACTTGCTCTGAGCTACAAAGGCTACCTAGAGTCATCAAAATTTGTATGTAGCATGCATAGCTATTATAATAGGGCTTCCTAGAGATGTCTTCGGCCTTCCAGACAGCAACATACTCAAACCAGCCAACTCGGCTACAGAGACTAAACTTTGCTTGTGGCAAGTTTCAAAATCATACTTCTCAATAAGTAAATAAGGTGCTGGTCAGACTGTGTGGATGCGCAGGCTGGTCTGCGCCTTTGTTTTTTGAATGCAACAAAGTCATTTTTTTATGTAACAAGGCCAAATTTAGTCCTCGGGGTTTTGGTGTGAATCCTGATCAGCTGAATCATTCAGAAGTCAGCTGATCTAGAAGGGGATGATATATCTGAGCATAGAAAGACATGGTTAAGGTAGACACTTACTTGCTGGTCACATATGTTTCCCTTGGTCAGAGTTACATTAAGTCTTCCCATACCTAAAATTGAGAAAAAAAAGATCTTTTAAATATCTATCATTTTTAATGCTTTCCTTGCTAGCGGTGACTTTTGTTCTCTCCTGATAACCTTAAATGCAAAAAGTTTAGACCGAGATCAGGACAGACAGAATGTCAGTTCTAACCTGGATCCAAACCATTTGACACTTTGATAGTGTTTCTGAAAGAATTTTTTGAATAAGATAATTTTTTGAAAAAAGTCAGCAGTGACAACAAAAGTATGAAAATTTTCCCAGATTGCAAAGAGTTAAAAAACGGCTGATATCTCATCTTTAACTGTTTGACTGCTGAAGATCTAAAATGGAACATTGCATGATTGACTAATCCATCCATGTTATTAATAATTGATTGATGAAGAATGCAAACACAATAGTCCTTAATGATGGCCTTATCAGACTCATTTTCTAGGAGCAATCTTAAATGGCTAGATTGTGTTTGTTTTCAAACTCTGGCACTCAAAGAGTCTAGGAAACAAACTGAATTCACTTTAAAGCTGTTTGAATACAATGCACTTAAATTTCTAACCACAGAAATTGAAAAATAATTAACAATTATAGTACTTATCTTAACCTTTGTCCTGATGAATAAATCAATAAACATAACATACTATTTCTCATGATTTAAAGCTTGTTCACGGGCAACTAGCAGTGGTCTAGATAAGGATTTGGACCAATGGGTATTTCACCCCCTACTTTTTAATTTAATGAGTATTTTACTCCATATTTAAAATATCAAATTGCAGAAAATGCAAAGTCTTGCAAAAAGACCCAATATTTGCTTAACATATTTTAAAGAAAAGTTGCTTGTATCAAATACATGTTGCCTTTATATGAAAACTTCCAAGATTTATACAATTTATGTATATTAATTAGTTTTTTCTTACTAAGAATAAAAAATATCACCACATAAATTGAATATCTGCACTGAAACCTCAAACTGCAAAGGGTATTTTTACCCTTCAATTTAATTTTCAATGCTGAATTCCAAAAAATCAATGCTGATATACCCTTTACTCCTCTTATCTGGAGCACTGAACTAGGGCAAAATAGTGGCCCTAGGGGCCAACATTTTGCCATAAATGGGACCCAGGGAGAAGTGGGAGTCTCCCTAAATTTTTTTTTTTTAAAGGAGACTCATTTTCATTGTCACCACACAAACGCAAGCTGCAATCTACTTCCACTGCATCGTATTTCTCCTTTAATGTAATGGCAATAGTATGTGAAATGGCTAATGAGAAGTCACTTCTCCCTATTGTCAGGGCCCAGCTGGAACCCTGTGTTCAGTTGCAGATTTTGATTTGTTATAATAAACTCCCCATGCCCCTGGTGGCCATGTTTTGATAATTTATTTTTTGATCCTTTGTTGCTTTGTTGCACCTTTTTTATTTACAGGTTTTCTCACATATTTGTCCATTTGGCATAGCATTAACCCTTAATGCGCAAATCACAACTGCAGCAGACGAGCATTAACCCTTAATGCGCAAATCACAACTGAAGCAGACGTCAAATTTTGCAACACCTTTCCATATTTTTGACAAAAATAAAGTATGATATTTTAAGAGAATTGTCTGCCAGCAGAAGATTCTCATGATACATGATAAAGCATGCCTTATTTGTTAATTTTGAAAAAACATCAAAATTTTAAATTGTCGTCTGCTGCAAATTATAGGTGGCGCTTTATGGGTTAATAAGATGACTTACCACTTCTTTCTGGTGACAAATAGTTTGAGGTTATTTTAGTAGCCTCTTTGTACTGCCCACTTTCGTGCATACAGAAAGTAAATGTCATAGGAACCACTTCTGATGAGGAAAGAAACTGAGTAACTGCATACAGAAAGATTTTGAATTGTTGTTTTACAGAGCCCCAACATTCATCTTCAATCAAGAGCATAGAAACTGTAATAAGCCCCCTCTTTTTCGCCTCCTGAAGCATGCGGTCTAAAGTCTCATGGCATTCATGTTTGCGTTTACCCTCTAGTCTGTTCGAAGGAGGTGTCATTGTCTGTATATTCTTAAGATGTCTGTACTGTTGAGAACTTCCTAAAATCATATATTGTAGATACAAGAGTAAATTTTATGTAAATCAAAACATTCAGGAGCACAACTTTATTAACCCTAAAAGCGCCAAGAAAAAATGCATCTGAAAATGTCGTCTGCTGAAGTTGTCTGCTGCAAATAATTGCCTAATATAACTGACGAATTAAGTATAGAAACAAACAGTGTGGACCCAGAACAGACTGCTCCTATACGAGCAATTTGATCTGGGTCAACACTGTTTGCCATAGAGGCTTCTTAAACATTTCAGCAGATGAGAACAGCAGACGACTTTTGTTGTAATTGGCCCATTAAGGGATAACTATGCTGATGTAAACTCCTAAAATGCTTCATGTTGCTGCATGTCACATAATGATTTTGTTTGTTTGATTTGATTAATTACGTCCAATCAACAACCTTTCAGTTAAACATGGACGGGTCTTCCTGGGTTGAACCAGTACTAAGCTAGGATAAATGTGTCTTGCTCAAGGACCACAACACAGTGACGCCGGTGAGGCTCTAACCCGCGGCCCCTCGGTCACATAATGAGCTGGTGGTAGAAAAAGGTATAAGTGGAGTGTGAACCTATCCAAGACTCAGATCACCCATGCCAGGCTGATCAGAGTCCTCAATATTCACTTTATAGGTAGCCAAGAGTCCAGCATTTCTTCAGACCGAAATCTAAGACTCTGATCAGACTATATGAGCCACGACATGTGATTCCAACAATGTGGCATTTTGACAAGTATAGACTCAGAAAGCCTCTGCAGCCTCCTTTTAAGTTTAGAAACTCCAAATAATGTTCGGTCAGTAGCTTAATATTCATAGAACATTCAAGCAACTAGCAAAGGCTCTGATCAGACTATGCGTATGCGCAGGCTGGTCTGAGCCTTTGCTGGTCGCACATACCACATTGTTGGAAATCTCATGTCGCGGCTCATATGCAGATGCGCTGACTTGAATCTTAGCTGAAATTTGTCCTGCTCACAAATGTTAAAATGGCAACAGTTCATCTCCTAGTTGATTTACACAAGATTGATTTACACTATGATAACGCAAGAAAACGTGCTTTTCAGGGTTTTAACCAAATAAAACTCTAACAAGCCTGCATAGCTACAAAGACTACAGAGACTAGATAGAATACTAAAATTTTGCATGTGGCAATTTTAGCTATCATACCAACCAGAGAAAAATGAACAAAGGTGCTGATCAGACTATGTGAATGCACGGGCTGGTCTGTGCCTTATTTATTCACATGCAATAGTCAGGTTTTCTTGCAAAAAGGATCCATATTTGAATAACTTTGAAAGAAGAAACCCCTGTTCTAACAGGCATATAAATTTGGTAAATATAAGAGAAAACAACATACTGTATTCATCTTAATAAGCTTACATGCTCCTGTAAGTTCACAGTTTCAGTACTTAATGGGTTGGTTACAGTAAATGGCCTCCTTATTTCCAGTTCAATTTCTATTCTCGCCAGACCTGATGATACCTCATCTAGATCTCTCACATCAGAGTTGGGGTAATTAAAATTGTAATTGTAATTAATTGTAATTTAATTACATTTTCTAAAGTAATTGCATGTAATTGTAATTAAGACATTTCTTTAATAACAGTAATTGAATGTAATTAATTACATGGCCAAAAATGGGAGCAATTAACAATTACTTTCAATTACTTTTTAATTACGAGGGTTAGTCAAAAATAACTTAGCCCTACCTCATAACATTTTAGTTTGGTATTGTAGACCACCAATGTGATTGTGTTCTATAAGTATAATATGTCATAGATGTTTTAACCCTAAAAAAATACCCTAGTGAAGCTTCTTTTATGGTTGCTAGGCAACTGAAGATCGTCAGTCAGATCGATGCGTTCACGATCTCAGCCACCAGGAATTTACAGTATGTCTTGAAAAAGCTTGAATGCTTGATAGTTTTTGTGAAAGGCATATTTTAGACTTATTTGAATAACATATATCATATTGTCGTTCCATTACACTAAGTTTGTTAATGTTTAGGTGATCATGAGTGTGTACGTTGCCTAGCAACAAAAAACTCCAAAATTTCACAAATTTTTTAATTCACGAGGATTGTGTTGCCATGGAAACAAAATTGTGCATTTAAATCAAGGAACTTAATATGTCTGAGTGTTGGTATGTGTATGCCGTACTGTTAAAGCATTGTTATGCTAATGTTTTATGGTTTCTATTAAAATTGTGTAAATATGATTGTGGGTGGGGTACATTATAGGACTTCAGGCATATTAGATTTTTATAAATTCTGAAATCAAACTACTGCAGTATCTATAATTTGGGTTCAGTTTGTTTCTTTTCTATGACACGGAATAGGTAAATGTTCAAGGTATCAGACGACAGTGAAAAAAGCCTTGCTTTAGCATTACTGTTTCCATAGCAACGCTTAGATTTAGATGTATCGCAACGTGAACGCACCCCTCTGACAGGGCATTTTCTTTTGCCTAGCAACCGTTACAAAAAGCCTACCAACAGAAATAAATTAGGTGATTAAATAGATGACATATAGTTTCAATGAAATATCATCAAAATAAATGTCCATTTTACTTAATTCAAATGTTATGAGGTAGGGCTCAGTTATTTTTGACTGACCCTCGTACTTTTCAGCTCAGTAAAGAACTTCAGTTACTAAAGATCACATAGATTATTAAAATACTGCTAAGCCTTTGTAAATGCATATATCATTTGCTGCACTAGTTGAATGCAACATGAAACAAATGAAAATTGGGACTAGTCATGCTAGTATCTATAGACATAAAATAGAATATAACAATTTAACGCAGACACAGACTGTATGTTACTTCTACTATTCCTTTTTTAAGCAAATTATTTATTCTTTGTTCATTGGCTTATAAAAGATATGGCTGAACTGAACTGTTTTCGGTTACGATGTCAGTGTGCTGCGGTCCCTTCGCACTAGGCATATACGGCACTCACGGGAAAAAAAAATATGGCTTTGTGACAATCAACCTTTAATAGTTAAGTTACCAAAACAATACAAAAACTAGAGGACCTGAGGGTCCTGAAGCGCTCACCTAATCTCCTTAAAAGTGTCAAAATAGGTCAAGATCAATTATGGCTTATAATGAAACAAATTTTGTTTTTATGGGGGTTGCGGCCATTTTGGTCATTTGACCTAAAACAATCTAATGAATACTCCATCAAACAGCCCAGTGACTTCTGAGGAAAAGATGTTTAGATAGGTATATGGCAGGCCAAATGAGTGGCCTTGATAAAAGGTCACAGGTCAGCCTGACATTTGGTACTTATATAAAACCATTGTCTCATTAGGTTAAACATTTCTTGCAAGTATTATGATTTCGGCCTAAACAGTTATAGAAAAATGAACATTTCAAGATTTTTCCCATATAATGCATTAGGAATCCAATTTGACCTTGCCATAAAGTAGGTCAAGGCCAACCTAAATTCATCATTTGTGCAAATCTGGTAGGACCCACATCTCCCATGTAACATACCAAGCCCCAAGGCCATTGGCCTTTTGGTTCTAGAGAAGAAGATATTTAAAGGGGTTTTACCATATATGGGCGTGGTGGCCATCTTGGTTATGTGACCAGTACAATTGGTACAAATTTTGGCTAACCTATCATAAGGAGTCTTCATATGAAATTTGAGCTCAATTGGCCTAGTGGTTTCTGAGGAAACTATTTTTTAATGTGTTGATTTTAATGTGTTGATGGGACTCCAAGATGAGCAACCTTGGCTGAAAAGTTAAAGGACAACCTTGATCTTTGAAACTTATTTATAGCCATTGTCTCATTAGGTTTAACATATCAAGTGAGAACAATATCTTTGGCTTTAACAGTATTCAAAAAATCTACTTTTCACAAAAAATCCCATTTAAATGCATTAGGAAGCAAATTTGACCTTGACGTTAAGTAGGTCAAGGTCAACTTAGGACCATCATTTGAACAAGCTTGGTGGGCCCCACATCCCCAATGCTACAAAGCAAGTTCCAAGGTCAGCGGCCTTCTGGTTCTGGAGAAGAAGATTTCTAAAGGTTTTTTACCATATATGGGCATGGGGGTCATCTTGGTCATGTGACCAAAATATCTTTTTTAAATTTTGGCTAACTTAGCATTAGGAGTCTTCACATGAAATTTGAATTTAATTGAGCCAACGGTTTGTGAGAAAACTATGTTTTAATATATTGATGGGACTCCAATATGAGCGACTTAGCTGAAAGGTCAAAGGTCAACCGTGACCTTTGGAACTTATTTTTAGCCATTGTCTCATTAGGCTAAACATATCAAGTGAGAATAATGACTAAGGCTTCTACAGTTTTCAAAAAAATCCTTTTTTCAAAAGATTTCCCACTTGAATGCATTAGGAAGCAAATTGGACCTTGAAGGTAAGTAGGTCAAGGTCAACCTAGGATCATCATTTGAACAAACTTGGTAGGCCCCACATCCCCGATGTTACATACCAAGTCCCAAGGTCATCGGCCTTCTGGTTCTGGAGGAGAAGATTTTTAAATGGTTTTTTTCATATATGGGCAATGCGGCCATCCTGGTCATGTGACAAGGACCATTTGAATAAACTTTCGTTCCCGCGTCCTAAGGAGTCTTCATATGAAATTTGAGTTTAATTGGCCCAGTGGTTTAAGAGGAGAAGATGTTTGAAAATGTTGACGGATGACGGACAGACGCCGGAGTGACTGGTATACTATTAGCTCACCCATGAGCCTTCGGCTCAGGTGAGCTAATAAAGAAGGTGTGAAAATCTCATCAATAGTATTTACTCAGACAATAGTGTTGGTTAGTGAATTGACTCCTTGAAGGCAATTTGTTAAATTATCACACCTAGGATCAACACACTCATATGCTAAGGTGCATGACCCAATCTATCCACTACACTATTTAAAGCCTTAAACTGCTCATTTGCCATTTTCAATAATAATAATAATAATAATAATAATAATAATAATAATAATAATAATAATAATAATAATAATAATAATAATAATAATAATAATAATAATAATGATAAAATTAATAATCATAAAATGTGATTCAGAAAATAAATTGAATTTCACTCATTCAGTGAACCTGGGCCCATCATTGTTAATATATATAATAACAAAAAAGAAAAAAGAAATAAAATAGATGTTCCAGTGGTGATCCAACTAGCGACCTTCTGCTTGCCAAGCCAGCATTTCAACAGGCTAGTAATATTTTAGTTTGTAACTATCTGATATTCCTATTTGTACTTGTTTGCCAACTTTCAGAACTCATAGGAACACACAGATTTTTTATATAGATATATTTTTGTAAGACTTTTCTCAAGCCAATGTGTATTCCTGAACTTTGTTCTGCAGTTAACAGCTAGTTTGAGAACTTTGGCAATTTATCCCCCTCCCCCTCCACCCCCCCCCCCCAAAAAAAAAAATAGTTTCTGTATTTTCTCTTGTGTGATTATGTCATCAATCACAAAAAACAACTGATTTTGTACATTTCATTTCTATTAACTTGCATCACTTGACAATAATTTGATACAAGAGGAAATAATAATATCTGAAACATGAATGATGTCAGGAAAACCGCAAGACATTACATATTCCCTTAACAGCTAACCTCGGCTTAATGCAATGTACAATATTAAAATCTTGCACAAGGCAGGCCTCCAGATAAGAGTGCGTACTGGAGAACTATTTTCTTTATTTCTCATCCATGAGACTGTTCTTTTGAGCACCCAAAACATACGTTTAAACTGATGAAAAAGAAAGTAATCACAAATTTACGCTAAATAAATTTGCTTAACTGGCCCTATGACAAGGTGATATATGTATATGACAAAGTCTATGCAAATAGTAGTCCGGCAGAATTTGGGCAAATTTTAGGAGGACCTGGAACTTGATTTTAAACTTTTTTTCTTTGTTGATTCTGGCTGTGTATATATTGTCCTTGAAAAATCCGAGTGATGCCACTCTGGCATCATTGAGCATTTCGATATATTCAAGATGGCGTCCAAGATGGAGGCCCATTATAAAAAACTGTGTGATATGAAAAATGTCTCAAACCCATTTTTTCCCTTAAATTGTTAGCTATGACGTTGGAATCTAGTTGAAGACACTTAGCTTATAACAAAAATATAAAAATAAAATAAGAATTCAGACAAAATGGCCGCCAAAATGGCAGTTTATTACAAAAAATATAAGAAAATTTTCCCTGAGACCGTCAAACTCCAGGGATTTGCATGCAAAATGCTGATTTTACTGATTCTTGAGTAACAGACATCATCCTTGTAACATCCCAGTGATGCAGCTAACGCACCATCAGAATTTGATATATTCAAGATGGCGTCCAGGATGGTAGCTGATAAGTTTTACAAACCCGTGGGAGCCACACCTAGCCTGTAGGCATGTCTGGTGGATTTTTAAAACAGAGTTCTTGCCTGATGGAGAATCACTTTACAAACACGTGTATCTGAATCAATTAACCCAGAATGCTTGTCTTATAGAAATGCACTGTACAAGCAGTCATAGGGGAGCGCAGTGGCTCAGTGGTAGAGTGCTTGACTCGAGACAGAAGGGCCATGGGTTCAAGCCTCACCGGCGTCACTGCGTTGTGGTCCTTGAGCAAGACACATTTATCCTAGCTTAGTACTGGTTCAACCCAGGAAGACCCGTCCCTGTATAACTGAAAGATTGTAGATGGGACGTACAGAATCAAATCAAATCAAACAAACAAACAAGCAGGCATATCTGAAAGTGGCAGCAGATTAGCAAACATGTCTGATGTAATGGCACCTCTGTAAGAGTAGCACCAGACCTGTAGCCATCCCTCTTCCCTCTGCACTCAACTAGTCAAAATGTTGGTTGAATTGCAAAACGGACCAGCAGGTATGGCCTATAGTGAGGTACCACGCCAACAGGCATGTCATATAGTGAGGCACCTGACCAGAAGACAAGACCTACAGTGAGACACCACACCAGAAGGCATGATCTATAGTGAGGCACCACACCAACAGGCATGGCTGATAGTGATGTACCAAACCAAAAGGTATGGCCTATATGAAGCACCACACCAGCAGTCACAGCTGATAGTGAGACACCATACCAGTAGACACGGCCATACCAGCAGGTATAGCAGTTAGAGAAGCACAACGCCAGCAGACATGCAAAATTGAGTGACAAAAGGTCAGCAGACATGCTGATTGAGTGGCCACAGTCCAGCAAGCATCCATCTTGCAGCAGAACTCAACCAGTAAGCATGTTTGAACAGCAGCGATGTTTTTGACCATTACACTAGGCCAACAGGCATATGTGTTGCAGCTGCAGTGACATGACAGCTCTCTACACGGCATGTATGTTGTATTGACAATGTAGCGGTCTTGGCTGATAAAGTTCCACAGTGTTAGTTGGCATGTCTGGGGGAAGGGCATCAGTCAAGTAGCTTTTCTCTTTGATTTCCAATGGACCAGGATGCATCTTTGATTGAATAGTACCAAGTCCGCAGGCATATCTGTTGAAGTTTCACTGAACAGCGGCCATGTAATGCCACCAGCTCATCATATCCGACATCCTTAACATCACACGTGTTTAATAATGTGGTACTGAATCAGCACACATGCCATTTAACGAAACTAGGTACCAGCAGTCATGCGTATTGGTTACATCGCACCAGCAATAATGTATGTTACAATCGAACCCAACTAACAGGAATGCTGGGTACTGTTGTACTGGATCAGTGGGCATGTCTGTTCAAGTTACATCCGGCCAGTGTGCATGTCTGTTCTACTTTCTCCCAACCAGCTGCCCAGGCATCATTGCTACAGGGTCAGCAACCATATATACCATTACGCATGTTTGATTATGTGGCACTGGACCAGCACACATGTCTGAAAGCAGTTGTGTCTGTAACAGCTTCACAAGACTAGCAGGCATGTTGCAGTACCCATGTTTTAAACGTTGCTTTGAACCAAAAGGCATGTTTGTTGCAGTTGCATCCGACCACCAGGCACATCGGTAACAATTAAACTCGACCAGCATGCATGTCTGTTAGAGTTGCATCTACCAGCAGATATGTTTGAATCAGTTGCAACTGACTTACAAGCATATCTGTATTTGTGTGGCTGAACTAGCAGGTATATATGTTACACTTGCCAGCAGTTATGTCCATATGCCCGTACCCAACTAACGGGCTGGTAAGCACAATTGCACCAGACCATCATGCATGTATTTTACAGTTGCACCTGACTAGCAGCCTTGTCTTTATAATTTGCATACTATCAGCATGCATATCTGTTACAGTTTCATCTTACCAGGATCCATGTATATTACATTTGCACCCCACCATCCGCCATGTCTGTAACAATTGCATCCGGCCATTTCTCGTGTCTTTAACAGTTGCATCTAACCAACGGTGATATCTGTAAACTTGTGCCTACAAGCATGCATGTCTGACACACTTGCACTGGACCAGTGTTCATATTTGTTATAGCAATATTCAACCATCTGCGCTGTCTGTTGCAAGTTTGTTGCACTTGCAACGACCAGGGAAGTGGTAATGATCGTTACAATAGCACCGCACAAGCAGGCTCGTACCAACAAGTAGTCAAGATGGAAACAAACATCTGCAGCATGCAGATACCTTACTCAGGGGTAGCTTTTGTGTTGATACACTACACTCCATAAGTTTTATTTTTGTAAATTTTATCCATCCATCCAGCTGACTTTTTCCGCATATTGGTTCAAAAAAGGTTTGTACTTTGATCAAACACTCTGTCACAAAGTTTTCAGTGATATCCTCCGTTCAGTCATTTATCACTTCATTTTTTGAAGAAATGTTTTCGCAAAGTAGGAATTTTAATGAGAATAATATGATATTATGGTATTATCAGGTACAGCCAAAAGTGGTCTGGGAAGTGCATGGTGCATGGATTGATGGATACGATTCCCAGAACAAAGACAAAAACATTACCATTAGGAAAAATAAGAGTCTGTTATTTTTTCTGTGAAGTGTATCACAGCAAAAATCATGTGATTTTCCACCCTGTTATTGCTGCCATATTGGACGTCATCTTAGATATTTTACAACGCTGAAAATCAACAATAACATGCCTGTCAAATTTTCAAAATACAACCGAAAACTATCAGAAAATAGTTACTAACTGCAAATGTGATTTCATGTTGAATTTTGCGTTAAATGGCGGCCATCTTGGACACCATCTTTAATATTTCGACCTGGTGAATCAAACCTGTGAATGCTTCATTTTAATCGTTTGTATTATTAGGCCTCTAAACATCGATAAAATGTCAAAATTGAAATGCTTTATATCGAGTTTTTTTTAGTATTATAGGTCTTAGGAACCTAACTGACGGCCATCTTTGCCGCCATTTTAAAATTTCAACCTTCTGAATCAAAACCATGTTTATATTTGATCGTTTGTATCATTTTGCCTCTAAATATTCATAAAAAGTCAAAATTAAAGTGTTTTTGTCAAGTATGTCGGTGATATAGGTATTAGAAGCCTAACTGACGGCCATCTTGGACGCCATCTTTAATATTTAAACCTTCTGGATCAGATAAAGTTCCATTTTAATTGGTTGTAACATTTAGCCTCTGAAACATCCATGAAAAGTCAAAAATAAAATACCTTTGATCGAGTATGTTGGTCATTTAGGTCTTAGGAGCTTATCTGACGGCCATCTTGGAAGCCATCTTGAATATTTCAAAACGCTCAATGATGCCAGAGTGGCATCACTTGGATTCATCAAGTACAATGCCTCAACAACAAGAATCAACAAAGAAAAAAACTTTAAAATCAAGTTCCAGGTCATTCTGGTTTTCTACCGGACTATAGGGGTTTTTTTTTGGCAAAGCTTAAAATAGTTGATCATAACAATAACAAGCACATTGCATCACTTGACATTGCACTTTACAGGGACTATTTTTTACATTGCTAATTGTGGTGATCAACTTCCTTGTTCACTGAAAATGCTTTTCAGTTACATTTCAATTAGCATTCTGGTATTCCTACGATGCATTTTTTGACAAAAACTAATATCATTTTCACCTTTTTGAACCAACCTTAATTAAGCTACCATTTGTCATTAAGATCTTTGTTTTGTCTATTTTTGAATGGCGGCTTAAGACATGTTTTACTGTACTACCTTTTTAGCAAGTTACCTTCATTTCCTTTAACATTAGGACACAGTCTCATATCTGCCTCAACTTCACCAAAGTCTTTGGTAGTGACAACAATCTGGTGCCCAGCTGGCAGTATCCACTGTGTTTCCTCAAACCTGTCACTGTCAGGCACTTCCAACATCTCTTCAACCACTTCAACTTCATAGCTGTCCTTTATAGACTTTAGGAAATGTTTGCCACCTTTATTCTCTAAAAATTGTGATTGTGATCTTGATGTGATAGCAACTGTAGAATGTACCAATATTTTTTGAAGTTCATCAATATAATCACAAATTTCACCGACATATAAGCTGGGACCTTTAATACAAATGCCTTGTTTATCATTTCTCATTAAAGGTGTAAGATTTACTCTTCCACCAGATTGTTGTTCTGCTTTTTCAACTATGAAATCAAGCATGTCCCTATCTAATATTTGAACTGTCTTTGTTACAGGCTTTATATGATCTAGAAGAGAATATATAGACACTTTAAGCCCAACAAGTCTCAGCTTAAAGGTGTCTTGATCAACCTCACATTCAACTTCATCTGTAAATTGCTCTGAAATTATCATCTTAACTGTTTCAACATAATTAGCCTGCCTCATCTCTCCTATTAGGATTTCTTCTTTACATGATATATTCTTCTTTATTTTTTGAGCAAGGCTGTCTGCCAAACTCTGCATCTTTGAAATGATATAAAGTTTTGTATTTTCCACATACAACCAGTAACCATCAGTTTCAGTGTAATCTTTCCTTGCCTCTTTCAAAAGAGCCTGAAACATTCTCTCCTTACTTTTGATCTTTTCATTATTTTTGATATTTTTCCATTCTATCTCTACACTGCCATAGTAACTTGGTACCTTCAAGATGTAATCTTTTGCAGCAGAGTAATCTTCGTATGAGCCAAATAGTTTGCAATATTTTGTTTCGTTTCTTACGCTAAACTCACAATGCAGCCCCGGGAATCTATCCTTCAGCTTTGCCTTTTCCTCGGAATAATTCAGAATAACTTCAGTAATGAAAGGAACTTGAAAACTGCCTTCTGAAAATTAGAAAAAGAAAATAACACAGAGGGGTTATGTAGAGTTATATTTACAAGTGATAGTTCATTTTTATCTTGAGAGATTCATTTTGTCTAATAATATTGCAGTTATGCAGGCATTTAAGCTAAATTTATTAGAAAATCAGAAAATAATGGTTTCCATGGGAGACAATTTGAATCAAGTGCCAAAAACATACTGACAATGTTTTCAGTATTGCCTTCCATGCCTCCCGATAAGAGCGTGTATTTAAAAATCAATTTTGGTATTTCTCATCCAAAACATATGTTTTGGGTACTCAAAAGAACCGTCTCAATGAGACGGTTCTTATGAGCACCCAAAACATCTTTTAACTAATGAATAAGAAAATATTCACAGTTTTACTAAAAAATCAACTTTATCTGGATCTATGTTTGTTTGTTGATTCTTTATGTCCTATCACCAATCTTTCCATTATGTAGGGACCGGTCTTCCTGGGTTGAACCAGCACTAAGCTAGGATTTATGTGACTTGTTTAAGGACATAACGCAGTGAATGGGTGAGGCTTGAACCCGGGGCCCCTTGGCCTCAAGTCGAGCTCTCTACATCTGAGCCACTGTGCTGCCTTAGATGGACCTATGTGTCTTTTGTTGGCAAAGTGTACCTAATTATGAAAATACTTCATACAATTACATCTAAGGCAAAGATTTTACCAGCAAAATATATCTAAGCTTGCCAGTAGCCGCGGATGCTTCCATTCTAGGGTGAAGATTCTGCTTCTGTTGGTTTAATGTTTGTTGTTGCTTCCTTCGTGTGTGGAGGTTTTGTGTTTGTCTTTATTTTGTGACAGTTATTTGTGTCCTTTCTTGTTTAGCAATAATTTATCTGCAGGAGAGAAGGCAAGTTGCTTTACTTAAACTGTGCTCTTGCTTCCATATACTGTTAATCCGGAAATTTTCGCAAGATTTTATTTTCACGATATGAGTTAAAAGGCATATTTGTGACGCTAAAAAATTGCGGCTAGGGCATGATTTACCTATATCAGTAAACGACAGAGTGATTTCGCCATTTCGCAAGGATTTTATTTTTATGAAACTTCGCATATGCGAAGTTTTGCGAAAATAAAACCTGTGTGAAAATTTCCGTATTTACAGTAGGAGTCTGTGTTTGTGTTAAGTGTCTCTTCCTCAGTGTTTTTTCCTTACAGTACTGTGGGTTGGTCTCTGATTGTAGCAGTTGTTGGTCATACTCACTTGATTTTGATAGGGAGTAAAATACCCATTCCTTATCCCAATCTAGAGCACTTTCTTACTTACCATATTCTTCTCCATGACTATTATCTGCCTTGGATTCCTTCACTTCATTCTTGTCTGGAGTGCATGAGGGCACTTTTGGTGTTTTTTCATCACAATATTGATTTTGCTGATCCCTATTTGAAATATCAGTGAGTTCTGCTCCTGCAATAGGCAACGTCTGATTACTGAAACTACTAGTCCTAGCTGAATTATCAACAACTGATACAGCAGAAAGGGGCGACTTTTCTGTTCCAGATGAAATGGTATCCTTCCCTTCTAATCTTGTAATACCTTCCTCCTCATTTGGACAGTTTGCTTTATGGTCTACCACATCTGTGGTCTGTTGATGACTATACTCTGAAGACTTAGTAGAGGAAGAAATCAACTGCCTTTGAATGTTTTCAATTTCATCATGAAAAATACCAACACGCTCAGAGATATGATTATCTGTTTTATCTGAGGTACCAGGTGCCCCTACTACCAGTAATGGGTTTTCCAATTCAGGACTGCTTCTTCTGTCATGTTTCTTCTCTAAATCAGTTGAAACATTCATATTGTCTGTTTCACCAATATGGGACTGTTCAGACATACTTTCTATTGCATTTTTACTTCCTTTCCTGGTGTCGTTCTTTACAAAATGATCAGCATTTTCAACAAAACCAGATGATTGATCCTGGCCTTTAATGCTTTGTGTCTTAGGTTCCAAATTATTGCTGACATTGTCAGTTTTCATTACTTGCCGCTGCATTTCATAAGCCCGCTTGTACATGTCACTGTCATGCTCTGGTTGCTTGTTAGTTTGTTGGATATTTTCCCTTATACCACCTGGTAAATCTCCCTGCTCACTTACTTGGTGATCCAAGTGGTGAAAGACGAGTTTTCCATCATTTTCTCTAATACAATACTTGTTTTGTGCTGTTATTAAAACAACATTGTTATCCTCGTCCTTTGATATTTCTGTCTCAGATTCAGAAGTTATCTTTGTTTCCTCAGGTAATTTTTCTTTAACATCACCAATTTGTATTAGCCATCTTCCACTCCCTTTTGGCATTTCTGTTAATTTGAAAGTAATTTCTTCCTTTTGAGATTTAGGTTTAGAAGACATGGCATGCTGTACAGATTCATCCACTTCACCTTTTACTTCTTCTGTCTCATAGCTCCTGGCTTTATCTTCCGCAGGCACACCAGTCTCACCTATAAACTCATCATTTATTTGGGGATCACATACTCTTGATGCCATGGCCTCATTATCTGGAATGATTTCAAAGTCATCCTCCTCATCAAAAGAATCTCCAGTTGCTGGCAATTCGCAATCTATGAAAAGAAAGGACTCTAAATAGAGGATCAAATGTAATCATAATTTAATATAATTTAAAAAAAACTGTTTTACACCATTTTAATGAGTTTCATAAAATTGACAACTCAAATTGCGTAAGATATATATCATTTTAAACATTACTTATTTAACCAGGACTTACTCAAACCAGACAGTCCTTGTTGTGAACTTATGGTATATTGGATAAATTCCACTTTAACTTCAGTTAAATGAAGCAAATTATTCTTATATTGAAGCCTCCTCTTTGAATATACATAGCAAGAGGCCAAGTTTGGATCTCCAAAATTATTTTGTGTTCTAGTCCCCTGAATTTTTTTTTATTTATTTTTAGCAAATTAACAATGCTGACCATGATGATATGCCATATTCTTTGTCATTACATCTGGGTCTTACCTGTTTGTCTAATAATTTGTTTACAGGTTTATGGTATACAAAGAATAAAAGGTCATTGTCACAGGTTTAGATAAAAAAAATCATTACCCCTTAATGCGCCAATCGCAACAAAAGTCGTCTGCTTTCCTCGTCTGCTGAAATAATTAAGAAAGTTCTATGGCAAACAGTGTGGACCCAGATCAGACTGCTCCTATAGGAGCAGTCTGTTCTGGGTCCAAGCTGTTTGCTTCTATGCTTAACTGTTTTCTTCTATGCTTAATTCAACAGTAATGTTAGGCAATTTTTTGCAGCAGACGACTTCAGCTGACGACATTTTCAGATGCATTTTTTTCTAGGCGCTTTAAGGGTTAAACTCACATTCCACTGCAAATAGACCCCTTTCACATTGTTATCTCCCTTAGCAATCGCTCTTCAATTGAAAAATCGATAAAGCCGTTTTTGAAAATGAAGGGGCAGATTGCTTATTAGTTACATTGGCAAAACACATAATAATGCTTTATAAGCCGATTGTTTTGGCCTTTCACCGCTAAAATGACATATCTTACTCTAGGAATCAGATAAATTAATGTTTTCATATACATTTTATAAGTCTTCAGTATTTTGTTCACTTTAATTAGTGTAAAATATACTTTGATATGGAGCTAAAATCCTCTTCTTCAGGCACGAAATCGCTTCTACTTCAGGCACGAAATCGCAAAAACTTTTTGAAACACATGCCAACTAATAAGACGAGTCTGTTATGCGAACATCGACAACTCAGACGAGCCTGGGCAAATGTACAGTCTCACCAGGGCATTTGCTGCTCACACACATCAGATCCATTGTTGTGTCTGAGCGCACATAAAGAAAGGCGGTGCATGTAGACGGAGGCTCTGACAAAAAGTAGATCTAAGGCTTCCAGCCCCAGCAGATAGCATGCAGTAGTGCACGAATGTTACTGCATGCTACTATATAAACGTGCGTGCATGTCGCTAGATAGTTGCACATAATGACTAAGCATATGCGATAAATGTCGAAATCGAACAGTAAATACCTCCATTCATAGACCCATTAAAAATTACATCATTTCTACACAACCTCCGCTTATGCGCAGGCTCGCGAGAACCATCGCAGCTCGTACACACAAATTATGGATGTTGATGAAGACTCATATCTATCTTTTTAAAACGCTAGTCCACTGGTTAAGACTGTGTGGCGCCTTTTACGTATATGTGATAATACGTACCAATCAAAGAAAGCGACACATCGCGTCATAAATCAATCATGCCTGTGCCAGGCATGTGTGTTTTTATTGCCTTTAAAGGGCCCTAGGCATAGGATTAAAGGACCGGATGCACAGTAAGAGATATTATAATGGGCATCGACGCAAGAAAGCCTTACTCTGGTGCATGCGAACAACAAAGGCTCAGGCCTGTCTTCGTATCCACGCAGTCTGATCAGCACCTTTATTGTTCGCTTGTTGGAAAGTATAATATCTAAACTTGCGTAATGCAAAATTTCATTTTTAGTTAGTCTATGTAGCTGAACAGACTGGTTTGAGTCTTACTCAGTCAGAAACCTGCAAGACAGTTTTCTTGCGGGATGGCCTTTAAAATGTATCTTCCCACTTTAACCAGAAAGACCCTGTTTAAGCGCCAAGTTTGTGGAATGTAATCATAGACCATGTAGACATTGAATAAACACGAGACTTACCAGACTCTTCACTGCTCCCATACGCATTATGATACAGTGTATGTTATAATGTATGACCAACACAGTAATGCACCCGCTCATTTGGAAAAAATGCAGTCTTGGATGCTTGGATATCAACTTTTCTGATCTCAAATATTCAGAATATTGGAATTAATAACTTATTTTTGTTACATTTATCATTTAGTTTTACTATTTGTCCAATCTTTATTTGCGAATTTAATTTTCTTTTAATTGTTTTCCATATTCCATTGTGTAATGTAAGGCAGTCGTATGAAGGTTGCCCCTTAACGTGTTTTCTCGCGGAGATAATGCGGAACGAGACAGTTTGGCGTATGCACACTAACAATGTGAAAAGAGTCTATTAAGATATGGGAGTGGATTTTAGCAAATAGGGGATTATAAAAATGAACCGTGACATGAGATTTCCAACAATGTGGTATGTGCAACTAGCGAAGGCTCTGATCAGCCTGCGCATACCCGCAGTCTGATCATAGCCTTTGCTAGTAGCTTGAATATTCTATGACTGTTAAGCTACTGACCAAACAGCATTTGGAGTTTCTGAGCTTAAAAGGATGCTGCACAGGCTCGTCTGAAGCTACACTTGTAAAAATACCACATTGTTGGAAATCACATGTCACAGCTCAAATATCATCAGAATGATGGCACAGTCTCATCTGAGTCTGTGCAAATTGCCTTTCCCTATATGCTAGGTATCAGGAGTTATATTATAACTTTTTGCATGCTTGACATATTTTCACGCTATTGTTAGTGTCTGCTGACTTTTTTCGGAATTATTTTTTTCAAAAAATTCTTTCAGGAACACTTTCAAAGTGACAAATGAGTTAGATCCAGATCACAAGCGACATTCTGTCAGTCCTGATCTGGATTCAAACTGTTTGTAAAGGTTATCCCTTATCAGCAGACAAAATTTACCACTAGCACAATCTGTTGGACCCAGCAAACAAATGTAAATCTGTGACAGTGACATCATTATACCATTATAATTAATTTTGCTGTGACATCATTATTACATTTTTTAATAAATGGGACTCAGACATAACAAGAAAAACTATAACATGTGTTACATGTTATAAACGGCGTTGTTGAAAGGTTCTTATGAGTAATAATAGATGAAGGATGATAATGAAGCTTTTTTTCGCAATGAGATATACGTTAAAGCGGCTTTGAAATGATTCATTAAATGCTTGACGTTTCGCTAATAAACCATTCAATCAGACGGTGATGGGGAAGCAAGCTTTTGTGAATACTTGTTATCATAAGTCTTTTATGAAAACCAATACTTGTCCGCGGGGAAAGAAAAAGTTAGACTGCATTACGTCCCTTGATATACAGTATTCTAAAAAAAGAACAAGAAAAACATGACTTCTCAAGTCGAAAGAATAATATCCCATGCATTTTCCTCCTTTTGATGGAAAGAAACCCAACCCCAGCCATGAGTTTGCGGGTGATAGGAAAAATCGTAGCAAAATAAAGAAAGATGATGATTGCTTCCGCGTTTGACACAACATCGAAACAAACCTCAGGTCAAACCAATCGAATGACCTATTTTCCGTGTTTTGCCTTTAATATTTCTTAGGTTATTTTCTTTGCTTATTCATATTTTCTGCGTGTATGCCTGTTGTACGTTCTGTTTGTTTGTTTAACTTTTTTTTCTTGCTCCTATTTTCTAATAAAATGAAAAGTTTGTTTCTGTTTTATGGTGGCACTGTTTTATCGCACACTGCTAAATATAGAATGAATGACGTCACAATGGTTTACAGAATAGTCCTTTAAATACTTATTTAATATACTTATTTAAGAATTTCGTATCTAAAGTAATGAATTATCAATAAGTTCGCCCCAGAAAACCGCTGATAACACATAATTGGAAATATTTTCTTGGTAGAAATCACAGTGTCCAACCGTAACGCTGGAAGAACGGTCGAAACGCCGGAACTTCGGTCGTATAACGCCGAAATTCGGTCTTTTTCAATAGATTCGCCGCCATTTTTGGTGTTGTGACTGACGGTAGGTAGAAACTATCACTTTTTAAAAATACTACGATACGTTCATCGAACATGAAAAGTAGCCTATCCGGATCTACCTGCTTTATTCTAACTGCCAAATCTTCAACTGAAACATAAATTTTGCTGAAATTGTCAAACACTTCAAAAGAAAATTGGTGTTCAGTTTCGTACCATGCACTATGAGAGCTTTCGTACTGGGAAGTTTCGTACTTTTTTGATATTTTTGAAAGTATTGATCAGTGTTGAATGAAAATGTATTTGAAACTGACCTTGCATCATGAACTGGCCATTGCTTAGATTTTTTTTAACCCAGAAAGCAAGGAGAGAGGCAAAATCCAAGAAATTTAAGGTAACGCCGGATACAACGGTCATGCATGCTTGCGTTTGTAGGTGAGTGGAGCAAAAGACAGCTTTGAATGTGACTTGTTCAGTGGTCCATGCCATTGGGACACAAATTTTATTTTGATGGAGATAAATAAGCATGCTGGCATGCTGCAAACATTCCAGAGAAATGTTCAACCTTTTTGCTGTTACATAAATTTTGAAATATAAGAGCTTGGAAATAGCTGGAATATTGCGTAAAGGATGAATGCAAGAATTGGATTAACTTCAAGACTAATACTTTTTGCACTAAACAAATTTAACCCAGTATTTTTGGTAATAAGTAAAAACCATATGGGCCTTATCATTAGAAAAATTGAGTATGATCAGGAAAGACCACAGTCACGAACTGCAGGCAAATCCCCTGGCACCATAAGGAAAAACCACACAACATTCACAAAACACCTGGAAGACGAAAAAACGTATGACAATCAACTCTTTCTTCCCCATCAAGATGATTAGAAGCTAGATGGGACTAAATATTGAACAATTACAGAATCCCACAAGGGCAGTTACAATCAACAACGAATCAACAATAACAGAACCACCATCTTAGAATTGTCAGAAGCCTAAGCCACTGGTTGGGTTGGCTTTAGGGCATTTTACTGGTACCAAATATTTGCCCAATATTTTGCTGTTGTTGAAGCACACAAAATGTTATGATCACATGGAGGCTTCCATGGGTTTGGATAAATCAATTCAGCCTGATCAGCTACTAGGATTGAGCAGCCAACCAAAATTTTGTGCGTTCCAAGTAGGTTTCGATTTTCTAAATTTCTAGAAAAAGGAAACCAAAAGTGATAATCAAATTGCAGATACACAGGCTGGTCTGCGCCTTTGATGTCCAAATTCAACAATGTTTAGCTTACTCTTTTTGAGGCTCATATATGTTGTTAACCATGTATTTATATTTTTGAATACATTTTATAAGATCAACTTAGCTCAAATGGTCTACAACTTATATAAGTATTAGCTTTTACAAAAAGTTAGCTCAAAGCTAAACATACATAGAATTGCCATTCCATTGTTTTAACCCAAACAGATACCATAATTTGCGACAGACGGCCAGACAGACAGACATAAAGACAGACAGGCATGAAGACATACATAAATTTAGGCACGTAGGCAGTCATATAGATTTTGCTGCTCGAACTTAAAGCTCTCAGAACAATGGTTAAGCACTAAACCCACCTGAGCTACCTTGGTGTTCCAAGTTTTCTATTGCCTACTTTATTTGAATTGTTTGACTTTGGTACGTCTATGTCTGAACAAGTTTGATTTATAGTAAGGGTTTACTTTTGTCAATGCCATTTTCCCATATTTGTATACAGCATATGGCAAACACAAGGACGACAACCTACGTCACATTATAAGACTTAGGGTGATATTTTGATAACAGTTCTGGACACATGTGAGGAATTGTTGAGATTGTTAAGTATTTTCCCTTGGGTTTTTGGTTGTTGTTTTCTGCTATGATTTAACTTTGTTTCGTGGGGCACCAAAGAAGTCAATATTCAAGGACAAGATTTACTTCAAATGTTTCCATTGACGGTCTGTATATATGGAAACAAATATAATTCAACCAAGGGGGATGGGGGGACTCTCATTTTTCTTCATACGTAAAATTTAAGCAACCTAAAAATATCCCAAATTCTGAACCTTAACCTTTAGAAGATAACCTAAAATACATAGAAATGCCCCCTAAGTCTAGTCCAATTTGTGATGACATCTTAAAAATATCCACAAAATCTTCATACCCCAAAAATATTCATTTATCTGAAAACCCAAAAAGATGTTGAAATTAAAAAATTTACACACCCCAAAATGGTCTGAGCCTACAAATGTATGAAAATATCAATGTACCCCCCCCCCCCCCCCCCCAGATGCGACCATGTCTTTTTTGTAATTTCATTATTTGGTCCAAGTGTTACTCGATATATTGTTAATGGTCATTTTCAGTTTGGATAGAAATGGCATATATGATGTAGATTGTTAAATGTGCATATTATACCCAGTAAATGTCCCCTACATTTTAACGAAGTCTGAATCACATGACAACCATTTTTGCATCAATATTTGTCACAATCAGCAATTTTTCAGTAAGGTTTGGGCGCGTCCTGGGTTGAACCTGTATTAAGCAGAGTATAATGTGTATTGCTCAAAGACAAAATACAGAGCCCCAAAAGAGGCTCGAACCAGAAACCCATCTATGTTGAGCTGAACACATTACCACTGAGAGACTCTCCTTTTCTAAAACAACAAGCATTGTAAGGACTAAGCAAATGAACAGACTGGTTTACACAAGCAGTTTTCAAACCCCGAAGACACTTGTGCATTTTGAATCAAATGAACGTGAATTCCAAGCAACAGAGAGAGAGAGAGCTCAGTGATTTGAAACAAGTCAAGGAGTGACCTATCGTACTTCTGAATTATGTCCAATGTTCTTCAAGGCCGGGTCTCTTTAAAGAGTTCTTTCCTGAGAACAAGTCTCCCTGAATATTTAACCGACTTGTAAATATAAAAAGAGGACGGGAGTATGATCAGGAACTGCTTCAATCACAAACTGCAGACTAGCCCAAGGTACCATGAGAAAGAGTCATGGGACACTAATAGTCAAAAGACAACAGCAAAACAATTAAAGTGACCAGTTCCCTGTTCCCCATCAAAATGAGTGCAAAATAGAAGGACAAAAAGAAGTGTAAACACATAGCCCCATAGATAATGGGTGCAACAAAAACAATGAATCAACGGCAACAGAGCCACTGCCGAAAATGGAAAACAGCCTAAGCTGCTATAAATAGAAAGTGCGAAGTCTGACTATAGTAGCAAGAATGGCATTAAATTCTGGTCATTGACTGGAGCTAAATGAGCTTATTTATCTTCTTTAAAATTAAATTTGTGTTCCAAAGGCATGGACCACTGAACACGTCACATTCAAAGCTGTCTCCTCACGGGTTTCCTCTTTGATTGCACGACGGTGGGTCAGGCCTAAGACTCTATGACGGCTCTGACGTAAAGCTTTAATTGGTGGGTTGGTGCCTGATGCTTATCTGTAGCTGGACCCACCGTGGCTCAACTTGAGGTTTTCTTTAGCTCTGACTATCTGTGAGTCATGAGCCCTTTTCTTTGTTTCATCATTGAATGTTAATTTGATTAGAGTGTTTTCCATGATGATACATTGCATTAGTTAGATGGCCTCCATGCGAGCTGAACATTTCTTGTACTTCAACAACAGCAGAATCTAGGGCGAAGATTTGGTACCAGTAAAATGCATTTAAGCCCCCCGGTGGCTTAGGCTGCTTTCCATTCTAAGGCGGTGGTTCTGTTGTTGTTGACTTTTTGTTTATTGTTACTCCCATTGTGGGAGTCTGTAATTGTTCTATGTTTTGTTGTACGTTACTTTATGTCCATTCTAGTATTGCAATCATCTTGATGGGAAAGAGAGAGAGCTGATTGCTTTGCTTAATTTGTCTTCCTGGTGTCTCGTGATGGTTGAGCGGCTCTTCCTTGCGGTGCCATGGGGTTGTCTGCAGTTTGTGATTGTGGTATTTCCTGATCATACTCACTTACTATTTTTGCTCCACTCACGTACAAACGCAAGCATGCATGACCGTTGTATCCGGCGTTACCTTAAATTTCGTGGATTTTGCCTCTCTCCTTGCTTTCTGGGTTAAAAAAATCTAAGCAATGGCCAGCTCATGATACAAGGTCAGTTTCAAATACATTTTTATTCATCACTGATCAATACTTTCAAAAATATCAAAAAAGTACGAAACTTCCAAGTACGAAAGCTCTCATAGTGCATGGTACGAAACTGAACACCAACTTTCTTTTGAAGTGTTTGACAATTTCAGCAAAGTTTATGTTTCAGTTGAAGATTTGGCAGTTAGAATAATGCATGTAGATCTGGATAGACTACTTTTCATGTTCAATGAACGTATCCTAATATTTTTAAAAAGTGATAGTTTCTACCTACCGTCAGTCAAAACACCAAAAATGGCGGCGAATTCATTGGAAAAGACCGTAATTCGGCGTTATACGACCGAAGTTCCGGCGTTTCGACCGTTCTTCCAGCGTTACGGTTGGACACTGTGGAAATATTAATTACAATTATAAGTTATTCTAAGTTAGACCATTAGACCTGCTGGCGAGTGTGAAAAATAGGTACAGTCCGTGGGTATAACAGGGGCTGAACATCCGACATTTACACTGAAAAGACACCCGATTTTAGACGTTTTAAATACTCTTTTAATAAGAGAAGTCTACGTTTGATTTTACTTTACCCTTGGAAAAACGAAAAATTTAATCAAAACATTATTCATTGAACAATAACTTTGATCACACCCCTCTTCGGAATAGTCCATTTCAAAACCAATTACAATTATAGGCTAAGTAACCACTGTTTCATAAATGAACTAATATTAGTTACTTATGCATTAATAAGTAACGCCGTAGAAAAGAACCTTCAAGAATACCTGCACTCTTTTCAGCCATATCTTGTATATCTTTTGTTCAGTCTTAGATCTATAAATAGAAAAAACACAAAATTGATTAACTTTTTGCCTGATAGTGCCATCTGCTGGTTATCTTTGAAATTCATTTGGACCCAGATCAGGTCCAACAAAAAGTCTGGCCCAATCTAGATCCAAACTGCTTTACACTCAGAAAAAATTTTGAAAACACAACTTTGAAAATTTTGAAAAAAGCAGCAGACAACAAAATTTCTCAATGCAAAACATTGAAATGTCATGTGATTTAGACCACGCCTCTTGGCTGAGTAACGTCAATGTCAACCAATAACTTGCTTTGTTTATCAACGTTTGCATGACGTAATTCACTTATCATCACCACGTTATGTAAACAAGTTTCGCTCCCTGGCTGTACCAACACCTCTGTTACAAATACAATATTCCAATTTATAAGGGTAACTAGCGGGGTTGGAGGAAGATAATATTGTACATTTGATATATTCTATTGATAATATAGAATGTAAATATAAGGATTGAAATTCATATTTTAAGCTTGCACTGGATGATGAAAAACATTAGCTCTTTTAATGTTTCCAAGAAGCCCTTCGGGCTTCACAGACACTAAAATAGCTAATGTTTTTCATCCAGTGCAAGCTTAAACTATGAATTTCAATCCTTAAATATTATCACATTATGCGGTACACACAACAGTTAAAAGTGGACAATATTATGTAACTTTGTGTTTAAGATGGTCATTACACCATCATATATATAAGCCAAATTAAACTGTGACAAATTCACATTTCAAAATAATTTTGGCATCATATGATAATATATCTGATTAGAGTTGTGCAGATTAGAGTTGTGCTCTTGTATTACTGAATTTATTAAACTTGTCGCAAAAAATAAAATAAGGCTCACACAATTTAAGCTTCACATTTTATCTTTTTTTCCCCAGTCTCTTCCTAACCTTAACCAGGCATGCATATTCTCTGACATCTGCTTGCCAAAATTTCTCCTACAATTTGTATAGGCCCTGAGACTATGAAACTTCTAGAGCACAAACTCAGTAACATAGCCAGCACCTATTATTCCTTTAGTTACAGATCATTTATTATCTTTCTTCCATTTTCTTTCTGTCATTATTGGCTGGCACATTCAAGACTGAGTCTCAAACTTCTAGATTTGCTTTCAGTCTTTTAAACTTTGCCATAATTATCTTCTTATGACTCCGATGAAAGTGGAGATTAAGCTTGTTTACTGCTGAAATGCAGAAACTATAATGCCTTCAATGTTTACCGTCGTGAGTTGGCTCCCGGTACCGTTAGTTTAACAGGTGACAGGGCCCAGGGCGCCGACAGTAAACATTGGGCTTACAGTAACAATCAATCACCACTCACTATAATTGTAAATGGAGAAATTAGTCCCAATTGACCTCACACCAGAGAAGTTAACTAAGCAACACAATCATCCGCAATTTCAGCAGAGGAAATTTCAGATTCCGGGAGGGCATCCATAATTATTATGTTTAACTATTATAGTTTATGGAATATAGCTGCCTTTGTTAAATATCTGTGCTAGCTGCATGTTTTTGATAAGGGAACCTTGGTATTACAGTAAAATCTGTGTAAAATGGCCACTCTCAAAAAGACCAAAAATTGGTTTTAAAGACCACTTTTTTTATTGCTTAATGCAGATAAACAGTATTGCAGAATGCTCCAAGGGGAGCATTCTGCAATACTTTCAATCTTCATTAAGCTACTATTTGTCATTAGGATCTTTGTTTGGTCTATTTTTGAGTGGCCGTTTTACACAGGTTTTACTGTATACACTATCTGCACCAACAGGTACCACAGCCTCGACGCGAGAAAACCTGTCTTTGGGGTTTTGGCGAACAACATAGGAGCAGACCAGCCTGCGCATCTGCGCAGTTTGATCAGCCCCTTTGTTATTCGCTTTTAGGAAAGTACCAAATGTAGACTTGCTACAGATGAAATTTCAATTTTCTGGCTAGTCTCTGTAGAGACCCATTTGAAATTTGCTTTGACCGAAACACCGAAGACAGGTTTTCTCGCGAAGAGGCCCATGTATAATATGCAAGTAGAGGATCTGCATTAGGTCAAATTTCAGCTTGTAATAATAAATACAACATCACAACTATATATATGTGTATACATGTACCCAAATTGATACTTTTTAGACATCTGTGACAATCTATACTGACCCACACTTCCAACGCAAAATGTTTCAGGAGTATTGTTTTAAATAAAAACGAAGTCTTGCCAAAATTATTGTCCTGCTCAGAGGTTATGGCAAACATTCATCCAATCAGGTCATGATTCAAAGGAAATGATTGACTGATTAAGTTCTACTTTCATTTTCATAAATAAGTGGTTTAATTTACGATTAAATTACTTTAAATTAAATGAAACTATATTATGTAATATTTAAGATTCAGGCTGAATTTGCGTTAAAAGTGTGGTTCAGTATAGACTATTGAGCTAACCATTCAAAGAAGCTTCTACTGTATCTCACAAGGAGATACTGTTTTCCATGGACCTTAATTACCTGTATACATATGTGGAATTCACAGTCAGTCTTAATTGCTGGGGCCCCTGACTTTGTATTCTTCAGGCAGTCCTGTCCTCTATATGTAGCTCTCTCACATATCTAAGTTTAATAGATAGGGGCCAGGTGCATGAGTCTGTAAGTAAAATCAGAAAATTTCGAAGCTGTTCCAGTTATGGCCATCATACCCAGTGGCAGTTACTGTAGCCAGAAATCTGGTCAATTACTCAAATAAGACTTGAAAATGTGCAAGATGGAAACTCGTTTTCTTTCTCACCTATTTCTTGTTTCTTCTTAACCACCACCAGATACATAAAGTTCAGACTTAAACGAATTACCGTATTCATCCCTTTTCGAGCTCATGCTCCTATAAGTGCCCACCCACCTACTTAGAACTGAACTAAAACTGATATAAGGGCCCATATTCTTTCCTAAAATTAGGTCTGAAGTCTAGAAATCATCTGTGGTTGATCCTTTAATATAATCCAGCATGGAACTTCTAATCCTCCAGGGATTTATGAGTGTCTGTTACAGGGGACAAAAATTCCACTCGTCCGCTCGCAATTACAAATGAAATCTAGAAAGGACGAACAATTCTTCCCAAAGCACTCGTCCTGACAAGTGCTTTGGGGAGAATTACTCGAAGTCATATTGCACATTACTCCCTATGTTCTTTGTTGCATATGCTTTTAAAGGACAAGTGCATGCATTTGCAGGACGAGTGAAAATTGTAAGTCACCCGTCCTGCAGGACAAGTGCAATATTGAAATATTTTGTCCCCTGTCAGAGCTCTCACTAGGATTTGAAAACAGGAGTCCCAGAGCCCTCTTTGCCAAAAAGTGGGAGTCCCACAATACAAAAGAATATAGCCTCCTTCAAAAAATAGGAATCCCAGCACCAAAAATGGGAGTTCAGAACTGCAAATCATCAGTTGGTGAGAGCTCTGCCTGTGTTACCACCAATGTTACAGCACAGGTTTAAGCTTTTTGAGTGATGGCATGTGATGTGGAGAAGCAAAAAATACTTTTTCAGAACTGTAATTACATTATTCTAATAAGGGCCCAGACTCTGCAATTTTCTAAGGGCCCGGCCCTGGGCACTTAAGGGGTAAATATGGCGAGTCTAAACATACAGAAACAGAAAGTTGAACAGCTGTGGTGGCATGATATCTATTTTCTGCAGTTGATATCATAGTAACAAAGCCTCAGGCTTTTCGGGTGCTTTTTGATAATTTCTCGATCACTCTGGTTTTAGGACCTGCTTGGTACTGTGACCTACCTACATATATCTATGTTTACCATAGATGTAGATTCTGAACGCAGGCCAGAGGCCCCTATGTTCAGTTCCTAATCTGTATTTCTGCAGATCGCTGACTTCCAGGATCATGAGTCTTCATATGTGGGTTTGGGCGAGGGTTTGGGTTGGGTTTGGGTTATATTCTATGTCGGGGTTAAATCTCATAGGATGGTTATACATGTACCATTGCTTGTCAAGGTGATTCTCGAAGGCAATAACACTTGGTGCACATACAACTTTTCCCGTTAAGAAATTCCAGGCATTCACCACTCTTGAAGTGAAGAAATTCTTGCGTATATCTAATCTGCATTTATTGTTTAGTCAATCTTAAGGAATGACCCTGTGTCAGTGCTTTTTCCTTGATTTTGAATGATTCAGACATAACCTATTCATCATAATTTCCATGTAAAATCTTATAAACCCAGGGATTATTCTAGGATTCGAAAACTATTACCAGGGGGGATTTTTATAGAATAGCGAGCATTTTACATATATTTTAATATTTTCTCTTCTTTGTGAATGTCTATATATTAATATTGCCACTCCTTCTTAAAATTAGGGGGATCTTTAAAAAATAAGGGGAAATCCCCCAATCCCCCTGCCTAAAGATTAAACCCTGCATACATGTAAATTTAACATCAATCATGTCCCCCCTTAATCTTCGGTACTTCAAAGCTGGTAATTTCAATTTCTGTAAGAGTTCTTCAAAAGACAACTCCTTCAATCCAGGGATTTCTCAGTGATTCATTTACAATTTTGGGCTTATGGGTCCTGGGACTCTCTGTTTCCCATATCAATGAGTCCAACTGCAAACCTATGAGTCCAGAACACAATTTTTAATGACAAGTCTGCAATACTATTGCATCCTGGGACTCGCTGAAATAAAAACTTTGCATCTCGGAGACAAAATTATGCGCAAAAGATGCAGGATTATAGTATACCTGATAGTAGGACAGTTAAACAGCTACCCAGTATAATTGTATAAGGTTGATAGTTCTAAACAACAAGAATGGTCAACATTTATTGTGATGCACTGTATGCCATTTGAATGGTGGGACATTTTTTCCTTTAAATCTAACAAGCAGCGCTATTACCTCAGATGTCTATTTGTCTGTGACAGTAATTTCAAAGTGAAATCGAAAGTGCATTCGTTTCTTGTTCAATTTCCACTAAAAGCTCGCTAAATACTTACATTATTTCGTCCTATAACTAAATCATTTATTAATCACGATTGTTAAGAGGTGTATTTTGCATTAGAGCTTCAATCCTTGCTGCTTATAAGTTGTTTTTAACATTATTTAAATCGAAAGTAGAGAAATACATTTTCCCAAAGGGATATTTTTTGGTACTCTGCAATTTCGTTCAATTAATGAAAAACGCGAGAACCAGCTGGATTTAGGACATGCGCAAACTGCACTTTCGATTTCGAGTAAGAAAAACCCGGAGCTTCTTGACTTGACGACCGCCACTAATACTCTACATTGACGGCTCTTTCTGATCTGCTGATTAGGGTCTAGGATAAGGTTTCGTTATTATTTGATATTTACATTCGTGAAGTATATCGCTAGAATGCTCTAGTATGTAAAAAGTAATATAACAAGTATAAGCTTTTCGAAAAGTTAATTACATTCCGGTCCCTAGATTTACCGGAAAGACTCGAATTACCGGAAAGACCACCGAAATACCGGAAAGACCAAAGAATGATAGGGAAATATTGATATGCCCTTCGCCAATTAAGAAGACTATTATTGATTATTGAATATTGTTAATATTTGAGTATCTAGTATATATTTAGTATATATATTATATATTTTTAATTCATTTTTATGATCATTTTGTCTTGAAAACATGAGTTGAAAAAAAGATAATAAGATTTCCCTTTCCAAATTACCGAAAATGTACGGCTTAAATTAAGTACGTCAAAATCATATTATAGAATAGTTGTGTGTTTGGCGAAATGTGATTTGTGAGAAAATAAAGCTGGCATATACATGGCATAACCATACATCGATTTACCGAAACGGAGGCTCGAAAGTTAAAATATCAAAAAAACATAACATATGCGGATATATAAGAATCATTGACCAAAGTTAAAATATAAGAATCATAAACTGAGCTTCAAAGTTCAAACTAAAGGACACTAAAAGATAGAAATATGAGAAAATGCATTTAAACATTCTTGCATAACGTCTTTTATTGGATGGATGGATGGATGGATGGATAAATGGATGTGTTCCCTTTTTCTGAAACATGTTCGTTGATTGGGTTTGTTCCTCGTGTTAACAATGGTCCTTAAATAAGGCTAGTTAGTTCCACCTCATTGACACACTGATTAGTTCTAGATGTTAACGAGGGCCTTCAATTAGGTCTTAATCCAAGCTATTAGTCCTTTCAATAAACAAGATTGAAGTTAAAGCAATACAATTTTATAACGGCAATTTTCCCAAGGGCGTGGAGGGGGGTTTACCTTATTTTTTTTCTCCATACGTAGGCTTGGGCCCAGCATCTACTGTACACCCTAAATCAATACAGGAAATAACCCCCTATTATTCTTTGGTCTTTCCGGTATTTCGGTGGTCTTTCCGGTAATTCGGGTCTTTCCGGTAAGTCTAGGGACCCCTTACATTCTATCTATCTTTTTTTACTGGCACGATCGCATGCGATAATTACGTCAGGGAGTGCGAATTTAGAATTTTGAAGAAAAAAAAACAAAACAAAAAAACAAAAACAAAACAAACAAAAGACAAGAAAAATTGTAGCACCAAATTGCGCTATCAGGCATGCCTACTTATAAGATTCCGGGACATCTCGCCCCCTGACAAACTCGGCCCCTGACAAACTCGGCCCCTAACAAACTCGGCCCCCAATAGAAACATTGTGCCATTTGTTTCAGGAGGCTGGATTGTTTCATTGCACACATTTTTCAATATTTCATTCTCATTGTGCATGCGTAATGGGTATGAAGCAATAAGCTTGCCTGATGACTTTATGGGACATAGGCAAACAGTGCATTCCCATTCCAGAAGCCCCATTATGTGGTGTCCCAGAAGAGTTTATTTCTGTATAAATGAGCGATAGAAGAGGTGAGTAGACGAAAATAGTCATGACTAGCGGGTTTAGGGTTAAAACAATATTTTTTGCAAATGACGAAGGCTCTATAGATGCCCAGTTGCCCCTGAGCCTTCGCTGGTCACATATTGGGTGATTGTGAGTCCCAAAGCTGAATCAGCTAGTTTGAGCCAGGACACTAAATAAAATCGTACAATAATTACAAGATATGACATTTACTTACTCGTATATGTTCATTGTTTATATATTAATGATTATAAGTAGAAATTTTGGACAAAGTTGGTTAGGGGCCGAGTTTGTGGGGGCCGAGTTTGTTAGGGGCCGAGATGTCCAGTTACCGAAACGAATCGTTTACGAGTAAATGCTCAGATTTTTTTTCTGTGTAGGAATGCTTATGCAGGGTCTTTTTATCATTTCCATCGTCAAATGATATCAAATTCCATTTAATTTGACAGATATGGGCTAAAATCCTTTGAACTTTGGGAAAAGTTGGTCCGATGCTCAGTGGGGAAACACGAATCTAAAGAAAGAAAATAACTTTTCAAACAAAATTTTGGGCTAGAGGGGACGCTGAAACATATTTACACTGAACCACATTGTTGGATTTCACCACTGTTCATTCTTAGTTGTAAAATAAAACAAAAATGAAAGTGACACCAACCTTTCTTTATCCAATTTTCGGCCTGGAAACTACCACGACGTGTCCCAGATGTGGCTTGGGAACAAAATTATGTTAACACAATTTCGTGGTAGTTCCTAGGTTTACCACCCGTGAAATAAGACAACGACTAAGTTCATGCAATGTTGTCTTTCACTTGAGGTCACTTATATGAGTGTCACGATGGGGTACCTTTGAAATCACTAACTAGTAAAATTTGGGCCAAAAATCGCTAATCTGTAAAATTTATACCCCAAAATCGCTAACCAGTAAAATTTAAGCACAAAATTGTTTACCCATTTAAATTTGGCTCAAAAATCAGTAATCAGTGAAATTAAGTTGGCCCAAAAATCAGTAATCGGTAAAAATTAGTTCCAAAAATCAGTAATCAATTAAAATCCAAACCTGTTTAGAAGCATTTAGATGGTGGAATAGCTTTTTTCCATCGAATTCGCTAACCGATTAAACACACTATTCATTATTCTGTATTTTTTTTGCCCAAAAATCGCTAATCATTATATTTTTAGGGCGAAATTCGCTAATCACTAGCACCTCTTATTCCACTTGTTCGGTAAAATTAACCCTAGAAATTCACTAACTGTTAAATTTTAGGGCCAAAATTCACTAACCGTTAAATTTGAGGGCCATAATTCACTAATCAATAAACCCCATTGACACCCTCTTATATTGGATACCCATCAATATCTTAAAACTGATTTTATCAGAAGCCATTTGTTCAGTTGAACTCCAATTTGATATGAAGATGAGAACAAACATTTATGTAAATGGTTATGATTACATCACCAAGATGGCTGACATGCCCATATAAACCCTTTTAAAAATTTCTTCTCCAGAACCAGTAGGCCAATGACCTTGGGACATGGTATGTACTATGTAGTATTGAGGCTTGTAAGATTGCCACCAAGCCTTTGTAAGATAAAACCCTTTAAATATTTTCTGGAACCAAAAGGCCAACAACCTTGTCTCTTGCTATATATCATTGGGGATACAGGCCCTACAAAGTTTGTACAAATGATGATCCTAGGATGGCCTTGACCTACTTTAAGGGAAGGTCAAATTTGTTTCCTAATGCTTTTAAAATGGGAAAATTTTAAAAAGTTGATTAAATGCTAAAACCAAAATCATTATACTAATTGCTAGATATGTCTAAGGTAATAAGACAGTAGTATAGATATGTACCAAAGGTCAAGTTGACTTTTGACCTTTCATCCAAGGTCACTCCTTTTGAGCTGCTACATTATCATCTAAACATATTTTTCTCAGAAACCAATGGATTGATTCATTTCGATTTTCATATGGAGTGTCCATTAGATGAGACAATCTTATTATGACTAAGGTCATATGACCAAAATGGCTGCCAGGCCTCTTCTCTGGAACCAAAAGGCCAAATTGAACTTTGGTCTTGGTATGTAGCATGGCGAATGTGGGAGCCACCGATTTTGCTCAAATGATGATCCTAGGTTGACCATTACCAACTTTCTGGCAAGGGCAAACCAGAGGGCCAATGTCTTTAAGGCCTTGGTATGTATTATTTGGGATGTAGCCCATACAAGATATGTTAAAATAATAAGCCTTGATATTGTGACACAGTGTCAAGTGAGCGCTACAGGACCTCTGGTCATCTTGTCTTATTGTACTCAGAATCACAGGGACAAGTCTGGTCTATACAGTATGCCACAGAATAAAAAGTATACAGTCGACTCTCGTTAACTCAACTATGCATAACTCAATACTATCACTTATCTCGACCTGACGGCCAGGTCCCGGTATTTTCCCCTATAAATCATTGCAATTCCACAACGTTTATCTCGACAACGGCTAAGTCAATTAATTTGAGCCGTGACATGTGATTTCCAACACTGTGGCATTTTGACAAGTGTAGACTCAGACAAGCCTGTGCAGCCTCCTTTTAAGCTTAGAAACTCCAAAAGATGTTTGGTCAGTAGCTTAACAGTAATAGCATATTCAAGCGACTAGCAAAGGCTCTGATCAGACTGCGCATATGCGCAGGTTGGTCTGAGACTTTGCTGGTCGCACATACCACATTGTTGGAAATCTCATGTCGCAGCTCATTTTATAGTCTATTTCAGTAAAATTATCGGAGATGGCATATTATTAAGCTGGACTGGCCCCTGTGTTCTCAATGGCCCACGATCTGGGTCAAGTTAATTAAAACAAGATACAGTAAAACCTGTCTTAAGCGGTCACACAAAAATAGACAAAACAAAGGTCTTAAAAACAATTGGTAGCTTAATGAAGGTCGAAAGTATTGCAGAATGCTCTCTTGGAGCATTCTGCAATACTTTTGACCTGCATTAAGCGATAAACGGTCTTGTAATTCAATTGTTGGTATTTTTTGGATAGGCCGCTTATGACAGGTTTTACTGTAGGCACATTTTGAAACTTGTATTTTTTATAGGTATGGCGAGTTCCGGCACAGATTCCGGAAACACTATAATAACTTACAAGATAGAGTATAACAAACATTTTCCTGGAACAGTTAAACAACTCCAGGCTGATGACGCAATTGACTATGCAGCTAAAGACTTTCTCACATTTATCTTTTGTGGCTTAAATGATGAATATTTGGAGAAGGTAAATTCACAGCTGAAAGACAAAGGATTGATGATAAAGGATATGAATGGCACTACAGTAACATGCCGGGTTACTACACCAATAGATCAACAGTCACAGTTGGATGTGAAAAAAGTTATTCATGACATCCAAGCCTCTGTATTAAGCATCCAGGATCAGTTGGACTTTGAGGAACTCCCTTGGCCAGAGGCAGGAGAAATAGTTGCAAGCCTACAAAAGTCTTCAGCAAAAGAGAACAATTTATTACAGTTCCATTTGTATAGAAAAAAGGACCAAAGCCAAGTTATGTTGTTAGTGTATGCTAAATCCTGTAAAGAAGAAATAAATAATTATACAGGTACCAAGTACATCACACACCTGATTTCTATGAAGCCGTTTAGAGCACAAGCTCTTCTAAATTTCGGTTTGTTACAAGCTACTGAAAAACGATTTGGACGTAACTTTGTCATGAATGCAGATACATCCAATTTAAGTGTAATGGTTAAAGCAGATTGTAATGCCAATATTGATGCAGTACTTCTCTTCATCAGTGAATTTGATAACTCTGTCATTCACAGACCTGTCTCTTGTCATCTTCACCAGTTAAATGTGTTGGAATTACCTAAGGTGAAGAATGGGCTTAGAAATGCTATTGTTTCTTATAATGTCTTTCTGGAGATAGATACGCTAAAATCATTTCATTTGTTTTCTCAGTCTGAAGAGAGCCTTACAAAATCAGTAAAGATTATAGAAGACACTTTGGTTGAATTACAAATACCAATTAAAAATGCTATCAAAGATGTTCTGAGAAAAGAAGATTGGAAGAAATTTACTGATTCTGTTTTTAGGAATGGAGACAATAATGAGTTTATTATTTCTGAATCAGAGAAAAACTTAGAAATTACTGGGTTAAGAAATCAAGTAAATGATGTTGTTGGCTTCATAAATGGTTTTATAGATGAAGAAACAGAAAGGATTAATGTTGAAGTACAAAATGACACAAGTGCTGACCTGCCTATAGATAACATTGAGAGGTTCAGTTACTTGAAACACTTCTATAAACCCCCTGAGAAAGTACACTTGCGGCATTCTTCTTCACAAGCCAGGCAAGGACTTCACCTGACAGGACCAGCTATGGAAGTGCAAAAGGCAAAAAAACACTTGCATCACTTTTTAAATACTATTTCCGTGAAAACATTAAAGTTAAATGATAATGGGTATTTGAACACAGAGGATGGATTGCAATTTTTAGAAGACAAGATACTTGGGGACTGTACCGTTTTGTTTGCTTTTCCTGAAAAGAACCACAGTTTATCAAGTCAGGGGACTGCAAGGACTGAAAAGGCATGTTCTATAGATGGCACAGATGACTCAGATAAGAAGATTAACAGATGGGAAATAGGCAGGAAATGTAAAGTTGTACTGATGGTGGAAGATGATGTGGGTGCAGAAATTAGCATTAAAATTGTAGAACATAAGACAAAAGGTAAATATACTTACAGTAAATGTTCTAAAATTTTTCTTTCCGTTCTCAGTTAAATTGTTGCTTTTTCAACACTGGGCCTAGGCCTTTTTGGCAGGGGACTATTGTTCCAAATTTTAGTACATTTTCTTAAGTACCAAATAGGGCCAGCACAAAAGTCTTCAATAAAAACATAATATGCTGCTCCATAGAGTTTTTAAATTGGTAATTCTTAATGCAATAGAGTTAAAGAGTGACTTAATGCCCCTCTTTAAACATATGCAGTAACTACCAAATTCTCATTAACTGGTTCATGTTATACATATTATTGATATGGCTTAATATATTAATTAAGGCCCCACAAAAACAGTTTGAAAAAATCTAGAATTGGTTGGAAGTTTTGTAGAACCACACATAGCCCAATTTAGCATTTCGTGTCATTGAAATCTCACAAGATTAGCTGTCAATAAAATAACTCCACTTTAATTACAGAACACTACGTGAGTGTCTTTTGTAATCTAGTTTACTAGGCAAGGCTTCGAGAAGGCTTGTCGTATCGAGAGGCTCGCAGAGCGATTCAATATGCTTTCTTGAAGCGGAGCCTGGTAATCTGCAGAGCGATTTGACATGCATTCTTGAGGAGCTTGGTAAACTTCATCACAAAAAGCTCAAACCTGGTAATTCTATAATTCAATTTTTACCATTTGTTCACTCGTAAAACTAGCGATTATGATTTAATTATCATTTTTTGTGAGGATTCATCAGCAGATTCATCACTGGCAACATCATTAACAAGAAAAACTATAACATGTGTTACATGTTATAAACGGCGTTGTTAAAAGGTTCTTATGAGTAATAATAGATGAAGGATAATAATGAAGTTTTTTTCACAATAAGATATACATTAAAGCAGCTTTGAATTGAGTCATTAAATGCTTGAGGTTTCGCTAATACATAAACTATTCAATCAGACGGTGATGGGGAAGCAAGCTTTTGTGAAAGCTTATGCTTGTTTTCAAACCACAGCGTCACCGAGACCCTTCGTTTATGAATACATAAATATGAGACTTCTTCCTTAACATAACTGCTTAGTGTTAACAGCAAAGTAGTTATGTTGTAGATTTCTTCTGTTTGTGGGCAGCCAGATATATGTGTCTTTATCATTAAACATACAGTTTATATATCTCGCAATCAGTTGTGTGTCACACACTAAAAACAGCTTTGAAAACAATCCCCTTGATTCATACATATCGACAGGAGGCTTATGTTTAAACATGGAATGGCATGGAGCCATAGAGTAACGGTAAGAAACTTTGTTAAATCCAAGACGGGTGCAAGCTTCGGCTTTGAACAGGAGGGCAGCTACATGGGTGCACATTTCTCCTTGCCTGAAATAAAAATAAAATATATTCAAAGGGCCAGCTTGAACTTTTTGTATACAGGGAAACACCTAAGACTGCACTTTAACAAACATTATAGACCCAGATGAAATGCGGCTTAATGTGGAATTTGATCAGGGTCTCAGATAAAGAATGTACGAATTTTTGAAAATTAGATTTATGACCCTAGATATATGCAATGGACTATCCTACTTTCATTGTATCAATCCATAAGTATACAAGGAGTTAATAGCTACTCTATTTACCTTTCAATGGGGAATGCGTTAATATGTACTAATTCCCTATTAAAGGGCATAAAGCAGAACTGTAAATTGCAAAAGTGACATGAACATCTTTGACAAAACAATGTGACACGCAAGCTGTCTGGTCAAGCTGCTGTAGTTCTTTTTTTGCGGGCACTGACAGGCTTTCTCCACAATATGAGAGGTAACTGTTAATATTGTCATTCAGGTGTGGGGCCCCCCAGGGGTTTTGGGAATCTGGGGAGAATGACTATTTATTTTCAGGGAGCTGGGGAGCACTGGTAATTATTTCAGGGGATCTAGGGAGCAAGCTCATATTTTTGGGGATCTAGGGAGCCCTGCCAAAAAGCAAAAAAAAATAAAAGAAAAGCCCCCATTTTGTTTGATTTTTTAAAACCTTCTACCCCCCTTCTAAATGCTGCTTTTTATTCTATTTTGTACTAACATGCTCATCTACATTTATCAAAGAGAAATTTGTGCCAAATTACTTTAGGGAATACGGTAGAAATCCGGTAGAAATCCGAAAAATCAAGGCCACTGGATCAGCTGATAGAGATTTCCTGGTTATTTACTCAGGCCATGGCTAAATGATATATGATAACAAATAGCAGCTTTGGAATCTGGCAGAAGTGTGGTCAGAGCCATAAATTGTCTATTGAAAATTTATACTTGTCTAAAAGTTAAACTTACTTCCAATATTGCATGACTAATATCAAAGTATGTTTCCTTAATGAACCAAACCAAATACAATGTATCATTCTCAGGTGATATAGTAAAACTAAACTAGAAATGGGTGTTTAGGGCATATTCGTAGAGTATTTAAATGCCTTTTGTGCCAAGGTTTTATCAAAAACAAAACTCTTACAAGCATGCATAAGCTTCATCAGAGATCTCTACTGCTAGACCCAACTGGAATAATTTTAAAAACTTGCTGTAACAGTACAGGGGTCATTCAAACTGTTTGTCTGTATAAAAGTAGATCCTCATGATGAGGAGATTCTGTACCTTGTTCCTAGAAGTAAAATAGGTTTGTTGTTCATTATAATCTTTAAAATTGTTTATTTTTAGGTCAGTAATAACATACTTCGGAAAGCCCAGATACGGCCATTTGCCATTTTTTTTCTGGGGGAGCATGCGCCCGACCCCCCTAGCAACAGTGTAGCTACACATTAATAAAGGGCTACCTACCCACATGCTATGTGTAATTATCTCTTGAGGAAATTAGCCCTTTATTATAGAAATTTTTGAAGATTGCTTATAGGATATATACTTAATTAATGTTCAAGCATATAGTCGCTATTAGCAAGTGTAAAAATGACTTTTTATGGTTAAAAAAATAAATGCTTTCACTAACGTCTCTAAAAATATCTAGTTAAAGCTGTTGGAAAAAATCAACCCCTACCCCCAAAAATAAAGCCAAATGGTCTGTCTCTAATTTTAAAAAATCTATTCGGATGAGCATTCCTCCAAGTCTACTCTACCAGGTACAGCAACAACATTTCAAGGATGACCTCATATTTTGAGCCATATATCATGCATTTCATTGAAATAATTATGTCATGTATTCCGTGGTTAAGCCGTCTTTACATGTAGGCCTATAAGACAAAAAATTAAGTGATAATTAAGTCATGCGCTATTACATATAGCTTCAAAGTTTTTATGCCCCCAAAGGAACTTTGGGAGGCATATAGTAGTCGCACTGTCCGTCCGTCAGTCCGTCCGTCCTGCTTTCGTGTCCTGTCCATATCTCCTATATTCTTTGAGGTAGGAATTCCAAATTTGGTGTGTGGATACATCTTGGGATGGCGGAGTGTCGCGTACCATTTTCGGGTCACTGTGACCTTGACCTTGACCTCTGACCTAGTTTTTGTAATAATCGTGTCCGGAGCATATCTCTTATATTATTTGAGGTAGGAATCTTAAATTCAATGTGTGGATGCATCTTGGGATGACGAAGTGTCACGTACCATAATTGGGTCACTGTGACCTTGAACTTGACCTCTGACCCAGTTTCTTGAAAAATGCATTGAGTCTGGTGCATATCTCCTATATTCTTTGAAATAGGAATTCCAAATTTGGTGTGTAAATGCATTTTGGGATGAGGGGTTGTCACATGCCAATTTTGGGTCACTGTGACCTTGACCTCTGACCTAGTTTTAAGAATTATTGTGTCCGGAGCATATCTCTTATATTCTTTGAGTTAGGAATTCCAAATTTGGTGTGTGGATACATCTTGGGATAGCGGAGTGTCATGTTCCATTTTCAGGTCACTGTGACCTTGACCTTGACCGCTGACCTAGTTTTTAGAAAAATAGTGTCCATAGCATATCTCTTATATTATTTGAGGTAGGAATCTCAAATTTGGTGTGTGGATGTATCTTGGGATGTAGAAGTGTCGCGTATCATAATTGGGTCACTGTGACCTTGAACTTGACCTCTGACCTTGTTTCTAGAAACTGCATTGAGTCTGGTGCATATCTCTTATATTCTTTGAGATAGGAATTCCAACTTTGGTGTGTAAATACATCTTGGGATGACGGGTGTCACATACCATTTTTGGGTCACTGTGACCTTGTTAAGTATGTGATTTTAATCCTACGGAAAGAAAATACATTTTAGGGAGAATTGGCTTATATTTTTGGGGATTTGGGGAGAAGCTGAACTATTTTTAGGGATTTGAGGAGCAAAGGCAATTAATTTTAGGGAGAAGAGGAAATTATTTTCAGGGAGTTGGGGAGATCAATTTTATATTTTCAGGGAGCTAGGGAGCACATACCCCCCTTGGGGGGGCCTCAGGTGTATACATGAAATTTCACCATGCTAATCTGATTTCAATATTATACTAGAATGGGCAGTTGATGGGGCGCCATCGCAAATCCCCACGCTAAAGTTTTGACCCCCCACCAGCACCCCCAAGTCTGGCCCCAGCAACAGAATAAAAATTATGTTCAATATATTTTCTTTTATTTGTGAGAACATGCACGAAGTTTGGTATAAAAATCTTTGAAATTGACATGGTAACTGAAATTTAATGATTTTTGACCTTTTGACCTCACCCCAAGGTCACCAGTTTGACCCTAGGATGAAAATTTTACTTGCATTCTGTTCTGCTCATCATCCCCGGGCATGACTCAGGCAACAGAATGAAAATCCTGTCTAATATGTTTGTATCTTTCATTTGTGAGAACACACACAAAGTTTGGTATAAATATCTTTGAAATTGACATGGTAACTGAAATTTAATATTTGACCTTTTGACCTCACCCCAAGGTCACCAGTTTGACCCTAGGGTGAAAATTTTACTTGCATTCTGTTCTGCTCGTCATCCTCGTCGATTTGATATGCCCCATGACCATGTTTGAAAAAAAAAATTGACCCCCTTGCACTCCCAGGGCCCCTAAGTCCCACTCCTGGGGCATGATCCAGGCGATAGAATGAAAATCCCGTCTGATATGTTTTGTATCTTTCATTTGTGATAACACACACAAAGTTTGGTATAAAAATCTTTGAAATTGACTTTGTAATTAAAATTAAATGATATTTGACCTTTTGACCCCTCCCCAGGGCTCCAGGGGGCTGGGCCTAAAAAAATTTGCTTTTGCACGCCCATTCATGTGAGTAACTCACACACCAAATTTGGTTGAATTTCGTCCAATGGTTTAGGAGGAGATAGCATAACGGACAGACGGACGGAGGCGATTGCAATATCCCCTTCGCTTTTCTAAAAAAGCATGGGGATAATTAGTTATATTCAGAAAATGGCTTGGACGAATAATTGACATAAACACACGTGGGGGCAGAGCCGCGTGGGTTTATTTCAATTATGAGTACAAGCCATTTTCTAAATATTTTGTATCATGACCAACCAAAAACAAGCATTTAAAATTTCCACTCATTTAACTGGACCACCTTATCCATTAATTTACAAAGACTGGCAGAATTATTACAGCCAACTTCCTGCTGAACATTTAGCCCTTTAAACACTGTAAAAATACTCACCTGAAAATTTCATCTGTTTATGTCGTCTGCTGCATATATGACTGATCTTAGTAAAAGCAAACAGTGTGGACCCAATCAGACTGCTCCTGATCTGGATCCACTCTGTTTGCCCTCCATGCATTCATAAGTCAATAATGTCAGCACAATATTTGCAGAAGAAGGTTAGTCAGATAATAATTTAGCACTAAAGGTTTTAATTATTGTCTGACCTAGATCCTTAGTTTATTTAATCCTTAAAGTGCTTATTATTCAATCATCTGCGGAAATGTTTAAAATCCTCTAGGTCAAACACACAGAAAAGACTGCTGTTGATCTGGATCAACACTGTTTGCATCTACAATAATGTAAGCAAATATAAAACATCGGAAGAGCATATGGCATTTTAGATGCATTTTGATAGCGTTTAAAGGGTTAATATTGTTCACTTGACAGGAAGAATCTTGGTCACAAATGAAAACTGACACTGTGCGCTAACAAAAACCTTGTCCAGTTGGAGCATAGCCTAGGTTTAGACGCATTACAACTGAATGGATTTTAAGCTCCCGCTATTCCACTAAGAAAACCAGACTTCTTAAAAGCAATTGTTTAATTAAATGTTCTGTCAAAAGATCAAAGAACAAACTCTAAACCATGATACAAGATACAGGTCAACCTCGTTATGTCAAACTTGCCTATCTCGAATACACGGCCTATGTCGAAGTGATCATCCATTCCCGAATTTTTCCCCTATATTGCACTGTAATTCGACCTTGCTTATGTCAAACTCGGTTATCACGAAAACTCGGCTATTTCGAAGCGATTTTTCATTCCATAAAGCCAATTTTCCCTTTGTTTACCACTGCTTGTATCGAAGTGGTCAAAAAGTGAAACGGTCCAATGACAAACAAAGTAACTTACCTGATTGATCGAACAATAGCCTTAATTTCGGCCCAAATAATCCATTGTTGCAAGTAATCGCCAATTAGTTATAGTATGTTGTTAATTGATCAGCTGTTTGTGTAGATAATTGACCCGATTGACCTTGACATGACCACTCAGGTGTGTTCGATTGGAGCATCAGAAAATTAGTTTTAATGACTTAATATTGTTGATGAGAGATGTTTTAACAGTCTTTAGATTGCTGTGAGATATTTCGATATTAAAGGGTGTAATATTTCTTCATGTGAAGACTCTGATAAGACTGCAAGAGTGCAGCCTAATCTGATTCAGCTAGAATATCTGTGGTTCTGCTCCTACAAAATTGACGTTTTTTCAGTGATGTGTGCTGCAAAGATCTCCGTTTTAGCTATCTATATGCTCTCGTATATGGAGATATTAACTTGTTTTGTTTGATGTTTGCTTATTTTATTTTATTATGTAATTAAAATGGAAATAAAACAACTCAAAAGATTTTTCTTTTGTCTTTATTTCAATCCAGTTTTGAGTAGAAACAGTTTTACTACGTCTGTACTGCAAATGTATATCGTAGGAAATCTGGTTCAACAAAATTCAACATGTATACTGTATTTTGGTTACGTCACATTTTGGCTATGTCGAACTTCGGATAACTCGAAGTATTTTCTCCATTCCCTTGGACTTTGAGATAACGAGGTTGACCTGTATCTCATATGTCATATAAGATATCTGTATATCATTTTTAAGAACTGTATCATTTATCAAAATAAATAATGTATCTTATATTGTAAATAAGATATCTAATCTTATAAATAGTTTATCTTATATATAATGAGATATCTTATATAGCATATTAGATATTTTAAATGAATGTACAATGCAATTATACTGCAAACTATTTTTTCAGGTGAACCATATAAGCTTACCTGGATAAACAATCATAAGAAACAATGTTTGGTGGCAAGCCTATCACTACCATTTTACAGACCAGGAGCTCCTTTAGATGATGTTAATCATTCGTTCCATAAAGTATTTGAGAAAATGACGGAAGACAAGCTGAAATCTTTGTCAGTTTCTATTGACAGCTTAGGCTCATGGCCGATTGGCTGTTTTGTTCCAAAGCTACTGAGAGCTTTTATCCACTATGTAGAAAATTCTGATACTATGGCTCCAGCACTAAACCTATCATTAGTAGTCATCTCATCCTCTGAGGACAACTTTGAGAAGGTGAAGGGAATATGCAAAGAGATAATTTATGGAGAAGATAAGAAACAAAGTAAGTTGCCCATAAAGGGGGCGCAGTGGCTCAGTGGTAGAGTGCTTGACTCAAGACCGAGAGGCCGCGGGTTTGAGCCTCACCGGCGTCACTGCGTTGTGGTCCTTGAGCAAGACATATTAATCCTACCCTAGTACTGGTTCAACCCAGGAAGACACGTCCCTGTTTAACAGAAAGATTGTTGATGGGACGTAAAGAATCAAATCAAACAACAAACAAACAAAAGTTGCCCATAACACACCGGAAATGTGGCAATCAAAAATGCTCTAAACAATTGATGAACTTGTATAAAAATTCGCTAGAAACAGTGTTTTCCATTGCCATGTGTCATCGTTTGCAACAGAAAACTCTGTTTCTAGCTATTTTTGATCTACATTCCTTGATAGTAATTTAACATTTTTGATTGCCGCCTATCCGGTGTGCATGAAGTGTCACCTAGAAGTTTCTGCAGATGACATTTTCATTTTTTTCAATTTATTTAAGAAATAAATTCCTTTTTAGCTCGACTGCACGAAGTGCAAGAGGTATTGTAGTCACCACGGTCGTACGCGTTTTTGTTCCGTTCCGGTCACACTGCGTTAAAGTTTTCCAGGAGTCCATATCTTGACAACCACTTGTCAGAAAGCATTCATATTTGCACCATAGATACCTTGTAAGGTTAGCTTTCATTCAATGCATCGGGCCCTATGGTTCATGCCAACAGGTTGGCTAGAGATCAAAATCTAGTACATATCCAAAAGATAGGATTTTTTGCATTTAAGTTTTCTAGAAGTCCATATTTTAACAACCATTTGTCAGAAACTTCCCAAACTTACACCATTATACCTTGTAGGGTTAGCTTTCATTCCACAACATCAGACCCCAGGGTCCATGCCGGGGTGGGTGGGGCTAGAGGGCAAAATCTAGTACATATCCAAAAGATAGGATTTTTGCATTAAAGTTCTCTAGAAGTCATATTTTGAAAACCACTTGCTGGAAAGCAGTCATACTTGCATCATAGATACCTTGTAGCATTAGCTTTCATTCCACGACACAGGCCCCCATAGTTCATGCATGGGGGGTAGAGCTAGAGGTCGAAATCTAGTACATATCCAAAAGATATGATTTTTGCTTCAAAGTTTTCTAGAAGTCCATATTTTTACAACCACTTGTCAGAAAGCATTCATACTTGGACTATAGAAAGCAAAAATTAATTTTGTTAGAGATTGTAGCTATTTAACAGGTATGTTTGTTGACCATAAAATATGTTTCAACTCACTGTACAGTATTTATCCATAAGCTTCCTATACATACATAATCTAAGGTTGTCACACACTTCTCTCAATTAAAAGTTTGCAGTGAAGCTACGCTATCATGTGACAGCTCTTATTTGGTCTGTTCATGGAGTCATGAACACATTAGATCTCTTGCAAACTTAACACGAAGCACTTTGCAGTTGAGCCAATGTTTTCATGATGGTCTGTCAACTATGCCTCTGGGGTCTAATTGGCCACACCCTTGGGATATTAGCTTTCATAATGGGAGAAAACTAAAGAAGTATTCATCTCTAAAATCATGAAGCCTACAGCTTATATATATAAAGTATGTAGCACTGTTAAACGGTCCCCTACATAAATCCAGTGAACCACGCCCCAGTGGACTCTGGTATTATTCCAGTAGACTCATAATAAAAAAACTTCTCTGAACCTTGAGATGAGCAGAATAGGTTCAATGAGCTTCTTGTTTACATTTATTGGATCTATGTAGCATGGATTTCTGTATTTTATCACATGACGTCACAACTGGGCATGATATAACACCATGCAATAAAATCGATAAACCACTAGTGGTTTACAGATTTAGTAACATTACGTTATGAGGTCTATTATAATGCTGCGTGAAAGATGTCAAAATATTGATCTTTTCAGGTCAAAAATGCAGTTTTTTAAGTAATTTTAATGTCATGTGATACACACTGATAAATGTATTCGTCCATTCGCTGGTATTTACGCATATTGCGAGTACTTCATAGACCGGATGTGGTAGATATTGGTGTAAATACTATATAGAAAAACATGCCGTACCAAAGGGACTATAGAATTAAATCATTTTTAAGTATTTGACTTGCACATGGCGATTTATGTAAGCATTTAGGAAAAGATTCGAGTACTGATCGCGATGATAGGTTTTTCGATCGTTACTCAAATCTGTTCCTAAATGCTTACATAAATCGCCATGCACATACTGAATACTAAAAAACGCTTGAGGTCTATAGTCCCTGTGGCTTATGGCATGTTTTTCTATATAGTATTTACACCAATATCTACCAAATCCGGTCTATGAAGTACCGGCAATACGCGTAAATACCAGCAAATCAGCGTATACATTTACCAGTGAAAAAGAGATAAAATGCTTGGCAAGCCTGGCATTTTATCTCTTTTCTTCAACTCGTATAATAAATTTAATAAAACATGAGCGCTCATGTAAGATCCTCTATGATATAGGTCAACAGTAGTCAACTCTTTTTAGCTGAGGTCAAATCAGTTTGGCACAAACACATTTGTGAGTCAAAGCCCTATATGTTAAAAAGATAATTTATAAAATTCACGCTAGAGAACCACTGTACTTGAATAGCGCAGTCATCGTGTGGTGGTTGCAGTCGACGAGTGCACAAATAGAGTACTTACCTGTTAATAAAGATACTATTTTGGTCAATGTTTTACTTCTGAAAATATTCATCGCGAATTATTATCACTTATAAATCCAGCGGTGTATCTGCTTAACAAAATTTTAGTGGGTTGAGTTATAGGTGCTACCTCGCCAGAGTTGTGCAAAAAATGTGATTTTTTCCTGAAAAAGAGGATGAAAGAAATTTTTGCTTACGTTCTAGAATTGATGCTTACTTTAGATAAAATGCAAAACACCAATCCTGTAATGTGCACAAAGTTTGAAATCCGAGGAAAGAGCATTTTGGAAGTTATTTAAGCTTTTCATACTTTACTCATAGTTATGTATACTTAAACGCAAAAGAAACGCAACCGTTTTCAATCCACTTTTTCTTCCACATGGATCACGTGAGGCTAATTTCTTACTTATATCCTGTGTTCCTGCGCATTGAGTAATGATTTTCCGTAAAATGATTTTGATTACGATTTCTATTCTGACGTTATAATGACGTCAGTTAATTTCAACAAATGGAGTCTAAAAATGTGATGAATCATTCGATATGAAAACAAACAGCTTGATCTGATAGCCAGATGTCTTAACTAAAGGAAAACACTAAAAGGGTTTGGAAGCTATTGATTATCAACGGTACCAGTCGCTGTGTTGCTGCCTTTCTTTATTGACGTCAACCTACTTTTTTTAAAAAAACAGTCATAACAGACGCATTTTGATCGATCATGTCGCGATACTTATGTTTTCTATGCATTGTATTTTGGGCTATATGGTGACATAAAAAGCTTTCGATTATTAATATTCGTTTGGATAAAACTGGCCAGTTACGCAAAAAAATAAAGGCGTCATTTTGACAAAATGAACGTTGACAGAAATATAAAAGTACCTGATTTGATTTTGTCTAACCTTTTGCTTTCAAAAACGGATATTTGTTTTAAATGTTTTTTCACAAAATAAGCACAGTTTTTGAACTTTGTGACTTTAAAAATGGGGGTTGCCTTACATTTCTCGTTGCCGCTCGCCAACCATAAGTTATTGCGGTCTGATTTTGGTGTTGCATGCAAGGCAAAAAATGGTACTTAGCGATTTCATTATCGCTGGCTGAATTTTTTGATGAAAAAGAAGGATTTACCATTTTAGAAAGAGTTGCGTTTCTTTTGCATTTAAGTATATACCGGGTGTTCTGGCTCAGTAGTCGAGTGTCTAAATAAAATCAATATGAAACAGTCAACAACCCGACCACTGGGCCAGAACACCCGATATACAGAACTATCAGTACAGTATGAAAAGCTTGAATAACTTTGAAAATGCTCTAGCATCAGATTTCAAAGTTGTTTCACATTAAAGTACTGTCATCTTGCATTTTAGCAGAAGTAAGCATAGATTCCAGAACATAAGCAGAAATTTCATTCATCCAATTTTTCAGGAAAAAATGACATTTTGGCATAACTCTGGCACTGAAGCGACTATCACTCAACCCACAAAAATTTTGTTAAACAGATACATAGCTTGATTTATAAGTGACAATTTTTCGTGATGAATATTGACCAAATTTTTATCGTTTTAAACAGCTAGGTACACTATTTTGAGCATTCGTCGACTGCAGCCACAACCAGATGACTGCACCTTTCGAGTACAGAGGTTCTCTTGCGTGAAATTGTCAATTAATCAAGCGATTTCGTGTAGGTCCAGTTTGGCAGAATCTGAGGGCCAACTGATACAGCTGACCCAACCCCCCAACTGGGCCAATACGAAATCACTTAATAGTAACATAATAAGATTCATCAACAAAAGTGAGGATCCTGATCTGGATCTACACTGTTTTCATAACATGAAAAGTTTGGCACAGAGTGCACTTATAAGGTCACATACGAGGGTGAGGGAGCGCAGTGGCTCAGTGGTAGAGTGCTTGACTCAAGACCGAGAGGTCGCAGGTTGAGTCTCACTGGCGTCACTGTGTTGTGTCCTTGAGCAAGAACATTAATCCTAGCTTAGTACTGGTTCAACCCAGGAAGACCTGTCCCTTTATAAATGAAAGATTGTTGATGGGACATAAAGAATCAAATCAAACAAACGAGGGTGATCCAGAAATACGTAGAAAAGTGCTATATATTTTTTGTTAATTAAGCAATCCCTTTGATACTCACTAAATCTGATCATTGATGTATTTTGAATATTTGAAGCTAATTTCAAAACATGTGGAACGCATTGTTTTAATGGAATCATTACCTTAGCGACGTAAGGGTAACGCTACCCGGCGCACATGACGTAATTTAACGTTTTCATCAGTTTTAATTAGAAATGCAGCTCTGTGACAGTCACTTTTTGTATTGAGTAATATCTAAACAACGGGCCCAATTTGAGGTTGACATTAGTGACGTCACAATGCCAATTTCTACACCATTAAAAGTCGAACAAAAGCGTGCGACACAGATAATCCGAAAAAGCAAAATGGCTGCCCTTGAACAGCGTTCTGCAATTAAATTTTGTGTAGCAAACAAAAAATCTAGACGGGAAGTTTTAGAAATGTTAAAAACGGCTTTTGGGATTAATGCTATGAAAAAAAAAATGTTTTGTATAAATGGTACAGTGAGTTTGAGAAAGGCAATAATTCTGTTACTGATGAACTGAGGCCAGGCCACCCCTCATCTATCTCAACAAAGAAAACTGAAACAGTCACAAAGAGCTGTTGGACTCTGCTCCTCAGATGACTATTAGAGATATTACGAGTAGGACTGGGTGTACCTTCGGTACGGTGTTTAGAATTATTCATAATGAACTAGGTATGAGGAGAATCTGTGAGAGATGGATACCACACATGATTGATGAAAATCAAATGCGGAAAAAAGCGTCTCGTTATCCTTCACCATAACAACGCACTGTCCCATAGAGAAGCACACTCTACTACAAGACACTTTGAACTTTTAGACCAACCCACTTACTTACCAGACTTGGCCCCTTGTGATTTTTGTTCTATTTTCATTGATCAAGAGTGTTTTGAGAGGTATGCAATTTGAGGATGTTGCTGTTCTTCCAGTTGCAGTTCAGCAGGCTATCACTAAAATACCAGTGAACTCTTATAGAGAGTGTTTTTCTTTCTTGGGTAAAACCCTACATAAAGAGTGTGGATAACAAGGGACACTATTTTGAGAGGGAATGACATTGTATTGTGCGCTTATGTGCTTTCTAACAATGATAGAACAGGCATTTCATACCGGTGCGCCGGATCGCACGCTCTAACATTGCCATGACATCATTTAAAATGACGTCATTACACTTAAATAAATTTAAAGACCAAATTTCAAATTGCCATAAATTTTGCTTGATTGTGTACAAAAAGTAATGTAATTCACATTAAAATGCGGAAATAATGGCATTTTCTACGTATTTCTTGATCACCCTTCGTATAGTACATGCACTATGTTTATTGTGATTCCCTCGCTTAAACGCTTTACTACATGTTTCAGTGCCCGACAGTTCTATTTGTCCCAGAGTCATCAAAGGCAGCCTACATGAAATGAAGGTATGTATGATAGCATTATTGCAAAGGATCATTGACGGTTTGGGCCTTATAGGCCTCCAGAACGCTGCTTTTGAGCTTCTAGTGTGATGCATGTAGTATCAGTGCAATAGGTGAATCTAATGGTAAGAGCCAGCTAGCTAGCAAAATATTTTCAAAATCCTACGCACTCGAAAGTTATGGCGGGTAGAAAGGGGAGGGGGTCTGAAATTTCATGAAAATAAAAAGTTTTAAAAAGTGATTTCTGCATGTTTTCTTGATTTATTTGGAAGGCATGGTGATATCTATTTAACATACAATATGCAGAGTATCAACAGATCAGGATAATTGATGAAATTGTTTTAAAAACAAAATATGTTTTGTAATAAAATGATTTTGGGGAGATAATTTAGAAGTTACCTGTACATTTTTGACTACATGTACCGAAAATAATACAAAACTGAAAGCTCAACAAAAGAAATAAATATTTTTGAAGGAAAGAAAGTGTCCCATTTAGCTTTGGAAAGTATAACTGATTCTAACTAGATCCTTTGAATATTACTTTTGCTTTGTTTAAAGGGCATAGCATGTTAAATGTATTTAAAGTGTCCGAATATTTATGGTATACATATACATGTATATCCCTATATGAGACAATATATTGAACACTAAAGTATTTACCTGTTATAATTCTTTGCATGCCAGTGGATAATTTTGTCGTCTGCCAATAGCCTTTTGCAAACAGTTTGAACCCAGATGAAGACCAACAGAATATCGACCTTTACCTGGATCCAAACTGTTTGATACTCCGATGGTGGTCCTGGGTGGTTTATTTTTAAAAACTTAATTTTGAAGAAAGTCAGCAGACAAAAAATAAAAACATGAAAAATTCCCTAGCATGCAAATAGATAAGTACAGGACGTTTGCAAAAGAATGTGACATTTAATAACAGTTAGATTTTTTCTTATGAAAAAATGCATAAAACCTTGCTAATTCTACTTTTAATCTTTAAGTACTTTATATTAAACTAGAACAGAATACAAAGCAATTTAGGAGGTTGGTTCCAGGGAACTTCATTACTGTCATTCATTTCTTATTTGGTAGAAAAGGCATTTTATGGGCTTAGGCCCTGGGTTTTTGGGCAGCTGAACATCTTTCCTCCCCGTGTGCCAGCAAGCCACTTCCATACAATGTGTAAAATATGGTAACATATATACATGCAAAAGCTTTTGCTGGCACACGGGAGGGAATGATATTTTAAAAAAAGTTTTCGGATTTCTATATATTATAATGTAAAACTGATTGTTCTACCCAAAATTTTACATCTTTGAAGCATTTAATATCGAACACGGATTTCACAGTCATAAAGTCCTCAGGTCAGGGTAGCTTTAAGGTGAAGAAAGGGACGATTAACAAACTTTTATATTTTACTGAAAACCATAGGCATTTACCCATAGCAAGTGTCAATGATCCTTTTTATACAACGGTTGTATTATGGCATGGCGCTGTCCGTCCGTAAACAATCTTCAAGATAACTTCATGATATTTTGTAGAAATGTATATTAGGTCAAGACAATGTGTCCCACACAGAATGATTGTTCCTCCTAGCTTAGTTCCTGAGTTATGCCCCTTTGAAAATCGTAAAAAAAATCTTGTAAGCGCCAAATCTCAGCAATTATTATATGTACCTTCATGAAACTTTATAGGAATGTGTATCAGGGCAAGAGGATGTGTCACATATAATTATGGTTACTTTTTGTTTTTCAGTTTCTGAGTTATGGCCCTTTGATTGTTTTTAGCTCACCTGAGCTGCCGAAGGCTCAAGGTGAGCTATTGTGATCTTTCTTCGTCCGTCCGTAAATTATTCTTTAAACGACATCTCCTCCTAAACCACTGGTCCAAATTTAAAATAACTTCACATGAACGTTCCCCTTGATGCCCTCTACCAAAATTGCATAAATGTGTCCTCCTGAATCGTTTGTTCAAATTCAGAATAATTTCACAGAATTGTTCCTCATAATACCCTCTACCAAAATTGCACAAATGGTTCCGATCCGCTTAACAAAAGGGCCGCAAGAGCTCCAGATAAGAAATATTTTTAAACCACATCTCTGAACCACTGGTCCAAATTCAAATTAATTTCACAGAATTGTTCCTTATGATGCCTTCTACCAAAATTCTACAAGTTGCCAGAGCTCTAGATGAGAAATGTCTTTAAATGATATCTTCTCGTGAACCACTGGTCCAAATTTAAAATAATTTCACAGAAATGTTCCTTATGATGCCCTCTACCAAAATAATTGCACAAATGGTTTTGCTCCGCCGAAAAAGAGGTTGGCAGAGCTCTAGATAAGAAATATCTTCAAATGAAATGTCTTTAAATGATATCTTCTCCTGAACCACTGGTCCAAATTTTAAAAAAAATCACAGAAATGTTCCTCATGATGCCATCTACCAAAATAATTGCACAAATGGTTTTGCTCCGCCGAAAAAGGGTTTGGCAGAGCTCTAGATAAGAAATATCTTCAAATGAAATCTTCTGAACCGCTGGTCCGAAATCAAACTGATTTCACAGAAATGGTCTTCATGTTGCCCTCTACCAAAATTTATCAGAAGGTTCAGCTTGGCTGAACAACAAGGCTACCTGAGCTAAAATAGAAGTATCTTCAAATCATATCATATCTCCGAAGCCACAGGCCATTACATCATCTACTCACTTGCCGGGACTCCAGTGAGCGATCCAGGGCCCTAGGGCCATCTTTTTTTTATGCTTATTTTTGCCTAATTTTCATTCTTGTACATCCTATAACTAGGTAATTGTTTTGGAAATCTTCATGAAATAAGTAGGTCAGTATGATGTGTCGCGTACAAGAATGATTGTTTCTCTTTCCTTAGTTTCTGAGTTATAACTTTACATTTTTTCCCAAAAATACTTGTACCCCCATAACTCAGTAACCGTTTGGGATATCCGTGAAACTTTATAGAATGTATATATAATGTGTCTCATACAATTACGGTTGCTTTCACTTTCTTTGTTACAGAGTTATGGCCCTTTGGTTGTGTTTTTATGCTTATTTTTGTCTTGTACACTTCATAAAAAGATGTAATTTATTGAAGCCATCTGATCAGGATCAACAGTTTTCCTTTTTGATTGCAAATATATGCAAAAAAAAACAGTTTGATACTGGAATGGAGTGTAGTACATAAAAATATTCAGCATGACAATGGTTAAGGCTATTATGTTATGTTTTAGGCGGATGTATTAGTGAATACAGTGTCTGCAGAGCTGAACCTTACCAAAGGAATGGTGTCAAGGTCATTGATGAAAGCAGCTGGCCGACCTATACAAGCAGAACTGTCCAGTAAATACAGTCGAGGTTTAGGTACTGATGAGATTGCAGTCACTGGTGGACATCAGTTGAAGTGTCAGTATGTCTTTCATGGAATACTCACAGAGTATAACAGCAAAACAGATGACTCGGCTGAGGTAATTATAACCCTTTTTGATGAACTGCTTGATACCAATACAAGGGGCATTCGGAAAGTTCTTAGCATGGCATCATAGCTCCACAAAGCATTGATAAAATGCTATCAAATAATACATTTTTGGAAACTAGAATTCAACGGCAACTTGATGGTTTATTTTTTGTCGAAAAAGGCCTCGGCGTGCACGTGCAGCGCACACTCAAAATGAGTAGGGTTAATACACTGGCTGTAATCTTAAGCAAAATATTGGTAAAAACTTAATTTTTATTAAAATATATTATGCGATCACTGCTAATATAGAAATGGTAAACTTTCAAAAATGGGACTTTTTTCGATTTTTCTTTATACTTTTACTTTAAATTGTGTCACTACAGGAGCACGAAAGATGCCTATTGAGTATATGTTTTGCTTTATTTGTAAAGAACAATGCATAAAAATCAATTCGTCGCGTAATAAGTGTGGCTTGTTTAATTCTGCTTTCAAGAAAATTATTCCTAATAACAGTTAACACTACCCCCACTTTTCAAGAAGTGGGTGGGGTAACTTAACCCCTCACATTTTGTCGATGGCATAAGAGCTTCTCATGGTACCGCGTTAACCATCACAATATTGATTGATTTCTACTCTCGAGGTAGTTTAACTTTTTTGTTTGTCAATTTTTCAATTGAAATGAACTAGAACGTCAACTCATAGCTAAACTTACTCTCCCTCATGGGAAGATTATAAGAGTTATCTTCCCTTTGTGTTGGTTTACAAAATCTCTTGGTTTCAATACAAAGAGCATAAATTGTGCTTGACAAAAATACCAACGCACAGCATTTTTAAACTACTTGCGGTTATATATTTTCAAAATATGTGCATTGTGAATTGCGAGTTTTAGTCGCAAAAAATTAGCACATTGCTCTGCTTTCTAGATGGTTTTGGTATTACTGTTCCGGTAATTAGCTATTAGAACCATCGCACTCGGTCATCATCGTATAATAACTGTACCAGATTGTGGTCTACAAAATGGTACAAAATTATCTCATTTAATGAACTTTTGTTAATGTTCTGCACATATTTCAAAAGGTAAAATGTTTTATTATCCCTGACGAAGTCGTAGGGATATAGTTTTGGCGTCGTCCGTGCATACGTCCGTCTGTCCGTCCACATTTTTGTCTGTCCGAAACCATATTTCAGTACCTATTGGTCAGATTTGATATATTCTTGGTACAAATGATAAGTACCATAGACTCTCGATATCCTATAAGTTTGGTCAAAATCGACCCCTAACACTTGAGTTATTGCCCTTGTTTTAGTATAGGCAATTATAAGGCAAAACCTATATTATTTTTTTTGTGTGATGATCTTCACATTTCATCAAAGCTATTATATTTAACAACTTCTCACTAATAGACCATGATTGCCAAGTGCCTGTAGATAAGCATGGCAGTGTCAAAGTTTTACCCCACCCCCTTTGACCCCACCTAAGGGGTCAAAGGTCAAATATTTAAATTTCGCAATAAGTAAGGCAATTGTTAATATTTTTTGCTAAAATTTTGCATACAGGCAGAGCAGCAATAGATATGAAACATATCAAACGGGATTTTAAGTTGAAGGCCTGGGTCTGAGTCTGTTGGGTGGACCTAGGGGGTGGGGCCGAGGTCAAAATTAAACTTTTTCAGAATATGGTCATGTTGTCAAAAAACCAAAATATATATTTTTCTGAAAGTAGACATGTTGCATATCAAACTAAAGCTGACGATGCTGGCAGCAACATGGTAGCTTATATTTTGCCAACAGACACACCCTCAACCCAGGGGTTGGGGTCAAAAGGTAAAACTATATCTTTTTTCTGAAAGTAGTCATGTTGCATATCAAATTAAAGGGTATTGAGCACAGAGCACCATGAAAGCAAACATTCTGTCATTACAAGTTCCAAACACCCCTGGGGTGGGGTCAAAAGGTCATTTTATTTTTATTTTCTAAAAAGTGGTCATGTTGCATATCAAATTAAAGTGGAAGAAGTGTAGACATACATGCAAGGTAACACTTTGAATTTACACACACTCTTGACTTCTGGGGTTGGGTTTAAAGGTCAGCTATTGAAATTTTGCAGATGTAAGTATATTTTTTATTTAAATAAGCACTAAAACATACTTGACAGGTGTTTGTTATGATCTGAATAATACTGAAGGTGAATTAAGGGTTAGATAAATGTAATTTACGTTATGTGATTTACATGTTTCTCTCAAATAAACCTTCGTCGGGGGATATAAATTCGTCGAATTTGTCTTGTTTTCCACTGAAATTTTGCGTTTTCCAGTATACAAACAGTACATGTATTCAAAATAATATTTTTTGTGTCTGCATTATAATTTTCCTCATGGAAGTTGTGCCATAACATAGAGACAGGTAATAGCTCTTTAAAATGATACCAAACATGATAGGGTTTGTAAATCGGTTACTGAGATAATTGACCATGCTAAGAACTTTCCAAATGCCCCTCGTAACATGGTGTGATGTTATATATATTTTGAGGCATCATTGGTTTTCAGATTGTACAGTAATCATCTGTCCTTGAATATTGACATTACACCCCCAACACCCATGAATGGGAGGGGGACATCATGCGCAGATCCATAAAGTTTTGTAAGAGGGGGTCCAACTTTGACATTTTTGTTGTTGTTTTTTAACTTAAGGAGGGGAGGAGGAGCCAAAAAACATCATAAGCCGGCCATCATTGGCCTGTCAGCCCTCAGGAGTGAGACATTCAATCATATTCAAAGTTCTGGAGTGAGTTCTGTGTGCTGCCTACTCTACATATCAGCCAAGTTGGTGTGATCACACAGTCTCATCTCCTGACAGATACAAGGGGCATAGCTCTAAGCACACACGCCCAGACCCCTTAAGGGCCCTTGGTGACACCTATTGGTCCTCTACCATGTTTGTTTAAATTATGACTGGAACCCAAAAGGGTCCTGCCTCTGGGTACTTGTAGACTTGGAGTATCTTGGAACCTGTTCAGATATCAATCCCTAAACCATATGCAATATTGTTTCTTATTATGCCCCCAACTTTGATAAAGTTGAAGGGGCATATTGCTTTGGGCTTGTCCGTGTGTGTCTCTGCGTCCGTTCAAAAAAATAAGTTGCAGTTTTGAAATTTCATAAATAGATTTGTCATCAAAAATAGTTGACCCAAATTTTGTTTTAGTCCAAATTATCTCCCTTTGTGGAGTTATGCCCCTTTTAAAGGGTCATAATGAAATTTTGTAATCAAGATATCTCAAAAAGTATAACAGCTAGGAGCTTAAAACTTAGTCAGCAGATAGAGGATAATGAGTAAACTACCTGGTGAAAATTAAAAAAAAAGATTGTTTTTTTAGTTATTGCCCTTTGAAAATTTGGACATAGAAAGATTGGTATCTCAAAACTATTACAAGCTAGGAGCTTCAAATAGCTGATAGAGGTCTCAGACGCATGATTCTCACAAAGGATGCATGATTTTAAACCATGAGAGTCCCGCAGGACGCATTAAAAATTGTGGCGAAAAGTCTGCATTTAGTATTTGCAACTTTTGTTTTGAATTTTTTTTTACTTGCGCACTGTGTCTTGAATAATATTGGTAAAAAGCGACATCGAAAAACTCCCCAACAGTATAGCAATCATTACTTCCCTTGGGAAACACGTATTACCAGATATGCACTGCTGTAGGGGAGTTTACCGGTAAAAGCCAGTACTGGTAAAAACCAGTGCCAATAATATTACCACCCGAAATGAAACATTGGAATAATGCGTTTTACCCGCAAATTTAAACACCCTTTCCATAATGAACACAGCGTGCTTTCATACAAAGATTATGTCTCCAAAAAGTCCCAAAAATAGACCCTAAACAGGCCCCACTGGTGTTCTTAGCAAGAGGCATGAAAATGAATCTGTAGAAGGTCTGAAAATGACACAGGTTAAACAAATTCAGAGTATTTCAAAAACCAATAGAATGATTAAAGTAATAAAAAAGGCTCATGAAGTACGGGGACTGTACTGTGCACAGATGGTAAAAAGAAAAATTAAGTAATATTTATACCATGGGTTGTCCGCCTGTATGTGGAGATTTTCCACGAGCTTTAGTGAGTGGATTATCTTACATACAGGTGGACAAACATGGTATAACTATTTTATACCACCAACATCAGTGTGGACCTTGCACATCACGATATATTTCATGCTAAAGATGGTAAAGGTGGTATAATATGGTATGTCCAAAGGCTCAAATGCAGTAACTTCCAGCACTACACTTGTACGCATGCAGAACTAGATGAACACGAGCTAATGATCTGGACTCAAAAAAATATGAAAACTGCGAGACAAAAGTCTGACTCTTAGCAAAAGATAAAAATATGGTTAAATTAAGGTAGATCTGCTGTCTAGAACAGACATTTTTATTAATAAGAAAGTCAGGTTGGTTTTTATATCTTTATTATTATACATGACAAAGTAAATTTGATCTTTATTTTAGTATAAGTAAGTATGCCAGTGTTTTGTTTCACAAATTGGTTTCTATGAATTGGCCGGATTTGTATGGATACACAAAATTTATGATTCTAAGTGGGCCCCATATGGGATGCAGAACTTCGAGTTTGGGATGCAAAGAATTTTGGCCCAGTGAGTCCCGGGACTCATAGAAACAAATTTGTAAAAAAATCACTCATACTCCACATCTTTTTTTATCAAAATGTGCATGCCTTTACTCATCATAATGATCTGGCCCAAAGGAACTAGTCACAGCCCCATAGAATAGAAAAATTAGGTTTGTATTTACCTTTATAGAAAAAAACAATAAAATGGTTGGCACAAGCCTTTCATTATATCTCTTCTCCATATAACTTGTTTAATAATAATAATAATAATAATAATAATAATAATAATAATAATAATAATAATAATAATAATAATAGTCTTTTTACAGAGGGTAACACATGTAGCGAGAAAAAAAGCTTATCTCAAATGAGGCCCTCTATAAACTACCACCAAAAAAAATACAAGTATAATATACTTGGATGGTTAACATGTATACAAAATAATACAAGCCTCATGGAACACTTTCAAACCTACATACGCACAGGCATACTTTTTTACATAAATATTGTATACATATCATACCTCTAGATAGAAGTGCTTAGTAACTCAAAAGAAGTGTAATAAATTGAGCACTAATGTTAGATCCTCTTTATGTATTACAGAGTTTGTACAGATTTGTCACAAAGTGCCTGGATAAAGCTAGCAAGCTGAAGTGCTCTTCTATAGCCTTTCCCGTGATAGGCACAGGTAGATTAGGATACCCACCTGACCTTGTTGCCTCTCGCATGTTCCGAGCAGTATCAGATTTCAAGAAAAAACAAAAGAAAACAGCCTTGACAGACGTAGGGTTTGTTGTGTATCCTGAGGATGAAGAAGCTTTACTGGTAAGTTGTAGAGAATACTAGGCGAATGTCATTTGATATTAAGTTTACCAGGCAAGGATTTGAGAATGCTTGTTGACATTGCAAGGCTTGCCGAGCGATATAACATGCGTTTTCAAACCTGAGCCTGGTAAACTTGATATCAAAAGACATAAACCTGGTATGCTATTTATCAGTTTATCCATTGTTTGACTCTTCAAACTAGCGATAATGGCGTAATTTTCGATTTTTGTGTTGATTCAGCGTCATTAGGGACGTCATTCAAAAAGTGCAATGTCATCATGACCTGAAAAGTGCAATGTCATCATGACCTGCCATGAGATAGCCAACGTTTATCAGGTCAATGTGTAATAATGCAGTTAAAATGAGTTCAGATCTTTGAAAAGGGATACATGCATTAAGAAGCTATTTTGGCCCCCCTATGAGGTCAAAAAATAAAAGTTGCTCTTCACAAGTTTTGTCTTATTAAGTTTATTAGAACAATAGCCAAAGTGTAAAAGTCTGGTATTGATTCGACTTTTATCGTTGCTATGGTAACAAAAATGGCCACCAAAATAGGCTGAAAATAGGTAAATGACCATTTTGGAGCAAATTTGAGACATGTAACAGAGGAATTAATATAGAGCACAAGCATATACCAAAAAAATATTCTAACAGATGATGAGAAGTATCACGGCACAAAATATATTAAAAGTTTTTTTTTGGTATTCACTTGTGCTGATATCTAATTCTTAAAAAATCGGTCTCCAAAAGCCTTAAATTTGGCCCAAAATGGCAATTTCTCTATTTTAAGCCCATTTCCTCCGCCATTTTTGTTACCATAGCAACGGAAAAGTCAAATAAAGGCCAGAATATAACACTTGAGTTATTCTTCTAATAAACCAATAGGATGAAATTGATGAAACTCAACTTTCAGTTTTTGGCTCCAGAGGGGGCCAAATTTGCCCCTTAAAGCTGCATAGTCTGTAACTTTTGATCTTTTAATTTTAGAACTAATGTTTCTATTTTTCAAGAACACAGTAAAAAAAACTAAAAATCAGGTAAACATTTTACCAATTTCGTAAATCTTAACAAATTATCAGTATCAAAACAACAGCATTTATGTTAAAATTAACTGTCTATAATTATTGGAGGGACGCAAATAATTACCAACAAGAGAAAAACACACCTGTTTTATAAGATAATTCACTTTTCCATGCAGTTTTCAGCTATAGTGAACAGATTTATTGTGAAAACATAACTTAACTCTACTTTTACAAATGATTTAAAAACAAAATAAAAAAATTTGAAAAATTTTCAAAGTTGCAGACTTAGTCTCTTTAATGCACGTTGCTCTTTGCATGCATTTTTTTTTCAATGAGTATGTGCAGATAGGTTGGATGTTATTTGAAGCATATATTTGTCTGATTGCCACTTTGTCAATTTCAGTCTGTTTTGGTTTGGTTTGATACTTAACCTCTCATTCAACAGTTATGATCATGTTGGGATGGTCAGTATGAATAAGCAGTTAACCAGTACTTTGTGGACATAGTTACTTTCCCTTGTAACTGACAACAACCCTTCTTGAAACAGCGGAAGGGAGGGGAATGGCATTAGAAATTATTTCATGATCAAGCACCATGAAAGTATGGGAGCGGGCCTTGATCAAACTCACTACCCCTGGATCTGCAGTGAGACATTATCTGTTGTCAGACATGTTACTGGCTGTGCTGGATTGCCTGATCTAAATCTGCAGATTGGTTAAACATAACTGACAAGACAAGTTTATGGACAGACTAATCTTAGTTTATTCAGTTTTGCTGAGACAGTGTATATCTAGGCGGCTAAGAGCCAAGATTGTGCTATTCCGGATACAAGCATGAAACTTTCCACACTTGTTGAGGTTGGTGAGCTGATGATTTTTAGATAAAGAACCACTTCGACCAATTTTCGTTGCACATGCGCAATGCAAAATTCACTTCCGCTATAGAAAAGTTGGTCTTACTTGACTACACAGACCAGTATTTGTGTTTAACAATGTAAAAAATCGACCCACTATATCTCTAGATGTCCTAAAAGACATAAACAAATATATTTTAAAATATTTCCATAATTACGCATGCGCAAACTAGCTAATACTTCCAGTTATCTCGTTCAGTGATGTCAAAATGGTAGAAACAGCTGAATAAATGGAATACTTATATCTTTTGACTTGGAAATAAATGTGTTTCTGCACAATCATTTATCCAATAATTTTTGCTGCGCATGCATTCACGCCAGAGATCCACTGTAGTAGATCAGTGCAGTCATCGCGGGTCGGTTGCAGTCAATGAGGGCACACATTTTACTATTTTGATTTACTGTGATCCATTATATGGGCTAGTTCTTTACAGCTATTCATTTTCACGATGATGTTTTCATTTGCAATTATCACTTAGGTATTCAGTTTGTATGCAATCTATGACCTTGTCACTGGCCCAGAACAACCAATATCTGTAGAACTGTGCGTACAGAATAACTTTCAAAATGCTCTGTCCTCAGATTTTAAGCTTTTGTGCACTAAAGATAATATTTTGCATTTTTCTCAACTAACTTAAGTAAGCATATATTCTAGAACATAAACAAATATTCATTCCATCCTTTTTTCAGGAAAAATATAAACTTTTTTTTGCATAGCTCAGGTGCTGTATCAACTAACGCTTAACTCACATAAATCTTTGTTAAGCATTCAGTAGTAAAACATTGACAAAACATTACCTTTTTTTAACAGTCAGGTACACTTAAAGAGTATATTTTGTACCCTCGTCGACAGCAGCGAACTTGCAATGACCATGATGTTCGAGTACATTGATTCTGACTAGCGCATCATTTGACATAAATGAATTTCTCTCCTTATGCTGGGGACACGCATGGTTTACCCATCATGTTGTTGAATGACTACATACCGTAATGCAACTTCGACTTTAACTCATGTTATGGAGTTTACTGAAGAATATTTTACTGTAGTTTGGATCTATGTCCATGCACTGTTATGCGTTTATTTTTGGTTAAATGACACCCAGGCCAAAATAACAAGATCACGTTGATCTTATATACAAAAACGTTTACATTTTCAAAGTGACATTTAACCAAGAGAGATGGCAATATGTGCAATAATCTGTATGTATACCGATATGCAACTGCCTTCTCAAAGGATTTCCAGTCCTTTAACATTACTTATTTTTAAAAAAAATCATGAATTTACAGAAATTTAGTGTTCTAAGTTGCCACAACAGGCTCAAAGGGTCGTACACTGGATAACTGCATTGTCTACTTCTGCAATCTTGAAGGCAGCATTATCTCACAAGGTCAAGAGATCATATTGATGCTTGTGGTATGGTGGACCACAGTGGACTGCACATTCCAATGTCTAGTTCTATCCATCACAGTTTGCTGGACTTGGTAATCATTTTCCGTTCTAGCGCTGGCCCACACACATGAGCCTTGATATGCTGCCTTTAAAATGTGCTGGTACAAAGCCACTTTCGTTAGGGCTGTCATTTCATCGTACACACCTATTTTGGAAAACAAATGTTTCTAGCCATGTCTAAATTTCGTATAGGTGCTTGCTTGTTCTACCATACAGTACTGTGATGAATCGTTTAATCGAGCAAAGGTAATCTGTAGGCTTTTTCAGGGAGAGAGTCATTTTTACAAAATACCCAGTATTACAGCTGGAAAGCTTACCCACTGTTTTCCACCACCAAGGAGAGGATGTTTTATCGCACTCAAAACAAGACATTTTGATTTCATACCAACGATAGCCAGCGATTTTTGCCAACCTCACAATTCATTCACTCCCAGCTGTTGCACCACAGGTATGGCCAGAACTTCTGCATCAGTATAAACAGTGCAACTGCTTATTTTCTTCTTAGGCATTTTAGCTGCTCCCGCGGCATGAGAAAACATTCTTGTATCTGCCTCTTCATGCAAACAAGGGGCAAGTGAAGGCATATCACGAGCTGATTACACTAAGACCGAGCTTCTCCTCCCGTAAAGTGCAGGGTTCTCTTTCTAGAGTATTGTCACTTTCTCATTGTGCAACAACTGGGCCTAAAATTACAATGCCTCATTAAAGAGTTAGGTATTGATTTTTAGGAAGTGAAAAATAACGTTTCCAACTTATTACAATCAAAATAGTTTCATTATCTCTGTAGATCACTATGGTATCTTTGACCATAAGTACTGCATCGATCCTGTCATTTCCTTAACATTTAATGTAACATGTTAAAATATCAATACTTAACTTAAGCTGTACATAATTTTTAAGGAAGCTTTGTAATTTTGGGCCCTGATCTCTATCAATGGTAACTGTTTCTTTGTTGGCATATCTATGTCCAAGATTAGAAACACAGCAGTTGGAAAGATAATGAAATAGTTTATTGTCATCTACTCACAAGAAATTTTGCCAGTTTTTTTGGGGGTATGGGAGTTAATTGATTGACTGACCCACCGGTGGATGTCGTTTCCCCGTTTTTCCATTGTTGATGCTTTAACAACTGTCTGCCTTACATATGTCGCACACTAAATCCAATTCATCAACTGTATAAAAAGTGGAGTTTACGTATTGTTATAAGAACAACGTTCTTACAGTGCTAACCCCTACAACTTTGAGCATCTTAACAATGGAGGCTCCATCCAAAATCGAAATGCTGACTCCAAGTGTGGAATCTTTGACAGGAGGAACCAATGCTTCGAAGCCAGTCAGTAGCTTTACAATAAAAGCTGTAAGGCATATCAGGCATCCCCCCCAAACAATAAAAAAACAAACTTGAAATGTTATCATACCCACATAAAATAGACTGGTGAAGACTAACTAATGTTTGCTATGGTTTGTTTACGAGAAGTGAGACACTGGAAACATACATTTTTAAGTTATTTCACTGGCAATTTGGAGACAGTCCTTCGACAGACAGTACTATGAGATCTGTGAGCTCGAGCACAGCAAAATATATCATTCTGCCTGCCTGTGTGTTTGTCTGTCTGTGAGTCTGCCTGTCTGTCTATCTCAAGATATATTGTCCTTGGCAAGTGACCTATATAAGTCACTGCTTTGGTCTAAAACATAACTTTTTCAGACAGAGATGTCCAAAGTCAAAATAATCCAAATTGGTCAACACAAAGAAAATATGTGGTGGTGAATTTGGACCACCCTGGTAATTCAGGTGGTGGGCGAGTTTGTCGAGTGTTCCAAGGGCTTTGAGCTCAAGCACCAAAATCGGATTGCATGTCTGTCTGTCTTCCACAAGCCTTCTATCCTTTTTGCTTAAAACTTGACTTTTCAGTCTAATAACAACTTTATATTATGCTAAGCGGAGACAGAGCTTTTTTGTGAAAGCTTATACTTGTAATTACATGGGGCTATATTTAACGTCTAAACAACATCCGGTTTAAAGAAACCAACTGTGCATGTGCATCTAAACAGGTTTGTAGGTCTCTATACTGAAGACGTGCTTTTGTCCTTTGATAGGGGAACCCATTGTTTGCGCAGTTTACAATAAAAGAGAAACAGAATACATACCATCTTTGTACAATATTCAAATTTTATGCTTATGCGCAGCAATTCAAGAATGAAGAGGACTAGACTACAAACAACATCAGTTATGTCACATTTTATCATTCTACAGCCAACATGACCCCTTCTTTAAGGTCAAACTGTATGAAAGATCTATGATAGCAGACTAAAATAAGAAAATGCTTGGCGCATGCGCAGTAGGCCTTCCCTGATGTGGTTCTATATCCTATTCTGCTTAGTCAGTCATGGTCTACAACTGTGCCAAATTTCATGCTTGTATCTGGAATAGCACAATCAGGCCAAAATTTGGCTCTTAGCCGCCTAGCTAGTAGGAAATAATACCAGAAAATTGAACAAAATTTGTTCAAGCAACTTGTACCCCTTTTCCCTGGAGTCAGTCGTGGAACACATTCTTGCTACTACAAATGAAAGCAGATTAGCTGATAAGGTTTCAATTTTCTCCCAGCCTTTTCAAGATTGTATATACTGACCATTTGAAATCACATTTGTCTTAAACAACGATGCAATTTTATTCATTTAATTGTTTTATTGTAGATATATCTGGATCAGAAAAGTGGTGCATACAAAGCAATTGTTATCAGAAGAAATAGAACATATTTTTTCATGCAACTGATCATTGCATACATTCTAACTTTTTTCTAGTGTCCTTCTTACAAAAAATTATAAACTGATTTGACCAGCAATGATTTTTTCTCTGTGGTCTAAACTAAATTTACAGCAGGAACCAATTTCAAGGTGACAAGTTGATACTCAGAAAAAGAGCAACCAGAATTTCTACCTATTTGAGGTATTCAGCATTATATTCTAGACTGGAGAGATTCATAAGACAAGATCATTGGGGAGGGCAGTGGCTCAATGATACGAGGGTCATCCAATAAAGAATGAGACTTTTTCTATAGCGCACTGAATTTACATGCTTGGCTTATGAAATCTTGTGCAAAGCTAGCACATCTTTTTGGCTGTTCACATGTACCATATTTGACATGTTACGTAGTTCCAACTGTTGTTGCTAGGCAACATTAGAAGACTAGGCAAACATCCGTGGCAAGCTCAGTATAGATGGTCACCATGGCAACAGATTAAGATGTATAGTTAATTTTTCTACTAGTACTTATATATGCTCATGCACTCAGTCTATAACCAATAGGGTAAAGTAATGTTCTGGAGTTTTGAGCTGTTACCGTAGAAACAAAGCTTAAAAAATCAAGATTTCAAGAACTATCTGACTTTAAAAGTCAATATCAAATAGTCTAAAGCAATAAAAGTGAACAGGGTTCTGTTCATGTATACTTAATAACAACCTGCTGCACATAACCATACATTTTGTATGATATCCTTCTCTAATATAGTTACCATAGCAACGCAAAGTAATGTGTTAATGAAAAATCGAGTAAATTGGTTGCTAGGCAACCAAAATAAAGGATATGCATATTTGGTTCTTCTTTTATAGCATTTTATGTAACACTAACATTGTTCAGCAGAATAATTGATATCAAGAGGTTAAATTATATCAATGTTCGAAAATAAAAGACTTTGAAAGACGGTGGGTATGCAAAAAATAATATAAACATGGCCATGCGCCTTCAAGCCCTTCCACAAAACATTCAGTTACTATGGCAACTGATCAATGACAAATATATTGTTTCTATTCCTGAATTGCTTATATGTCATACTATTATTATGGTGAATTTTAACTAAATGCACACGCAGGTTTTTATACTATGACGAAAGTCACATTCTTTATTGGATGACCCTCGTAGAGTGCTTGTCTCAAAATAAAGAGGTCGCAGGTTTGCGCCTCAAACTGTGTTGTGCACTTGAGAAAGACCATTAATCCTTGCTTAGTACTGGTTCAACCCAGGAAGACCCATCCCGACATAGCTGAAAAATTGTTGACTGGCACATAAAGAATCAAATCAAACAAACCAAATAAGGCAAGAACAAAAATAATTTGAGTGTAAAATGTTAATATTATATCTTATTTATCAGATTTAACAGACATTTTTGGTGCTTATTGAGATGGTTCTTTTGAGTGCCCACAACACACATTTTAGCAAAGAAATAAGTAAAATAATTTTCAACTAAGTTTTGCACCCTTATCTAAATGTTGAGATTATTCCATTTACATGTATAAACTATTGGATGTGAATATTCTTGTTTGCTTGCAGGTGTTTCAGCAGCAATATGAAGAGTTTCAAAGTAAGTTGGAAATGTAAAACTTTAACCACCCAGATGGATATTTTTAATACACAATTAGTTTATAAATTTTGTGACATTATTTAATGAGGCCATGTAACAAGTTTCTGTATGGTGATACCTTAGTGTTTTATGACAATAAAACATGATTTTTAGCTCGACTGCACGAAGTGTAAAGAGCTATTGTAGTCACCACTGTCGTACCCGTTTCCCTTCCCTGGCGTTCTGTTCCATTCCTGTAACACTGTGTTAAAGTTTTCTAGAAGTCCATATTATGACAACCTCTTGTTAGAAAGCATTTATACTTGCACCATAGATACCTCGTAGGGTTAGCTTTCATTCTATGACATCGGACCATACGGTCCAAGCCAGGGGTTGGGGCTAGAGGTCAAAATCTATAACTTATCCAAAAGATAGGATTTTTGTGTTAAGGTTTTTTAAAAGTCCATATTTTGATAACCACTTGTCAGAAAGCATTCATACTTGCACCATAGATACCTTGTAGGGTAAGCTTTCTTTCCACAACATCAAACTCAAGTGTGCATGCCAGGGGGTGGGGGGACTAAAGGTCAAGATCTAGAACATATCAAAAGATAGGATTTTTGTGTTAAAGTTTTCTAGAAGTCCATAATTTGACAACCACTTGTCAGAAAACATTCATACTTGCAACCTAGATACCTTTTATGATTAGCTTTCATTCCACAACATCAGACTCCAGAGTCCTTGCCGGGGGAGGGGGGGGGTGGCTAGAGGTCAAAATCTAGTGCATATCCAAAAGATAGGATTTTTGCGTTAAAGTCTTCTAAAACTCCATATGTTGATTACCACTTGTCAGAAAGCATTCATACTTGCACCATAGATACCTTGTAGGGTAAGCTTTCATTCCAATACATAGGACTCAAGGGCCCATGCCAGGTGGTGGGGCTATAGGTCAAAATCCAGTACATATCCAAAAGATAGGATTTTTGCGTTAAATTTTTCTAGAAGTCCATATTTGACAACCACTTATCAGAAAGCGTTCATACTTGCACCATAGATACCTTGTAGGATTAGCTTTCATTCCACAGGGTCCATGCCGGGGCTGTGTGGCGAGAGGTCAAAATCTAGTACATATCCAAAAGATAGGATTTTTGCGTTAAAGTTTTTTAAAATTCCATATGTTGATAACCACTTGTCAGAAAGCATTCATACTTTTATCATGGATACCTTGTAGGGTTAGCTTTCTTTCCACAACATTGGACCCCAGGGTCCATGCTGAGGGTGGGGGGGGGGGCTTGAGGTAAAAATCTAGTTCATATCTAAAAGATAGGATTTTTGCGTTAAAGGTTTCTAGAAGTCCATATTTGACAACCACTTGTCAGAAAGCATTCATATTTGCACCATAGATACCTTGTAGGGTTAGCTTTCATTCCATGACATGGGGGCTAGAGTTCAAAATCAAGTACATATCCAAAGATAGGATTTTTACGTTAAAGTTTTCTACAAGTCCATATTTTGACAACCACTTGTCGGAAAGCATTAAAGCATTCATACTTGCACCATAGATACCTTGTAGGGTTAGCTTTCATTCCATGACATGGGACCCCTATTTGTCATGTATGATTGTTGACCATAAAATATGTTTCAGCTGTACAATATTTATCCATAAGCTTTTTATACATACATAATCTAAGGTTGTCACACTTCTCTCAATTAAAAGGTTGCAGTCCAGCGAGGCTGTCATGTGACAGCTCTTTTTAAAGTCGTTTTGATGTGCACGTATGTGATAAACAGAATTTAACATTCCATCTGTCATATTATTACCTAAAGCAGGTCTAATAATGGGTCCACTCTGTCTGTCCGATTGTCTGTACGCAACACTTTTGGGGTACCTTAGATTTGTATAATCTGTAATTCTAAAAGTTTTCATGCATTTTTAGATCACCCGAGCCATTAGCTCATTGTGAGCTATTGTGATCATTGGATGTCTGTCGTCCGTCGTTTGTTTGTTTCTCTCTTTTGTTGCTTTATGTCCCAAGTCAACAGCTATGGTAATGGCAAGACGGTGAGTTCACCTAGCCACACTTTTTTCTGGGTAGGCTTGAACAAGCGGTTAACCAGTACTTCGTGTACATACTTTCGCGTTTAACTAACAACAGACCTGCGTCGTCCATCATCGTCCGTCGTGAAAAATTGCTTCAAAGGACATCTCATAAACTACTGGCTGGATTTTGACCAGACCTCGCAGGAATGATCCTTATATGGCCTTCTTTGATAATTGTTTAAATGGTTCCAGTCTGTTACATATCATAGGTCACGCAGACTAAAAAAGGTTTTTGAGATGAAAACATTATAAAAATCATCTTGTCTGAAACCACAGGGCCTAGAGCCTTGATATTTGGTATGTAGCATAACCTAGTAGACTTCTATCAAGTTTATACAAATGATACCCCTGGGACCAAAAATGGCCCCAACCAAGGGTCAAGTGTTTTACATAGGTTTTTACTAGGAAAAAGTGAAAAAATCTTCTAGTCTGAAACCACAAGGCCAAATGCCTTGATGTTTGGTATGAAGCATCACAGAGTGGACCTCTACTCATTTTGCTCACATAATAATACCCCTGGGGCCAAAGATTGCCCCGCCTCAGGGTCATGTTTTACATAGTCTTAAATAGGGATAACATGAAAAAATATTTTTGTTTGAAACCACAAGTTCTAGATCCTGTAGCATCACCTAGTGGACCTCTACCAAGTTTTTTCAAATTATGCCCCTCGGGCCAAAAATAGCCCCGCCCAAGGGGTCACATGTTTTACGTAGGCTTATATAGGAAAACATGAAAAATTATTTTTGTCTGAAACCACAAGGTCTAGAGCCTTTATATTTGGTATGTATCATCATTTAGTGGACCTCTACCAAGTTTGTTAAAAATATGCCCCTGCGGCAAAAATGGGCCCAGCTCCAGGGGTCACATGTTTTACATAAAGGGAAAACATGAAGAAATCTTTTTGTCTGAAACCACAAGGTCTAAAGCCTTGATATTTGGTATGTAGCATCACCTAGTGGACCTCTACCAAGTTTGTTCAAATTATGCCATGGGGGCCAAAAATAGCCTCGCTCCAGTAGTCACATGTTTTACATAGGCTTTGGTACTTGGTATGTAGCATTGGGGAAGTAGGCCCTACCAGGTTTGCACAAATGATGAATCTAGGTTGACCATGACCTAATTTATGGCAAGGTCAAATTTGTTTCCTAACGTATTTATATGGGGAAAATCTTGAAATGTTAATTTAGCTATAACTTTTTAACCCAAAATCATAATTCTTGTGTGAGATGTTTTACCTATTGAGACAATGGTTTTATACTAGTACCAAATGTCAAGCTGACCTGTGACATATCATCCAAGGTCACTCATTTGGACTGCCACATATGTATAAACATTTTTTTCTCAGTAATCACTTAGCTGTTTGAGCTCAAATTTCATATGGAGTATTCATTAGATTGTTTTAGGTCACTTGACCCAAACGGCTGCCACCCCAATATATGGTAAAACTGAATATGTTTCAATAATAAGCCTAAGTTGACCTTGACCGATTTTAACGTTATTAGGGAGATCAGGTGAGCACTTCAGGACTGTCAGGTCCTCTAGTTTCAAAATCAGCTTTTTCAAAAAAAAATGTAAACATTTAGGATCCAGATCAGGCCCCGGTGTACTGAAATTCTGCTGAAAATGACATAATACTCCAAGCCATCAACCCTTTTTATATTTTTGGTTGTCACGACCTTAAACGGTGATATTTACCTTGAGTCTGCGTAGTTGAGCCAGGCGTTCTGGGTACTGTATGGTTGAATAATGGATTCTGCACATTGTCTTATTGAGGAGAATATTTTACCAAAAATAGTAAGTGAGTATGATCAGGAAATACCACAATCACAAACCCCAGACAACCCTGTGGCACCGCGAGATTGAATTTAAAAAATGGGACTGGGCCAGGATCAAACTCGCGACCCCTGGATCTGCAGTCAGACACGCATCTGTAGCCAGACACGTTACAGACTGCGCTATGTGGCCAGGTCTACTTTAGTGGTAATTGGATCTCCCCTTATCATCTAAAAATAATAATAAAAACTTGTGTATATGTTGTTTTCTGCAATGGCGAATAAAAACATTGTGATTCTCCCTTGCTTCATGTTTTAATTCTCCTCCCTGAATTAACTTTGTGCTGTCCATTTCTTTTTAATGAAATTACATATCATGTCAAGATGGTATGGTATGTGTAAGAATACTTTACTCTTGGACACCCTTGAACACATTCTTAAGAAACAACAAAACTTTTTTTAGCATGAGAGCTTATAGATCAGCCGCTAATTTATAACCTGAACACATTGGACTTCCAACAAAAACTCATATATTTTCACTAAGCCTGTTTTTAAATCCTTGGCGAAAAGCAATGCAGTTTGCAATACCAGTTTTCGACTGCCTGAACATAAAAACTAAGATGAAATCACATTGACGCCAGAGCCACAGTTCAGACGTCATTGTGCGGTCTTCTTAATATTTGCTTTATATAGATCCTTTAAATTCTTCAATTACTTTTTGCAATAGATATCATTACGCTAGTGCGACTGGTAGAACGAATGCATATAAAATTCACCTTATTCAATCACTTATAACCACACAGAATATTGTTAAACACTTTAACCACCGTTTTTACCCTTAATAAGGTGATATATGTCAAGAAAATCTTTCATGTAAATTCATTGAACATGGCATTGGCAGAACATGCTAAATTAGTAAATATATAATCAACCTATAGGGGACAACTTGAACAAATGTGACTGATGATCGTATCAGTGATTCCACAGAATTCTAAAAAAATGGTGCTTCCACGTACGTTGTTAAATTCATTGTACGTATAAATAAACATAAAAAAATCATGCCACGCTAAATTATCATTGTGTTCAGCAGGGGATCCACAGCTAGAATCAGTTTATCACGATATTCAGCTGACCATATCACTCCACGTTCTACCTACAAATGCTTATATAGGCCAAGAGAAAATAATTAATTTCTAATTCTCTTCTTTCAAACGAAATTAATTTTATTTCTCTTGGACACCCTTGAACGCATTCGTAAGAAACAACAAAACTTTGTTTAGCATGAGAGCTTATGGATCAGCCGCTAGACACAAAGAGAGGGTCACTGAAAAGATCAACCCGCGATACAAAAACTTGTCACATTCCCACACTTGATGATACATTAATTTGTTCATAATGGTCATAGATCATCCATGACAAGTGTTATATTCAGTCTCCTCGAATCTGCATGATAATGTACTTCACATCTCCCTGATCACAGTGTTAAATATCTGAAAAGAACAAATAAATATCCAAGTGGATTTTCTAAATTTTACCCCAAAAGAAAATGATTGTAATTATCATTTTCCGATACCCTGTTGTAGTATTTTATACTTTCAGCATATTCTCATGACTTGCCAGCCAAGCATTTTCTGATGGCTTGCTATTGCCAAAAGCATTTTCTAATGGCTTGCTATCGCCACAAATACATTTCCAAATCCATCAACTTATCATTGTCTATCAGGAATTACATAGAAAAAAATTGCATCTGACCCTATGCTGTGGTGAACAAAGTCCGGCCTCTATGAAACGGTTCCTTTGAGAACCCACAGCACACACGTATATGGAAAAAATGCATTCAAAGATATACACGCTCTGAACCACATTCATTGTAACATAAATATAAATATACTTCAATTAGATACTCAGGGTTATCAAAATTTGAATCATAGAAACCCATTTATTTTTTTTTCTTAGTATTTAACACCAAAATTAATCTATACTGCGAGCATTTTGAAGTTCTGATCGTTATATCTGTAAAGCAATCAGATTTCTTTTCTTTTTTTTCAGCATATTCTCATGGCTTGCCAGCCAAACAATTTCTAATGACTTGTTTTCACCAAACAAATATAAAAATCCGCATAAAACTAGAATTAATATAATCATTCATCTGTACCTAAACATATGCTGTTGGTACCCAAAGTACTGATTCGATAAGACAGCTCCTTTGAGAACCCACAGCAAACATACAATTTATAAAAAAAAAAAAATAAACAATAACAGAAATATGCTCTCTGAACTCAGTGCAATGTGTTATGATTATAGATATTCATGATTCTCTCGAATTTTCGAATTTGAATCATTGAGAGCAAACTTTCTAAACATTCATGGTAATATACACATCAAAAATCTATAGAACAAGCATTTCTAAGTTCAAATCGCTATTTCCGTCAATCAATCAGATTTTCTGCATTTTTATTCTGAAGAAATACTACGGATACTACCATTTCAAGATATTTTGTAAAGTTAATTTATTGGGTTCAAGCATTTTCTCATGGTTTGCCAACCAAGCATATTCTGATGGCTTACTATCGCAAACTTGTAATTCTAAATACTGTCAGCTTATTGTTTTAAGATATTATAAAAGTAAAAATATACATTCACTCATAAATTAGCATTTAAGCAGAGCATGCTGGTACTCAAAGTACCCTCTCTATGAGACGGTTCTTTTGAGCACACATAGCCTACATATGTATAGATGAATCATCAACCACTAAAAATGTGCTCTGAACTGAATTCAAAGTCTCATGAGCTAAATATTTACCTTAATCAAATACTTTGAGTTATCCGGTTTTCAGATTTGATAACAATTTTTTTCTTTAAAACTAGATACATCTAAATTTAACCTTAAGATCCATAAAACAAGCATTTTAAAATTCAGATTGTTATTTCTGAGAATCAATCAGATTTACTGCATTTTTTCCTACTGAAGAAAAATGATAATTATATGTACTACCATTTTCAGGTATTTTGTAATATTTATTCATATATTGAGTTCCAGCATATTCTCATGGTTTGCCAACCAAGCATTTTCTAATGGCTTGCTATCGCCAGATCTGTTATTTTAGATACAACCAACTTATTGCTATAAAATATAAAAAAAAAATAGGAATAAAACATTTATTCGAAAATTAACATTTATTTTAAGCATAGCATGAACCCTCTCTGTGAGACGGTCCTTTTGAGCACCAATAGCATACATATGTATCGCAAAATGAACAACCACTGATATATGGGCTCTGAACTTAATTCAATATTATGAGCTACATAAATTTTAATTAAATACTTCAGGCTATCCGAATTCGAGTTATTAAAAACAGATTTTGTCTAAAAAAATCATCTATATTCCAAATTTAATCTACAGTGCAAGCATTTTGTAGTTTAGAATTGTTTTCACCCATACACCAGTGGTACTATTGCCCTTGTATTTCTGACGAAAATGATTGTCCTGTTTCCATTTGCAGATATCTTGTCATATTCATTGACTTTCAGCATACATATTATCATGACTAATAGTGGGGCGGATATGTAACAATTTTGAGAAGAATCGTGCATTTTATGATAAAAGCATGAAACTTGGTACATGGCTAGTTGATAACAAAACAAAATAAATAAGGGTCAGTGCCACGCCGAAAATGCCCTCTAATGGCCGCCATCTTGTTTTTCCAAAATGGCCACCTTTTTTCAACTTATTCATTATAATCTCATTATTTATTTGCAAACGTCATGTTTTCTTCAGCAAATTTTACTTAAATAGCCATCAGTTATATCTCAATACCTTAAAATCATCTTTTAATTTTAAAAAAAAATCAGGATTGAGGCTGTATTTTCTCAAGATGGCCGCCACTTTTGTAACTAAAAAGTGTAGTTATATTATAGAACTTAACAAAGTTATAAATTTTGATGCAAATTACTTCTAGCAAGTAGAAATAGTCCCATTAAACAAGCTACTAACTTATCAGCATGGCTTTATTGTTGTGTATTGTTCAAATATGGTATTAAAGATGGCTACCAATGTGCAAATTATAACATACTATCTGCTTTCATTTGGAACTGGAGGAATGTAGCTTGAATTTATGCAAACGATTTTAAAGGATAACTTTATTTAATGGCTTTGAATAAAGAAGAAAGCATCCAACATACCATCCAAGATGGCTGTAAAAGTAGAAATGTTATATGGACACCATTTATAAGGTGGCCGCCATCTTGGGTTTCCCAAAATATGCAGTCTATTTTAAATGGCATTATTTTAAGCTCATACATTTGTAAGCCAATTTGTTGTATTCATTTATTTCCACTTATTTTGCAGTCAATCATACTAATTTGTCTCAAAATAGTCATTTAGGCTTAGAAAACACAAGATTTAGGACATAGTCTCAAGGTGGCTGTCACATTTTACATTCAAAGGGAGCTCAGTGGCTCAATGGTAGAGTGCTTGACTCGAGACCGAGGGGCCACGGGTTCGAGCCTCACCGGCGTCTCTGTGTTGTGGTCCTTGAGCAAGACACATTTATCCTAGCTTAGTACTGGTTCAACCCAGGAAGACCCTTCCCTGTTTAATTGAAAGATTGTTGATGGGACGTAAAGAATCGCATCAAACAAACAAAAATACATTTTGCATTCTCAATAGTGGTGGTATACCAACTTGACAAATTTTAAATTTCCATGCAAAATCATTATGCAATTAAGTAGAAATAGCTACACAAACAAGGGACGAACTTATCAGACTTTATTTTTTATTTAACTTATTATAACATGGTATTCAAGATGGTTTTGTATTTAGTTTTAGAAAAAAAACAACATTTTTTTACTTTCTATAGGAACATATTTTGAGGTTGTATGAAGTTATGAAAATGAGTTTCAAGAAATGATTATATTCAATGAATTAGGATAGTAAAGGGGACATCCAACCTGTCATCCACGATGGTTGCCAAATTTGGTTTTAGACACTTATAGAGATGTTGCTATTATGTGTGTTCTATATAAAATTGATATGATCAAAATGAGATACAAAGAATTTTTGTACCTATAGCAAACTAAAACTCTCCTTTGTAGAATTGCCATTGCATAAAATATTACTTGTTTGCATCCGATTTTAGTGACAAATCCTATAAAATCTGTAATAGAGATATCAAAGTTTCTTTTTGACCTTTCTCCTTCTCATCAAGTGACCATAGGCTTAAAAGGCTATATATGTCTCCTAAAACTGTATACAATTTAAAAAAATATACTTAGACCACAACCCTCCGTTTTCACTCACATCAACTTTTCAACTTGATCTTGTCAAATTACGTATTTGCTGCAGCCAGCCTTATGAGGTTGTGTTGATGATGTAGCTGGCACTATCATATCTACTTGAAAGTCATCAAAGTTTATATTATTCTGAAGTCAATCCAATATATAATGTTGCAGACATCTTAGTTTATAGCCAAAGCTTCCCTCACCAAATGCTTGCTAGTGAGTCGGGCATTTGATTCCATAATAGTTAAGTCCAAAAACCTCTTCAGTCTAGTTAGTTGAAACCAAAGCTTTTTGTCTATTTAGGTATGTAGGGTTTTTAAATGATGACGTTATTTTGCTCTGTATTTACAGTGATGGTCTTTTACAGCCCAGGGAGCTTCAGCTAGGTGCCCCTACCGCATATGCAGTCGAATCCCTGCCCTTGCTGTATCAATTCTTGCTTTTCGTGATTTATTGTTCACTGTGTTTATTCATTGACTAGTTAAACATTCGTCCTATAAATCGTTCTAAGGTAGTAGTGCTGTTGTGGTTCTCATTTTATTATTATTGGTGTAAATGTGGTTTGCATGTACTTTAATATACATGCATATGAATGACTTTGGTTATGTTAAGGTAGCCTAGTAACTGCATCTAAGGGGAGAGCTACATCACCACTGTATACTATCTATCTGTATATTTAGTTTTCCCCACTTTGATTTTGTAGAAAGATTGTTAGCTCTGATTAAACTAGTTTCTGGTCATTGCTATGATTTTACCTAGTATATAAGCAAAAATGGGAATAACATGTCCGGAATGACGCAGGCCAACAGTCGCTAGGTGAAGAAGCGTTGAAAGAAGCGTGGAAAGAGCAATATGAAGTTACTCAAATTCGAACTCTTTGGAATGCAAAAGGCATACCAGAGTAAATCCAAGTTGAAGGACTAGCCAGCTGATCAGTACAGGACTTATCACAAAAACAATTAGCAGGATGCGTTCTGACAAAGCAGACATACCATCAGCAATTGTCATCCAGATGCTATAGACTACATGCATTTTGGAAACTGGCATAGTCGAGGTGTTTGACCTAATCTGCAACATAATCTCAAGTGTTAGTACAGAGTGAAATTGACAGTATGAACATAGGCAAAGGGGGTGCTCTGAACACAGGCTTGAAGATGATTAAGCAATTAATAAGGGTGTTAGAGTTCATATTGGAGAGGCATGTCAGGTAGAGAGTTGAGATTGACGAGATGTAGTGCAGATTTATGTCAGGCCATGGTGGCACTGCAGTTGGGGTCTTCATTTTAAGCCAGCTACAGAAGCTGCTCCTGACTTCTAACAAGCCATTCTACGTCACATTCATCAACATAGAGAAGGACAGCAGGTAGCTAGTGTGCATGCTTTAAATCAACAAGTAGTTGGTGTGATTGATGAATGGCATGATCAAGGACATGAAAAGCAGGACGATAGTTGGTAATTGTCGCAGTGAGAAGTTTTTTGGTGTTGATGTTCATCGTGGCTCTGTTCTGACTCCACTGCTCATAATTGTTATGCAAGAGGCTCTAATCACGGAATTCAGAACAGACTGCACATAGTTGCTGTTGTACAAATATGATCTGGTGATCAAGGCTGAGTCCATGGAGGAATTGCTAGTGAAATTGGATGCATGTATTGGAAGGAGAAGGCTCTTCATGTGAACATACTAATATGAAGATATATATACAAATAAAGTCGTCCATTGAGCTAAAGTGCACCAAATGTCTGTTGCACAACACTACTTAATGATGGAAGATGGAGATGATAGCACCTGATAAAAACCTGAGGTAGGAGATCTGTAACCATATGGACATTCTCTACGCTAGAAACATCATCGAGCTGCCTGCAGTCATACATTGCAAATGCACATGGCAGAAACTCCGTAAACTTCTTAATCTTACGATCATCTGCTGCCCTTGACTCAAGACAGGTAGTAATGAACATGCATTCATTGTTTTGTTTTTGCTGAGTGTATATTTCCAATACGTCCTTGATTATGAACAGTTCACTAGCATTATACACCCTAGCTTGTGATGTCGAAAACGCCTAATAGCGAAAAATTTTAGATTTACTTAGAAAGAACAGCAAAAATCACCAATAAATAGGATTTTACAATTCCGCCGCCATCTTGGATGCCATGCTTGCATTAACAGTTGAGAAAGATTCAAAATTACATATTATAAAAAAAAAAACGAGCATTCATTGCTACTAAAGCAAATTTCACTTATACAAATCCCAATGATATATTAATGTATAAAAAACGAAAACCATAAAATCATTCTTCTTTGGCAGCCATCTTGGATGCCATATTGTATCAAAGCTCTCTTATAAATTGTTCACAAATAACAAAGTCACATTTTGAGCCTTTCTATGCTTGGAACAACTTGAATTTGATGCAATAATCTGAATTAAGTTCATTCTATGATGTTTTCATAAAACAAGCTTGATGTAACATATAAAAATGGCGGCCATCTTATAAAATGGCCACCATCTTGGATAATATGCCAATCTACATGTGATTTCAGATAACTACAAATGTTCTATTATTAAAATTCACACTTACACAAGCTTTAAATAAAAGTTTATTGCAAAATGATACCCAACGTAGCAGGCATTACACGAAAATAGGTCGCCATTTTGAAATTCAAGATGGCGGCCGTCAAGGTGCATTTTTGGCTTGGCACTGACCCTCAGAAATTTTGATAATTACTAATCTGGCCATGTACCAAGTTTTATGCTTTTATCATAAAGTGCACGATTTTTTCACATATCTGCCCCACTATAAGGTAATTTTTATTGGATACTTCGAGTCATCCGAATTTAAGTCATAATTAGTTTATTGATTATATGCATTGTGTTAATCTATACTCCAAATCTACCTACCAGGCAAGCATGAAAATATTTCTCAAAAAAAAAAACAGATTTACCGCATCTTACTTCAGCAGAACAGTATGTTTTTGTGTTGATTCAGCATCATTAGCGACGTCATACAAAAAGTGCAACGTCATCATGACCTGATAAGGTAACATGCCGTGAGATAGGAAACATTTATTAGGTTATGTTGATATTAGGGGTGACAGATAAATAGAAAGTATCATTCAATGATATCTAAAACATCATCATCTCATTTGCCAGGATCCAGGTGAGTGATCCAGGGCTCTTGGGCATTAAATGTTTTGTTTTTATACCCCCGCAAACTTTGTTTGTGGTGGGTATACTGTTTTCACGTTGTCCGTCCCTCCCAGCAAACTTTGTTTGTGGTGGGTATACTGTTTTCACGTCTGTCCATCCGTAACGTTTTGTTTCCTTAATAACTGGAAGAGTCACTGCTGGATTTTCATCAAACCTTGCAAACATGTTCATATATGCAAGACAAATACTTTAGACAAAAAAGTAAGGGCTAGGGGCCAATTCTATAAGAGTTATTTCCCTTTGTAGTTCTAAATGGCTTTTAATATAGGGTTTTATGCTTATGCTTTTATAGGCCATACACGGGCCAATCAACTCCTACCACAGCTTTTGATGGAGCATTTGATACTTTGCCTATACAATGTAGACACATTGAACATATGCATGAAGGAGTTTAGATCAGAAAAAATAATTTTTGACAAAATGACAGCTGTGAGAACTTGGACAAATTTTCCCTAATAAGGCTTTTGTATATGCATAGATGGTGCCTTCATGGGCCGATCAACTCCTACTACAGCTTTTGATGGAACAATTTGATACTTTGCCTATACAATGTAGACACATTATACATATGCATGAAGGAGTTTGGTTTTAGAAAAAATAATTTTTGACAAAATGACAGCTGTGAGAACATGGAAAATTTTTCCCTAATTAGGCTTTTGTATATGCATAGATGGTGCCTTCATAGGCCGATCAACTCTTACTACAGCTTTTGATGGAGCAATTTGATACTTTGCCTATACATTGTAGACACATTGAACATATGTATTAAGGAGTTTAGGTCAGAAAAAATAATTTTTGACAAAATGACAGCTGTGAGAACTTAGACAATTTTTCCCAAATAAGGTGTTTGTATATGCATAGATGGTGCCTTCATGGGCCGATCAACTCCTACTACAGCTTTTGATGGAACAATTTGATACTTTGCCTATACAATGTAGACACATTGAACATATGCATGAAGGAGTTTGGTTCAGAAAAAATAATTTTTGACAAAATGACAGCTGTGAGAACTTAGACAATTTTTCCCAAATAAGGTGTTTGTATATGCATAGATGGTGCCTCCATGGGCCGATCAACTCCTACTACAGCTTTTGATGGAGCAATTTGATACTTTGCCTATACAATGTAGACACATTGAACATATGCATATGTGAGTTTGGTTCAGAAAAAATAATTTTTGACAAAATGACAGCTGTGAGAACTTACTCAATTTTTCTCAAATAAGGTGTTTGTATTTGCATAGATGGTGCCTTCATGGGCCAATCAACTCCTACCACAGCTTTTGATGGAGCAATTTGATACTTTGTCGATACAATGTAGACACATTGAACATATGCATGAAGGTGTTTATTTCAGAATAAATATTTTTTGACAAAATGATAGCTGTGAGAACTTAGACAATTTTTCCTTAATAAGGCTTTTGTATATGCATAGATGGTGCCTTCATGGGCAGATCAACTCTGACTACAGGTTTAGATGGATTAATTTGATACTTTGCCGATATAATGTAGACACATTGAACATATGCATGAAGGAGTTTGGTTCACAAAAAATAATTTTGACAAAATGACAGCTGTGAGAACTTAGACAATTTTTCCTAAATAAGGCTTTTGTATATGCATAGATGGTGCCTTCATGGGCAGATCAACTCTGACTACAGGTTTAGATGGATTAATTTGATACTTTGCCGATATAATGTAGACACATTGAACATATGCATGAAGGAGTTTGGTTCACAAAAAATAATTTTGACAAAATGACAGCTTTGAGAACTTAGACAAATTTTCCCTAATAAGGCTTTTGTATATGCATAGATGGTGCCTTCATGGGCCAATCAACTCCTACCACAGCTTTTGATGAAGCAATTTGATACTTTGTAGATACAATGTAGACACATTGAACATATGCATGAAGGAGTTTATAATTTTTGTTGAACTTAGACAATTATTCCCTTATATGGCTTTTATATATGCATGGCCGATCAACTCCTACCACAGCTTTAGATGAAGCAATTTGATACTTTTTTGATACAATGTAGACACATTGAACATGTGCATGAAGGAGTTTATAATTTTTGTTGAACTTAGACAATTATTCCTTTATATGGCTTTTATATATGCATGGATAGTGCCTTCATAGGCCGATCAACTCCTACCACAGCTTTTAAGGGAGCAATTTGATACTTGGTCGATACAATGTAGACACATTGAACATATGCATGAAGGAATTTATAATTTTTGTTTGCACAGATTCTTCTGAAATCTTCTTTTCAAAACTAAGGTCTGCTGGTTTAAACTATAACTTGCCAAGTTTTTTCACTGACTCTTACTGTGCGGGGGGTATCTAATAAGCATCGCTTATTGACTTTTTTCATTATATCATTATTTTTCAGGTAAAATGCACTTTGAAGAAGAATCCACCATAGATCTTCAACTGGTTGGGCCAGTTGAAAATATTAACAGGGCAGAGCAGAATATTCAAGATAGACTTGATTGGCTTAAGGTATTGCATCCATGTTAGCTGTGTTCAAGTTCGCTTGTGGCTATCTCCAGGCTATTGGCAATTGCTTTCGCACAGCTATTGGCCAGCAATGGCCGTCATCTGAACAGCTGTAACTACGAGGGTCAGTCAAAAATAACTGAGAGTTGATTCATATCTCTTACGTATGCTAACGTACACTAGTGAAATTTGACACATGCATGCAATGAACTGTCCTGCGTCGGAAATTTGCAATAACAAGACCATGCAAAGTAAAGATTGTTGTTGCTGAGCAACCAAAGAATGTGAAATAACGTCATGCGTTCACGCTGGAATATAGCATTGCCATGGAAACACTATACAAAATTTAAGTTACATCAACTTGTGCATTTGTTGCAAATACAGTATGTGAATGTATTTTGTGAAATGCAACAACTGAGATAGAGACGTTGGAATTTTATTTCATAAATTAAAGGAAAATTAACTAAATTTTCTGAAATGTCACCCCAAAATATACCCCACCCACCAGTTACGGTTCATTTGAGAGCAATATTATCAACTAAGTATCATATCATATGACCATTTGATTGTATTTAGTAAGTGGTTTTGACATCTGAATGCATATTTTGATAGTCGGGGAACCAAAGTCGCGTATCGTGCAAAAACACACATTTTTTGCACCCGAAAGGTATACGGCTGGAATTTTGTATACTGATAATCTAAATAGTGCTTGATATGAAGCCACTGTATAGCAATGCGGCCAGAATTGCATTTCGCGGAAAAATGCATTTTTGTATGCCACATAGGTTATGTTAAGCAAACTTTCATAGCATAGAAATTGTGATGTTTCCCTTATCAATATGTTAAAGAGCGTGCTTTTGGTCTTCAAAAGAACCGTCTCATTTAATAGGTCCATTTAAGTACCCACAACATATGTTTTGTTTGAGAAATAACAAAACTAATTTTCCATTACGCACTCTTATCTGGAGGGTGGGTGGGTATGAGAAGCCGTTTGACTGTTCGATAATACAATAATACACTATCAAATGCATTTAAAAGTATGGACAGTCATTTCTGCACAAAAATAATCTTCTTAGGGGCATTTTTGTCTTTACAAGTACTATGCGGTTAAATTTCAGCATATCAGACGGGGACAGACAGGTTTTCCATGGTGATATGATAATATATATACGAGTTTTTTTATACATATTTTACCACTGTTAAATGAAATTAATGTTTTCAGTAGATAAAAATCCCCTTGGCCCCTACAATGACCCTCTGTTTCAAAGCTGCTGTAAATATGGAAGATAAACATCCTTTAAACCTTGTTAAATTTTATTTATGTGTTAAACTGTTCTTAAGTAGTCCTGGTATTTAACTACGCACCCGATGGCATGAACTATACTTCAAAGTATCAAATTATCGTGGTTTCATATTTTTTCTTTTCAGCTTACTTATCTAGTTTGCCATAGAAAATAAAATAAATTGTCTTAAATTATGTCCCAAACGTCTGTCTAACTGTATGCAGTGTTAAAACACATTCAATTTAAAATTTATTTATTTTTGTAAAAAATATATAATTCAAACCACTTCAGCGGGAGGACAAAAGTGTATAAGTAAGCACACAATTTTTTAAGAGATATGCTTCCAAGCGATATATAAATAATTATCAAATATATTTTGGGGCAATAAATGCAGTTTTAATGAGATTTGAAAAAAAGAAATCTATAAATTTAATTTCAAAATGGGGGTGCCCTAACCTACATGCTTTAAAAATCAATAACCAGCATTCTAAGATGACCACCACTGCTTCTGAGATCTACGCCGATGTTGTATTATTGCATAAACTCAATATTTTTCAATCCTGAACTTTTTTGATAAAAATATATAACATTTTGAAAAATAATATTTTGACATGTTCTTGCTGGGCTTCCGTAGAAAGTTGACTGCTCTGGCATTATGCAAGTCGATCGAGTCTGCTATACAGTGGTTTCAGATACACCATTGAATTATCTTTGCAACCATGCAAAATTCAGCTGTATACCTTTCGGATGCAAGGGTTAGCATTTTTTCTACCTTGGTTCCCCGACTATGAATATTCCCAGGAATAAATGGTTGCCATAGCAACAAAATCTGGTGTTTTAGTTAAAAATAGAATTTCCATTGGCAATGAACATTGCATGTATTGTATTCACTATCTATCACACTTCTTCAAAACATTGCTAACACATTGTTTGATATAATTGGAGAGATAAAATGTCAGTTATTATGCTGTTTTAGATTTTAAATGATTTTAAATTCATGGCTGCTTAGTCAGAAGTGTTGTCAGGGCGAACGCACATTGCTGAGAAACAGTCTTCAGTTGCCTAGCAACAGCACATTGAAGATGATAAGACGTCAACTCCTATATGTAATGAAGCCGGGAGGTTCATTCTAAATGTGTATTAAGTTTCAAGCAAAACTGCCGACCAAGTAAAAAGATATTAACCAACTCTCAGTTATTTTTGACTGATCCTCGTAGATGATAGCTGCGACCATGCTGAGAAGTGTGGCCTCAACTATAGCTCGGAAATACTTACTATAGCTCGGAAATACTTTGCTGGGAAATATTGACCAATTAGTAAGGTTGAATCAAAATAAGTCCTGAAAATCATAATAGTCTTCTCATTATATGACTGGTTAGTTTTTATCGGAGGTAGAATATTAAACAATAGAACAGCATTGGCATGGCTCTCATTACGCAGTTACGCACATGCATAATAAAAATAGTAATATTCAAGGGAGGTCACCTAATGTGGTAAAAGTGATTTTCAATACCATAAGGAACTTCTCTTAAAGGATAGAATTACTCCCTCTGGGAGCAAATTCTTTCCTTTAAGAGAAGTTCCCATTATGAAAAAGGGCGCAAATGAAGAGTTGTTGTTTGATCCAGTAGTCTCCCTTTGATGTGTGTAGCTTTTTCAACGTTCTGACTATGCTATTGGAACAGCATGCAGCCATAACTGGTACTCGCCACAAGGGAGCTCGGCCTGTATTTACCCTTGTCCTGCTGAACCTTGATTTATTGTGTTTTGAAACAGTCAGTAAGAAAACGAGTTGTCCTGTTAAGGCGTGAAATCTCCCTAAAAGTCATTTGTGAAAAAGACAGATTTTCAAACTGTGATTTTTGCAATAATTTTCGTGACTATGAATGGACATACATCTAAAGTATTAAAAAATATACTTAATTTTTCATAATGTTTAAACTGAGGGCATAGGTGAGATAAATACGGCTTATCTTAACTACTAAAGAAAATGGATTTTGATACTATACCCGACAAAAAAAAGAAATGCACCACATAGAATTGGTATGTAGCATCACTTAGAGGACCTCTACCAAGTTTGTTCAAATGATGCCTCTGGGGCTAAAAATGTCTTCACCCCTGGGTAAAATGTTTTACATAGGCTTATATTAGCTTAGAAAACATGAAAAAATCTTCTTTTCTGAAGCGACAAGGCCTAGAGCCTTAATATTTGGTTTGTAAAGCGCTCCAAGACTTTACTTGGGAAGAGATCAGCTTGATTGCCCTCCTTCAAAATGGTTTAAATTGTTATATTCCATGGAACAAGAATGGTTCACCTAATTATACCCCCCCCCCCCCCCCCCCCCCCCCCCCCCCCCCCCCCGGTACGAAGTATATAGGGGGTATATAGTTTTTGCCTTTTCTGTAATTATGTTTGTCTGTCTTTTTGACAACATTTTTCATGAGAATGTGTACATTTCATAGACTTTTTCATTATATGATGATTTAAGTGCTTTCGGTGCAGGCTATCAGTGATTGTGCTTAGGTGTGTCTGTGCATTTGTGCTATCTCACTAGGCCCTTCCATGCTTATATTCATAAAGTATATTAGGAGGTGAAGGCACAGATCCCATTCTAGATTGATAGTTGTTCCCATACATTTGCAGGGCTCTCGGTCACTCGATTTTGGGGCCGAAATTCGGCCCCATTCCCAAAGCCAAAAAGTATGTTTTTTTCTCAATTTCAGACAAAAAATTCACATTTCATATAATACAAATACAGAACATATTGTTTCATATTTACAATTTCACAGAATTATAGAATACAAGCACACTTGCTTCTTTCTCCCCCTTTTCTCATAGTACACTAAGGTAAGTTTAATTATTGGAATCAATCTAGCTATGGAAACGTCATACATAAGGACGATGTCAAATTTCCCAATTTTAGTCAAAACGCTGCTAATTTTCCCAATTCAATGGGCCGTGGCCCCATTTCCAAAAAAGGGTGTGAGAGTTCTGATTTGAGCCATAGCGTGATTTCCATCAATGTGGCATTTTGACAAGTGTTGACTCATACAAGCCTGTGGAGCCTCCTTTGAAGCTTAGAAACTCCAAATGATGTTCAATCATTAGCTTTACCGTCATTGAATATTCAAGCGACAAGCAAAGGCTCTGATCAGTCTGCATGTATATGCAGGCTGATCTGAGCCTTTGCTGGTTGCAAATACCACACTGTTGGAAATCTCATGTAGTGGCTCATTTATAGTATGTTTTTTCTTATTTGTGGTAAGAACCATTAGCTCATGGTCTTGCTGATTTATTATTTTCTGTTTTAGATGAAAGATACAAGGGAAACTGCATCTCAACAAACAATACATGGTGTCTCAGATGTGTCCTACAAGTTGCTTCAGTTCTTTCATAGGGATGTTTTTGATAAATGTGAAAAGAAAGGATTTGAGTTTAGATGGGAAGATGACATTCTTACTATCAATGCTGACCCTGAAACTAGTGAAACTGTCAAAACAGAGATGGCACATTGTCTCAGTGTAGACAAAGATTGTCAGAGGGAGGAAATAGTAATACCTGATAGTATCTCCATGGATTCTGTTAAGAATGTGTTGGATAATCAAACACCAGATGCAGATAATGTTTGTTTAATTTTTAACAAAAAGGACAAAAAAATTGTCCTATATGGGAAATGTGTTAATGAACTGAAAAAAGAAAAAGCACAATTTCTGAAAATTTTATCACCTAAAAGTGAAAGTGAAATGACTAAAACTACAAGATCAGACAAAGAAGCCATGAAATCTTCAGGCAGATCCTTTAGAAACAATATTGTAAATAAAGGAAAAAGTGGTAAACCAGCAAATTCTGTTGATAGAAATGGAAGAAACGCTGAAATAGGCGAACAGGATGTCTCTAAAACAGTTTCTGTACCCAATATTTCATATGAGTATTATGCGGTAATGCAAAACATGCACACAAAAGCCTTAGATAGATTGGTAGTGTCTTACATTAGCGCTCTTGATGAAGCTACAGTATTAGAAAAGAACAAAAAAGAGTTTGAACAAATATTAGCACAGGTAAGACAGTTGCAAACAGAAGAAATTCCTGTCCCTTCAGAATACAGAACTCAAATACCTCTGGGTTATTCAGGTGATGTTGTTGTGGTTCATAATCCTTCTAGATCTAAGATTTCCGTGTTTGGACAGGATATGAAATCTGTCCAAGAAACAGTGCATAAGATAAAAGTAAAATTTGGCTTATTAGAACAGAACAAAAGGGCACAGCGACATCTCACAGATTCCTTCCAAGTAGATGATTATCCAGATCATCATGATCAGACAAAACAGGCAGAATATGAAGGTGGAGCACGGCCTAAACATCAAAAAGCACATCTGCCAGGTGTCAACAACTTGGAAATATTTTACACCAATGAAAAGATTCCAGTCTTGGTTTATACAAAAGATATTCTTAATCTAGATGTTGATTGTATCGTAAATGCTGCTAATGACACTCTAAGGCATGGAGGTGGTATTGCTGAAGTAATTTCTAGAGCAGCTGGGAGATCCTTGGACGATGAATGTAATTATTACATAAAGAAAAATGGAAAACTCAGAGTGGGAGAAGTATTTGTATCTGGAGCTGGTAAACTAAAATATAAATGTGTACTACATACAGTTGGACCTAAATGGACTGATTACAAGCCACATGGGCCAGATGATGTATGGAAATGCAAGAGGGATCTGTACAATGCTATTCTCAATAGTTTCTTTGAAGCAGAAAATAACGCAGTGCAAAAGATTGCTGTTCCAGCTGTCAGTTCAGGTAAATGCTTCATTTCATAAAAAAGAAACATTTTTTAAAACTATTGTATGTTGGGTACTTTTCATGATTTCGTTTTGCCTGCAGAATTGTTCAAATTTATCCTTGATAATTTTTTTCCAAAAAATTCTTCCAGGTCTACCATCAGAAGGTCAACAGCTTTCATTCATCATTTTGACAGACCTGATTTAGGTACAAATTGTTTGAAAAGGTTATCTACAGATGACAAATGTTGTCACCAGTACACAATGAGTTACAAAAAAGTGTAGATATTTCACCCATGCTAATGCTATTATAATTAATTTTTCAGGTATATGAAGCCATCAGAGTGCCATTTATAAGACATTAAAAACCCCAATCCATTTGAGGGCGATTATGCTATGATTAGATATTTTGGTCAAAACAACAAAAATTATAACAGAAACGGCAAGAGTGTAGTAGAAGCCCCTAAGTCATAGTAGAAGCTAATTGGAATCTTCATGATCGCCACCTCACGGCGATTGTTTAAACCTGCTCAAAATTTACATAGCGACATCGCCGTGGACTGGAAGCGCAACGGAAGCATAGTCACACTGTAGTAAGATCTTCATGAGTGTAGCAGTATCGCGGCGGCATTGTGAGCATTGTAGCATCATGGCGAAATCACCGAGTTTCTTATTTGTGATGCAGCTCTCGCTATGACCTCACTACCATCAACTCGCTTCTGAGGCGACTGTGCTATCTACCCATAGTCAATATTGGCCCTTCTGTCACACTTCCGCTAAGCCCTTGGCATTCTGGCCAACTTCAGGCCTGGTTCAAGTGCACTCCTGAAGTTGGTGTCACTCTTTTGGACTTAAGGACCAACTCTATTTGAATCTTGTCAAACATGAGCAGTTCTATTCTTATGCTATTGAAAAATGAAAAGCTATCTTCCATCCATAGTTCTTTTTTAATTGGTCATAGTGCCCAAATTGTAACTGTCTGTCTGCGGATAACCATGGACGGACCCAGAACATTTTGGCCCTACGCCTTGCCTGGACCTCATCATCCACCATAATAAGTGGCCAGTTTAAGCATAGCTACTTGAACCTGTTTTTCCATTTTGCTTTGGTTGTTGACAATCAACTGAGCATAAATCAAGTGAACTTCAGATTTTATATAGAAAGGATACAGAAGTACAACGAAAGCATAGGTCCATCGTCTAGGTCGTAGCAAGGTTGAAGCTACACATCCATCAGCATAGACTAAGCCTAGCAAGAGCTTCGTTGTCATAGTGGGGTCGCAGCAGAAGCACGGCAGCAGCTTAACAGAAGCATAGTGGTAGCATACTGGAAAAGTCAAGCCTCCAAATTCTGTGGGTGTCTACACTTCTGTGGTGATTTGGAACAATTTTAGAGAACATTTGTGAACACCATGAGCGTAGCAGAATCACCATCCAGTGGAATGGGGGGGAACCAAACGGTGAAACAGATTTAAACAAGTCTGGGACTTATTTCTGTATCCCTTTCAAATGTAATGTCTTGTGTATATAAATTGTTTGTATCATGATGTACTTATATTTGAATAAAATACTGTTTACACTAAACGGTGACAAAGCCATGTTTTTAAATGAAGCAGTATTCACTTTTAACGATAGAATAATGTTTGAGCCTCACCGGCATCACTGCGTTGTGTCCTTGAACAAGGGACATTAATCCCTGCTGAGTACTGGTTCAACCCAGGAAGACCCGACCCGTTCCAACATTAATGAAATTTTTTTGACTGGGATGTAAAGGATCAAATCAAGAGAACAAAACAATTGAATAAAAAAAATGATTTATCATATGACGTCGTGTCTGGGAGTGAAATAATGCCATTCAATAAAATGGATAAACCACTAGTGGTTTACAGATTTTCGGGAGACATTATGACATCCATAACAAGGTTGCGTTCATAATGACAAAATTATAATATTTTTACGTCAAAAATAAGACTTCAAAGTAATCTTAATGTCATATGATAAATTGAATCTAACATTCATGCTCTTGTATATTTGAATTTAGCCTAGCATTTTATCTCTTTTTCCCAACTCGTTTAATAAATTCAATAAAACATGAGCACTCACGTAAGATCCTCTATGTAAAAAATATACTGTAATAATTACCATGATTGGTTTATTTCTTGACTGGGAAATACATTTTCAAACAATGCTGCTCCAGTGATGTAGGAGGGTCTGGATGTGTATTATGATTAGTGAATAATGGCCTTTTTTATAATGAATAGTGAATAATGAGGGCCTAAAAAATAATGAATAATCCTATTTTTTTAATGAATTGAAGAAAAAATAATGAATGGTGAATAATCATTTCTTTGCCACCTGTCTTACTTTTAATGAATAATTGGTCTTATTTTAATAAATAATTAACCCAAAATTTTAATGAGAAGAATAATGGGCTAAATTTTTAATGAATAGTGAATACCAGACCCCCCCCCCCCCATCCAGACCCTCATGTTGGGGATGATTGGTTTGGGATTGACGATCATATGTGCAATTTTTTTTCTCAACCATGGGGCACAAGTTAATTCTTTACTGACCAATGTCATCTGCTGATAATATTTGCAAAAAGTTTGGACCCAGATCAGGCCTGATCTGGATCCAAACTACTTGACACTTATTGTATTCCTGAAAGATTCTTTTAATTGATTTTGAAAAAGAAATCGGCAAAGGAAAATAAAGCATGCCAAATTTCTTAGTGAGCGAAAGGTTAAGTCATTATTGGATGAGATGAATATAATCCTTTGTGGATCCACCCTTCTGGTTTGATACAATAAACTTGGGATAGTCCACTTTACAAACATATGGGAGCCAGGTTTTAATTTTCAAAACATATTGTATTTTTCTCTGAATTTCATTTAACCATAACAAACTGTGTAGACCATAATGAAGTACTGCATTATGCAGCATTTCATCTGGTCTTCACTGTTCGTAAAAGTACCTGTTTAGGGGTTTTCTGTATACAAAGGGTTAATATGTGTTGGCCACTGTGACAGTTCATTTTTTTATAATTTTTTCAGCGGCTTTCAAAGTTCCGACAGAGATTTGTACAGAAATGTATGCTGCTGCTATCTTAGCTTATAGCTTCCAATCATCACCTTCTAGAAGGCTGAAGGAAATTCACTTTATTGACCGCTTACCAGCTATAATTGATGCCATTCAGCAAGAATTTAGGTCAGTATATCACAGGTTTAGATAAACAAAAATTCTCAGCTGAAAATTGTAAATATTTTCTTACCCATCAATTTTAACATTTGTTTTTGGTGCTCAAAAGAACCGTCTCATTGAGACGGTTCTTTTGAGTACCCACAACATATGTTTTGGTTGAGAAATAAGAAAATTAAATTTTCGTTACGCACTCTTTACTAAAGTCCTCGTATATAATATCACTAATGTGCATGCTTTCATTTTAACTCTTACCTAGCTAAGCGGCCACTTGTCGTCTGCTCATACCCTTTGCAAACAGTTTGAACCCAGATCAGGACCGAAAGATCTCACACCTGATGTGGATCCAAACCACTTGACATTCTGATAGTGTTCCTGAAATCATTTTTAGCTTACTCAAGGTGAGCTATTGTGATCCCTCGTGCCTCTTTCGTCATCAGTCGTCTGTCGTCAACAATTGCTTCAAAAGATATCTTCTCCTAAACTACTAGCTGGATTTTTGTCCAACTTACAGGGATGATCTTATATGGGTCTTTTCAATAATTGTTTAAATGGTTCCAGTCCATTGCACATCTAGGTCAGATCCGGGGGTCAGATGGGCTAAAATAGGTTTTTGAAACGAAAACTTAAAAAAAATTGGAACCACAATGCCTGGAGCCTTGATATTTGATATGTAACATCAACTAGTGGACCACTACCAAGTTTGTTCAAATAATGTCCTTAGGGCCAAAAATTGCCCCGCCCTGGGGGTCACATGTTTTACCTTTAAAGGGAAAACATGAAAGAATCTTCTTGTCTCAAACCACCAGTCCTAGAGCCTTGCTAATTGGTATGTAGCATCATCTAGTGGACTTTTATCAAGTGTGTTCAAATTATGACTAAGTATTTGTGTATTCTGAGCATTTGAATGTGTCATTTATGTGAATATGAAGCTTATCTGGCTCTCTGCCACTTAGCTGTCTTGTTTAAAAAGTTATACATACATGTATATAATCCACAAAAAAAAAGTCAGCGGACAACAACAAAAGTATGAAAAATTACCCAGCATGCAAAGAGTCAACTCTGCTTGTCCTGCTGAAGCCAATTAGTTGAGTCATTTCATGAGATTTGGTAGATAATGATTACGGCCAAAACAACTGGCCTAACTTGATAGCTGAGCATGAACATGTTATAGATGACACAATGTATATAAAAGAAGAAGCGTTGTTAATTTGGATGTAAGCAGTCAATAAAGCATCCATGGGACAAAAATGGCTGCCATTCCTATGTTCAAAAATCTACTCCAGTACCAAAGGGTCAATGACCCTGAGCAAAGGTCCAGATAAGGAAGTTTTATTTGCGTTAAATTTTAAATATTTTCTTACCCATTAATGTAAACATGTGTTTTGGGTGCTCAAAAGAACAGTCTCATTGAGACGGTTCTTTTGAGTACCCACAACATATGTTTTGGATGAGAAATAAAGAAAATAATTTTCCAATACGCACTCTTATCTGGAGGCCTGCCTGGGCATTAGTATGTAGCATTGTGGGTGTTGGACCTGCAATTTAGGTTTGACCAGTTTACGACAAGGTTGAATGAGCCGCGACATGTGATTTCCAGCAATGTGGCATTTTGACAAGTGTAGACTCATGTGAGCCTGTGCAACCTCTTTTTAAGCTTAGAAACTCCAAATGGTGTTCATTCAGTAGCTTAACAATCATAGAATACTCAAACCACTAGCAAAGGCTCTGATCAGACTGGGCGTATGCGCAGGCTGATCTGAGGCATTGCTGGTCACACATACCACATTGTTGGAAATCTCATGCACTGGCTCATATGTTAGTGACTGTTTGATACATGTACTTTTTTTATTGCAGAGTAATGATACCATATGGACAAGTCCCGGACTTTTCAAAGAAGCCGACAGGAAAAAGACCCCCTAGCCCACCTGTCTCAACAGCAAAACATGGTAAATAATGCAATAAGCTCAGACTGTTAAATTTGTTCCATATGGATAAAGATTTTTATGACCCCAGTGTTGAAAGATCAGGGGACACATGTGCATGTTGGTTTGTATTTGTGTTTGTGTGCAACAAAATTCTAGCAATAACTTTAAACTTCTGAACATAGAGCTTTGGTTTTGCAATTATGGGTGTACATTGCATGAAGAACATTACTTTTCATAAATACATGAGGGAGCGCAGTGGCTCAGTGGTAGAGTGCTTGACGCGAGACCGTGGGGCTGCGGGTTCAAGGCTCACCAGCATCGCTGCGTTAATTGTGGTCCTTGAGCAAGACACTTTTATCCTAGCTTAGTACTGGTTCAACCCAGGAAGACCCGTCCCTGTTTAACTGAAAGATTGTTGGTGGGACGAAAAGAATCAAATCAAACAAAAACCAAAATACATGTTCTTAACCTTTGACCTACTTTTGACAATAAATATATAATTATTTTCCTGCCAGCCAAGAGGGACAGTGAGGTCATGTTTTGTTTACAAAGTTATCAGTGACTTATAATCGATAGATCACTTGTGCATTAATCCTATCCATAGGAATTGGATTAATACACAAGTGAGCTCAAGTGGAGTGTACAAGTTATTGTTTTACTTTACAGTTGTAAACAAAATATTACGTCACTGTCACTCTTGGTTGGCACGACAGTACAAACTTTTACATTGGTCAAACCTTTTAAAATACAAAACCTTGAGACTTGATATTTCACGTGTAAGAAGACGTTAACAGATATACTAAATATATGACCTTGACCTATGACCTACTTTTCAGAGCATATAAGTAATAAACTCTAGTTTTTATGTTTTTCACATTGATTTTCAGCGATAACTTTTTTATTTTCAATTTTAGCAAACTGTGTTCGCGATGAAAGTTGTACAGGAAAATAAGCGCCAATTTCTCCCAAAAGTCTGAAGTTTGTTGGACAAACAGTTTCTTGTGTACATAGATGTAGAATTTGCGATAAACGAAATTCAACCAAAATTTCTAAGTCTTTTATTGACAGGTAAATGTTGTAGAGGCATGACAGAAAGGGCTCATCTCAAAAGAATATTCACAAGTGGTGAATAATAATAATAATAATAATAATAATAATAATTATAATAAAAATAATAATAGTCTTTATTTTCAGAGGGTAACACATTTAGCAAAAAAAAAAAACAAGCTAATCTTCCATGAGGCCCTCTATAAACTACCGCCAAAAAAGAATACAAGTATAAAGTACAAAGAAGATTTACATGTATACAAAATAATACAAGCAGCATGGAGCACTTTCAAACCTACATACATACAGGCACACTTTATATACATAAATTTTTTTTTATAGATATCGTACCTATAGATAAAAGTGCTTTAAATATTTATACCAATTTTCAAACACATGTTTTAGGTACTCAAAAGAAGCGTCTCAATGAGACAGTTCTTTTGAGCACCAAACTAACTGTTCAAACTGGGGAACAAAACATTCACAATTTTACACTCAAAATTATGTTCATACGGACATAATGCTTCAGTCTCAAAGATTGAAAGATAGACTGTATTTCATCCACTTAAAACAATGTCTATGAAAAGAAACAACAGTTGCTAAATTCTTTAAACAGTCTGGTAAGTTGTTCCAAATGACTGGACCTGAATAAATTAAGCTTTGTTTGAATTTTTTTTTTTGTGGCCTTGGAGTATAAAAGTCCAACTCACCTGTTGATCTTAGAGACTGAAGCGTTTCATTAAAAGGTCGAAAAGAGAACATTTCATTTACATATGAGGGTAGGACAGAATTAGAAACTTTAAACATAAATTTAGCCTTCCTGAGGAAAATGCGTTCATATATGTTTAAAATTTTAAGCTCATCCATACTGTTGGCAATGTTATCATATTGGTAATTTACAATGATTTTAACAGCTCTTTTTTGAAGCCTATAAATTCTGTTAAGATTATATTGAGATGTTCCTCCCCAAATTGTAGAACAATAGTCAATGTGGGGTTGGATATATGTTTTGTAAAATTGTACTCTGTGTTCAGTGGATAAATAGTCCTTCAATTTGGATAATAGCCAAAGATTTGAAGAAATTTTCTTAGCAATAAAATTAATATGAATAGACCAGGTAAGATTGTTATCAATGCGAACACCAAGAACTTTCTCATTTTCAACTGAGTTCAAAGCATCATTGTTGTAAGTTAATGCAAAATGTCATTATTGAGATGAAGCTGTTTTTGGGAGGTGGTAATTTACATTGCCTTGGTTTTATCTGTGTTTAATAGCATTCCATTGAGCTTACACCATTAAATATACCGTTAATCAACGGCTGTGCATAGCATAATATTGCTGTTTGCAAACCCATAATGTACAAAATCTAATTTCAGCGTGATCATTTGTAGCAGCAGTAGCTGTGATTACTGATGACCTGCTATTTTTCTCTTATGCATGTGCTCCTAAAGGGGGGGGGGGGGTCGAAATGACCCCTGTAGCTTAACGCACAAGCAAACCAAGCACGATTTCCAATAAATTTAAACAAGCCATCCATCGCTTTAGTTAGTGAATTAGGGCGGCGCAATGTAGCTTGTTGACTGACATATTTATCTTAGTTTACTTGAGGTTTGATTAAACATCTCAAAGAGTGCATCTATGTGCAGGGTTAACTTCACCATCTTGGACTTTGGAACCATTCAGAGAAATTGGCCCTAATTTTTCTCCACAACTTTCATGGCTAACACAGTTTGCTAAAATTGAAGATAAAAAAGTTATCGCCGAAAATCAATGTGAAAAACATAAAACTATAGTTTAGTAACAAACTTTATAACTGGCCGTAACTTTTCAGGACACAGAACCTTGATATTTACATGTGCATACATTGTGGGTAGATCATTTCAACCATATCATTTATTTGGCATTGATTTTTGACCCTTGACCTTTTGGAACTAGATGAATAATACAACCTTTACCAGTTATGCATGGCACTTTCAAAAATTAGACAAGAAAGTTAGGTCATCAAATACAATTTACTTGATTTCAGAGTTTAAAAAAACACACCATCAACAAATCCATGAGGATTGAAGTCCTTTGATTGTCAAATTTGATTGACATGTTAGATGTCCTTGGCTGTTACAAGGGAGATGATGTCAGAATGAATCAATGTATGTTATCTTGAATAATAAAAAAAATATAAAAAGATATCAATAATAAAGTTGGAGACCACTCATAAAATACATTTATGATGTATAAGCTGGTCACCAGAAGAAAAGAATTATCATTCATGGGCCCCCAGATAAGATTGCGTAATTGAAAATTATTTTCTTATTTCTCAACCAAAACATATGTTGTGGGTACTCAAAATTACCGTCTCAATGAGAGGGTTCTGTTGAGCACCCAAAACACATGTTTAAACTGATGAATAAGAAAATAATCGCAATTTTACATTGAAATTTTTGCTTATCTGGCCCTATGCATTCTGACAATTACTGACAATATGAACTCCCCTTTCATGTGGCATTGCTGTTAACTTATAAAATATAAAAGGGCAAATGAACTTTTCTTAAAAGTGTGCCAATAGCATCAACATGCTTGTTTGTTATCAAAATATTTTATGTCTTTTTTTAGAAATGTCATGGTAAATTGTTAATCATTATAACAATAAGCTTTACAGTTGGCCATAGCTTTTGAACTACTGGACCTGATGGTATTCTTGAAACAATTTAACAAAAAAGTTGATTTGAAAAAATCAGTAGACAACAGAAAAAGCATTAAAATTTCCTAATTTAAGATGCAAAGAGTTAAAATTCTGCCAAAAAAATAACAAAATAATGCTATCATGCACATTCTAATTCTTTGCCTATTAGTGTCATCTGCTGGTAACTTTTACAAACTAGTTTGTACCCAAATCAGGCCTGACCATTTGTCAGGCCTGACATTTTGTCAAGCCTGATCTGGATCCAAATTGTTGGCACTCTGATAGTAATCCTGAAAGAATGTTTAGGAAAAGTAGATTTTGAAAAAAAATAAATCAGCAGACGACAAAAAGCATGCAAATTTTCCAGCATACAAACCATAACAATATTGGCCATCATGCCCATGTTTACATGGTTGGGAATATCTGTTTCTCTGAAAATAGAGAATACTAGGTGAGTGTCATTTGATATCAAGTTTACCAGGCAAGGCTTTGAGAACGCATGTTGACATCGCGAGGCTTGCCAAAACATAGAGAATACTAGGTGAGTGTCTTTTGATATCAAGTTTACCAGGCAAGGCTTGAGAACACTTGTTGACATTGCGGGGCTTGCCAAAACATAGAGAATACTAGGTGAGTGTCTTTTGATATCAAGTTTACCAGGCAAGGGTTTAAGAACTCATGTTGACATTGCGAGGCTTGCATTGAGAATACTAGGTGAGTGTCTTTTGATATCAAGTTTACCAGGTAAGGCTTTGAGTACGCATGTTGACATTGCGAGGCTTGCTGAGCGATTCATAATGCGTTCTCAAAGCCGAGCCTGGTAAACTTGAAATCAAAAGCCGCGAACCTGGTATTCTATTTATCAGTTTACACATTGTTTTAATCTTCAATCTAGGGCTTATGACTTAACTTTTGATTTTTGTGTTGGTTCAGCGTCATAGGCGACGTCATTCAAAAGTGCAACATCATCATGACCTGATAAAGGCACATGCCGTGAGATAGACAATGTTCATCAGGCAACGTGCAAAAATGCAGTTAAAATAAGACGTAACTGATAAACACAGTTACGTATGTATTGGCCTTGTCATGAGAAAAACTGTCTTTGCAGTTTCAGACCAAGTAAGACTCAAACCAGCTGGCTCAGCTACAGATACTAGCTAATATGTTAAAATCATATATGAAGCAAGCTTATACATCATACTTCACACGGAGGGAATAGCAAAGGTGCTGATCAGACTGCGCGGATGCATAGGCTGATCTGCGCCTTTGTTATTTGCAAAGCCAGAAGATATGTTTTCTCACATCGAGGCCCACATATATTTCTTTTCTTTTTTCAGAACATAAAAGGAATAACCCAAGACCAGCACAACAGGTCCAAACATCTGGTTCTAATGCAGTTTTTCCATATGTAGCTAAACCATCAAGCAAAGAGTTACAATGCCATTTTTCCTCAACAATGACATTACTTGTGAGTACAGGTGGGATATTCGATAAGCACAATATTGATGCTGTTGTATGCAGTGAAGAAAAATCTGGCCAAGGAAAAGGATTTATAGCCCGAGAGCTGGTGAAAAGGGGATCTGCGAAGTACAAGTTTTCAAAAGCAGAAGCTTTCAGGGGCAAGCGGATACAATTTGGAGATGTGGTTGTCTGCAATGGCGGTGAAACAGGATTTAAAAAAGTTTTCCATACTGTTTTGGGGGTTAAGAAACGTGATGAAACAGAAATTGAGAGAAATAAAAGGTTTACCAACATGTTCAAGGCTGTCTTCCATAATGTTACTTCAGAGACATGCCAGACAGTTGTGATGCCATTACTTTTTACAGGTAAACCTTAAAGAGACTAGATCTGTAACTATGAACATTTTTCGAAAAAAAAAAAAATTCTTTTTAAATGATTTGTAAAAATAGAATTAAGTTATGTTTTCACAATTAATATGTTCAGTACAGCTGAAAGCTGCATGGAACAGTGAATTATCTAATAAAAACAGGTGATTTTTCTCTTGTTTGGAATTATTTATGTCCCTCCAATAATTCTAGACAGTTGATTTTTAACATATAATTTGTTAAAATATATAAAATTGGTAAAATGTTTACCTGAATTTGAGTATTTTTACTGTATTCTTGAAAACTAGAAACTTTATTTCCAAAATTAGAATATCAAAAGTTACAGACTATGCAGCTTTAACTCTTTGCCTACTAGAGTCGCCTGCTAATAACTTTTGCAAACAGTTTGGACCCAGATCAGGCCTGATTTCAGGCCTGATCTGGATCCAAACAGTTTGCCACTCTGATTGTAATCTTGGAAAGAGTTTTTCGAAAAAGTTAATTTTGAAAAAAATAAAATTAAGCAGACAAAAAATCATGAAAAATAACCAAGTAGGCAAAGAGCTAAATCTTCCCTAATTGACCTCATGTAATTTAGAGGACAACCTGGACTTCTGGTTAGAAAACTTCTCAGACTCAAACCACCTGAGCAAGAAATTTCAACTGCTCGAAAAAGCTTAAATAATGATAAATACAGTCAAGAACTCTCAGATGTTGTATTTATATTGCTAATATAGGGATCAAACATGTTTTTCTGTGCAATAACATCTGCTGGACCCCGAGGGTGGTGTTGAAACCCAGGATGAAAGGCGAGGTTTTTAAATATGTTAGTGGATCAGAAAACCATGTTTGATCATTATTATTGCATAAAGTTCTTTTGTCACTTGAAAACATTGGAAAAACGCTTTGAAAAGTTCATTTTTGTATGACTTTAATGACACGCAAAAGCATGAAGGATTCATAGGTTTTGAAAAAGCATGTTCCAGAGCAAAGACTTTCGTCATCCTAACATCACTAAATTAAGTTCATTTCTATGCACGTTAATGTTGATGACGTCATCTTTGTGATGTCCTAGGATGTGTATATGTAAAGTACAAAAGCCATGCATCAACAGCATGTGAATTGCCTGATTAATACATGTGTTTTTGCCAGCTAAAACATGGTTGTTATTGCGACACTGCTTTTTATGCAATGATAAATGTTAAAATGCGAAAATTCATCAGCATTTTAACATTTATGAAGCTGATAAATTTCATTCTCAGTTGAATCAAGCATGAAAATAGTTTTATAACCTCAAATCCTGGCCTCCTTATTTGCTAAAGAACTTCATTTCTTTTCAGCCCATGTATTGTTCAGAGTGTATTTAATACATTTATAGATCTTACATGAGTGATCAGGATCTTGCATGAGTGCTTATGTATTATTGAATTTGTTAAACTTGTCAGGAAACAGCAATAAAATGCTCTGCAAAGCCTCACATTTTATCTCTTTTTCTCAACAAGTCAAAGAAATTCAGTAATACAGGAGCACTAATATAACATTTTATTTATCATTTGACACTAAAATTCTTTTAAAATCAGAATCGAGATTTAGCCATATATATGCAGCCTTGTTAGGGCCCCTCCAATGAATGTTGGCTTAGCTCTATTGATTTCGGCTTGTCCGTCTGCCTGTCTGTCCGTCTACTGTTTTGGACACTCTAACTTAGTCATTATTGAATGGATTTCTTCCAAATGAAATATATGGATTGCTTCCATTGAACTCTCGCCCAAGTTTGAATATGGGTTTCATTGGACGAAGATAGCCAAGATGGCCGACAAAATGGCCACTGCCTATCAGTTTGCACTTGTGGACACTCTACCTTAGTCATTTATTACCCGATTGCTTCCAAGTTTCATATATGGATTACTTTTACCAAACTCTTGTCCAAGTTGAAATATGCTTTTTGTCCGATGAACGATAACCAAGATGGTCTACAAAATGGCCACCTATAGTCAGTTTGAATTGTGGACACTCTAAGTCATTTATCACCCGATTTCTTCCAAATTTTATGCAAGTTTGAATATAAGTTTTGTCTGATGAAGATAACAAGATGGCAGCCAAAATGGCCTGTTGGTTTGCACTTGTAGACACTCTAATCTAGTTTTTCATCACCCAATTTCTTCCAAATTACATATATATCTTGGGAAAGAGTTTGATGAAGGTAAATTACATATATGGATTACTTTCTTCAAACTCTTGCCCAAGATTGACTTTGGGTATTGTCCGATAAACAAAATCAAGATGGCTGCACAAAAGGCCGCCGTCTGTCAGTTTGCACGTGTGGACACTCTAACATGGTCATTTATCACCGAATTTCTTCCAAATTTCATATATGAGCTACTTTCATCAAACTATTGTTCATGTCTGAATATGGGTTTTGTCCGATTAACAATAATCAAGGATTTCGCCAAAACAGATATCCCCTTTTCGCTGCAGTGCATTATGCAGGGCCCTTTTTCGGAGTCAGACTGTTCTAGTAATGGGCATTATTTTGTAAAGTTTTGAAAAATATGTCATTCACTTTTGGTACCCTTTAGTGCTCTGAATCACAGGTGTACTTGTTTTGTAACTAAAAAGCTATCTTGTAAGGCATCTTTTTTGTTTACCATCTATACTAGAGGACTTTGAAAACGCATCACCATATTTTTGCACTTTTCTTGCAAACCGTATATGCGATTGAAAAGTTACTCGCAGGTTTTAAGTGCAACCCAGAATTGGTATGAATGAGTCATCAATTTGACTGCACTATCACGCGACGCTGCTGATGATGTCACATGGGTACATACAGCATCCAACACCTTTCTGCACAACTAAATAAAGCTTTTTGATTATTTTTATGTTTAAACTGTGGCGTATATGATGCCATGTTACCAAAAGAGTTTATAGACTGTTTCTAATTAAAAGTAATTGATAACTTCAAAATTCTGAAAATAAGCATCAAATTTGAACATCAATTTATAGCTCCTTTGTAGAAACATCTCCATTAGTTACCTTTTTGCATGCTTTCATTACTGATATTGATTACATACACTGACAAGCATGTGGGGAAGATGTTTTGATGTAAATCGTTGCAGGAGATTTGCTGTCATGTGATCTAGAACGTCTTAAAGATTTACGTGAACGTCACTTGCATAATACAAAAGACACGTGATACAAGCGTAATTTATGAATAATCTGTCATTTGTGTATTCCCTTAGCCTCTCCCAATAAAACCGGATGTAAGATATCGAAACTTTGAAAGGCCCAAGACGTTGAATTTTATTACTAGACTATAGTAATCAGGGTGGGTGGGGTATGTCGGTAATTTTAAAGGGGTGTAATTTTGAGCATACCAAACTGTCAATTGTTTTCCAATCCTTCAATAATGAAAATGCAATCGTGAAAGAAGCAAAGGACACAAATTCGTTGATTCAGGAATCAAAACTAACGCGTGTTAAATTGCAGCTAAATTTGTGTCCTTCAAAATCGACCTCCCCTGTCTTAAAACGGATACTTTTTCAATACCCTAAAGTAAATTTACAACCATGAAATTTCTAGGACACACAGCAAAATAGTCAGACTATGATATGCAATAATAATTATCTCGCTGACATTCTCAGGGTTTGTGATTAAAGGATTTAATCTGGGTGATGCGTTTTCAAAGTCCTTTAGTATATATAGGAGCCGCAGTGTTGCAGTAGATAAACCACTCATCTTGTACCAAGGGGTTGTAAGGTTGATCCCCGGCTCCTCCTGTCTTTCAGATGAGTTTATCTCTGTCTCCATATGACCTTAGCTGTTGAATGTACATTAAACACACACACACACACACACACACACACACACTGATCTATTTACATATTCTTTCAGGACAAGGCAAGGTGGACACTCATTACTGCGCTAAAAGATTTCTTGAAAGTTGTCAGCAATTTTCCAAAGATTCTAGACATAAATTGACAATTTATATGGTAAACAATGAGAAGGCCAAAACTGAGAGCATTGTGAAAGTGATTGAGGAATTTGTTGGCCTGCAGGACGCTCTTCAAATATCATCAAGCGAGCAACATAACTCTGGAAAACCAAGCGGTACTAAACAGAGAGCAAAGAGTCCAGAGCCGTCAATCTCTTATAGAAACAAATCAGAAATGACAGGAAGCGTTAAACAGACTGCTAGATTTAGCCAATCTGTAAGAGAAGGCAGAAGTTTTGATAGTGATGACACTACTACGAAAATGGCAGCATCTTTTAGAAATTCAGATTTTAATGTAAGTACCTCGAAAGTTCAAAAAGAAATGAGTATGACCAGAAAGAGCCACATCCACAGATGACAGACCAACACATGACACTGCGAGGAAGAGACACAGAACACAGCCACACGACAGCAAAAACACAATTTAAAGAAAAACAACCAGCTCTCTCTACCTCAGCGAGATGATTTCAAAACTAGAAAGGACACTAAAAACCAGGCCCCGAGGTTATAAAACTTGAGTTCATTCTCAGACTCAAAATAAAGGGCAATGATAGACTGCTTGCGGACACGTGTCCGCAAGCAGCCAATCATTGCGCTTTATTTTTAGTCTAAGACTACTCATGTTTTATAACCACGAGGCCTGTACTGCCTTACAAAACAAGGACCAGAAACAACTCGACAATAACAACAGGGCCAGGGCAACATAAAGAATGAATCAATATGAAAACAACCAATTATGTCAACTAATTATGTAGCTCAGCCATTGTGGTTACCATTTTCAACCAAATAAGCATGCTGTACCAAAGTTTTTCAAAATTTTAGACCTAAAATAGAAAACAGTGTGGATTCAGATCAGCTGTCTTCAGGATTTTCACTGTTTTTCATATTGATTATGAAATTACACGACCAGATTGACCTTATATAGTAATATTTACTCATGCCGTTGTCTTCCCTTAGATTAACTTTTAGCGAGCGACTGTCTTCATTTGAGGATGAAGAGATTTGCAACTGTAAAGCATTAACACAAATAAACAAATAATTCAGATAAAAGCATTTCCAACTCATTGCTTCATACATGGTCTTGATGATGAAATTCCATAAGATATAAGCCAGAAGACAAATTTTATTCTAAGTCGGAGAGTATAAACAAAATATGAGCCACGACATGAGATTTCCAACAATGTGGTATGTGCGACCAACAAAACCTCAGATCAGCCTTCGCATACGTGCAGTCTGATCAGAACCTTTGCTAGTCGCTAGAGTAATCTATGACTGTTAAGCTACTGACTGAACTTCATTTGGAGTTTCTAACTTAAAAGGGAGGCTGCACATGCTCATCTGAGTCTATCTTGTGAAAATGCCACATTGTTGGAAATCACATGTCGCGGCTCATTTGTCTAATCATCTTATCATCAAAGGAAAGTACCCAGAAATTTTTTGCTATCATTGTATCCCATTACAGGCAGATGACGCCAGTGCAATGGCAAGCAAATTAGATGAAAATTGTGTGATATGTATGGATAGAGTAAACAAACCAAAGAAGCTGAAGTGTGGCCATATTTTCTGTACAGACTGCATTGACAGCTATTTCTCCAGCTGCAAGAAAGTATGTCCTACTTGTGGAGTGGTTTGTGGCATTGTCAAGGGAGATCAGCCTAAAGGAACAATGGATATCAAGCATGAGAAGTACCTTGATTGTGCTGGTTTTGAGCGAGCTGGTAGTTTTGTTATAACATACAGCTTCCCGTCAGGTATACAAGGGGTGAGTAGAATCTGATTAGCCTGTGTATAGTAGTGTTGGGTATCTGGTAACAAAATTACTGTCTGTTATTGGAAATCACAAATAAAAAGCCATAACTAATTGATAAGTGACTGCATGATCAGAAAATATGGTAATTTTAGAAAGCTAGGACTTGTGACAAGAACATAATTATGGGCCTCATCGCGAGAAAACCTTTCTTTGCAGTTTCTGACAAAGCGAGTTTAAAACCAGTCTCCTCGCCTACAGAGACTACATTGTAGCTAGAATATTGAAATTTCCTCTGTAGCAAGTTTACATAATAACACTTTACAAAAAGCAAATAACAAAGGCGCTGTTCAGACTGCGCGGATGCACAGGCTGGTCTGCGCCTGTGTTGTCCGCAAAGCCCCGAAGACAGGTTTTCTCGCGTCTAGGCCCATATGACAGTCCTTTAAACAGACATGGCTGTCCAAATCGGTGACCTGCTTTGTCATCTTCAGATGTACTGCAGTAGCCTATGTAGCAAACATTATGGACCCAGATCAGACTGCTCCCCTAGGAGCAGTCTTATCAGGGTTCATGATGTTTGCTTTCATCATTTTCTCTTCTCATTCCCATACTTTTTAATACATTTTGAATTTTGGGGGTTTTCAGTTAAAATTTCTGTAAACTAATGTATTTCTGTCTCTGAAGATTGTTTTTATCTTGTCAACAGTGTTGACCCTGATTAAAGCAGCATTTCATCTGAGTCATCACTGTTTGCCAAAGTTCCTGTCTACCAGAACCCAGAATGAAAATTGTTAGGACAAAAAAATACTTGCAGGTCAAGAGTTAATAAGATTGTTTGCATGCGGCATTAAAACGAGAAAACCTGTCTACAGGGTTTGCGAACAACACAGGCGCAGACCAGCCTGCGCAGTCTGATCAGCGCCTTTGTTATTCTCTTATTGGAAAGGATCATATCTAAACTTGCATCAAGCAAATTAATAATTTTCTAGCTAGTCTCTGTAGCTGAGGAGACTGGTTTGAGTCTCGCTCTGTCGGAAACCCCGAAGACATGTTTTGTCACGTTGAGGCCCAAATAATAATTCTATATTTTGATTCCACAGCCTGAGCATCCAAATCCAGGGAAGCCTTACAAGGGAATAACAAGAACTGCTTACTTGCCGGACACTAGACAAGGTCATGAGATAGTGAAGTTGCTAAAAGTGGCTTTCGACAGAAGACTTGTATTTACAATCGGTAGTTCAAGGACAACTGGCCATGAGGGTGTCATAACTTGGAACGACATCCACCATAAGACAAATCCTAAGCCACATGCTATGTAAGTTTCAAAGGCTATCAGGCCTCGAGGTTATAAAACTTGAGTTCATTCTCAAACTCAAAATAAAGTGCAATGATTGGCTGCTTGCGGACACATGTCCGCAAGCAGCCAATCATTGAGCTTTATTTTTAGTTTGAGACTGTACTCAAGTTTGTAACCTCGGGGCCAGGGTTAAAGTGTATTACCAAAAAGTAATCTTAGTTCTCAACAAAAACATATGTTGTGTGTACTCAAAAGAACTGTCCTCTAGAAACGGTTCTATAAAGCAGCCAAAACTTGGGTTTAACCTGAAGGGTTTGAAAGATAATTATGATTTTATGCACTAAAAATTTGTTAGTGTTGACCAATGGCTATTAGATAATACCATATCACCTAAAATATTTGGGCACCATATTTCCTTGCAATATTTAACTCAATTTTAAGCCTGTCTGACACAGAAAACACAACTTATATAGTTGGCATTCTGTGTAAACTGTACATACGACCAAACAACCGTAGTCTTATCTGAGTTACATTCAGGCCATTCGAGTGTATCCGTGAAAGCTGTGTATGATTTTTAAAACTTTTAAAAAACTGACACGGGTGCCATGTCCGTGTATGATCGTATTAGCGATCGTACAAGACCTTGAGAGTCCGTGTGAGACCATACAAGACCGTGAGAGACCGTGTGAGACCAAACGAGACAGTATACAACCGCACATGAAGTCAACTCCACGAGTGAGATCAACCGTGTCAATATGGTATATAAATCGTATGGAATTCGAACTCGAACAAAAGTCGCTGGGACCATATGTAAACCCTGTAAATGTCTAGTTAATTGAGTTAAAGTCGTGTTTAATGGTACTAGGCCATAACAGACCGTACTAGACCGTAATTGGAACCGTACAACAATCGTATAAAAATCGTTTTGCAAATTGTGACAAACCTTGCTTGATTGAGTATATCTGTGCTTTGTTCGTACATACTCGTGTTACATTCGAGTCTAAATCGTACCAACTCATCCCCAGGCACGGTTGGAGCTCAATACTCGTACCAGTCAACCTGTGTATAACCGAGTATACCGCATTGGAAATGATGCCCAACCGTGTTCTGTGTCAGACATGCTTTAGACTTCCATAAGAAGTGCACTTAGGAGATAACTGTATTTGATATCATCTGATATACGGTTGGAAATTTACGGTGACGTGGAGCGGAGCTGTAAAACGTGATTCCCAAACATATATCCGAGGATATACAGTCTATTCTCGATACCTTTAATTCCAAGGGACTGGACAAAATATGTTGAGTTATCAGTAGTTCGAGGTAACCAAATCATGATGTATAGCTACCATTTTGGGGTTAAATAAATCACATTCAACTTGTCCATTAATAGATTGTTATTGGGAGCTATTTCTTTAACAAACTGCGGGATGAATTGACCCAAGTCGTTTTAGATGGCCTAGCCTCAGATCCAGTCCCAGTGCTATCTGATGTGCCCCAGGGATCAGTCCTAGGTCCGGTCCTGTTCCTCATCTTCATAAATGATCTGCGGGATAACATCAGGTCTTCTGTTTGCAGACGACTGTGTCCTGTATAGGAATATACATTCACTTCAGGATTGTTTGATCTTGCAAGAAGACCTCACCAGATTAGGACAGTGGGAAGCTGATTGGCAAATGAAATTTAACGAAGCCAAATGTCACTCAATGAGAGTGACTCAGCATCAGCATCACAAACAAATTCTCTTCGACTATTCACTACAAAATCAAAATTTGGGCAATGGTCAGTAGGTAAAATACCTTGGTATCACCATTACTGATAACATGAATTGGGGTCAGCATGTCTCAGAAATCTCTTCCAAAGCAACTAAGACACTTGGTTTCCTTCGCAGGAATTTGGCTTTTGCACTTAGGAGTACTAAGGAAGTTGCATATAAAACTTTGGTTCAGCCTAAACTAGAGTACGCAGCACCCATTTGGAGCCCTCACTCAAAACTTCAGATTAATCAGATTGAGAAAGTTCAGAGGACAGCAGCCCACTGTACCTGCAGGAGATGGCGAAACACGAGTAGTGTCGAGGAAATGCTTGATGAGCTTGAATGGCCATCTCTTGAAGCCCAGAGAGACCAGAGCTCCTTGCTTCTCTTTCACAAGATTCGTTGTGGAGCAGTGTCTATTGATAAAGACAAGTATATGATCCTTGCTCACAGTTTGAAAACTACCAGGTCATCACATAGTGCTCAATACCGCAGACACCAGACATACAGTGATGCCCTGAAGAATTCCTTTTTCCCCGAGCTATTCCACATTGGGATAGTCTGTCTCCTTCTGAGGCCAATATCCAGTCCACAGAGGAGTTTAGGGCACTCCATATTTAAACGAAAATTCAGCCAAAAGTTTTTGTGTGTTTTTTTTGTTGTTTTGTTTTTTTGTTGTTTTTGTTTCAAAATTAGCACTCCCTAGCGTAATGCTCAAGTATGAGCAAAACCAGTATGATAGAAAGAAAGAAAGGAAAGAAAGAATCAATTGACATTAGGAATTGAAATTAAAAAAAAGACAGAGAATATAAAGGAAAAAAATAGAATTGTTTTTTTGGCACCGCTGCAGTCCCGACATAATGCCTGTTTTTTCCCTTTCTAAGACAAAATAAAATAAACAAAGCATTTTCAGTTCTAAGTAAGTATCGGTTACTGGCCCAGCAGTCACAGATTTTACCCTGTTGTACGTTGTCATATTTTAAGCTCCAACAGTGTACATGCAGGTTTTAATTTTCGTCTGCTTGATGTGCCTATGTCTTGGCATGACATGACATGACCAATGTCGGAAAAAATTGTCTAACACGCACAAGTGTCCAGCGCCTGAATAAAACACTGCATCTGTATTTTCAAAATAAAAATAAATTTTAAAAAATGGCCTGAGAAACAATTAAAATAATACTTTGGCCTTATTGAAAACGAGCAGTCATGGGACAGACTTAATACTCAAGAGATTGCTCAAATATGACACATTAGCTCATGTACCCGCTTTGAAGTTGTACACAATCGATCTATAGAATTCGCCAACTACATTCAATTATGTAATTATACAACACACTAATTTACAACTGCATGTGTCACACACGTGGATCAAGTCTGGTTGTTTATTGATCAAACAATTGGTGGTTTTAATGGGGATAATTAACGTTGAAATCGATGGATTAAAATGAGGCATATTCAGATAAAAGATAAGTTAAAACAGACAACTATGACTGTTGTTTTCTTATGAAATGGAATTGAGTTATGTGTTGTAAAATTCACTAAAATTGATCAGTGGGACCAGTTTTTCATAACGAGTTATCAGTTTTATTGACTTAGCTGTTGTCGAGATAAACATTGTGGAATTGTAATGATAAATAGGGGAAAATACCAGGACCAGGCTGTCGGGTCGAGATAAGTGATAGTATTGAGTTATTCATAGTTGAGTTAATGAGAGTTGACTGTACCTACCCAAATAAAAAGTTTGAATATGGTTGTCCCAATTCTTATGCACTTCTGCAGTTTTTTATGCCACACGTCATCCAACAAAATGTGATGTAATAAATGACGTCTTTTTTTTATGTTAACCAATCAGACGTCACGTTATAACAGCAAGTGCATTAGAATTTGCATAAATTTAACTTTTTCAAAATTCTATATTCTGAGATGTAGAATGTTCCCCATGATAAAACTGAAACAGAATTTGAAAATGTTGAAAGCTACAAATTTTAGATGGTACTTTAAAGCTTAATGCTGGTTTCAGCCTCTGAAATTCACAAAAATGCTTGTCAGAATAGCAAACAGGGAAGACCCTGATCAGACTGCTTCTTCGGAAGCAGTCTGATCTGGGTCTGCACTGTTTGTCTAGGCCTTTTGTAGCAGGCAACTATTGTTTGAGGTTTTAGACTTTTGATTCTGTGATATTTTTCAGGTTTGGCTATCCGGATTCTGGGTATTTTGACAGAGTTAAAGATGAGTTGGCCGTGAAAGGAGTGACAGTTGATGACATCAGATCCTCTCATGGAAGATAAATGAGTTTAGTACCAATAACAGACAAGACAAACATTACCACTGAAAAAATCTTGCATTTTTGACTGTATATAAATCTCCAATCAAAAGAAGAAAATAGTCAGACCAGCCAATCGGATTATTGTACTCATCACATTTGCTAAAAACTTACTTTAAATCTTTGCATGCTGGGTATTTTTTCACGCTTTTTTGTCGTCTGCTGACTTTTTCGCAAATCAACTTTTCGAAAAATTCTTTCAAGATCACTATCAGAGTGTCAAACTGTTTGGATCCAGATCAGGTCTGTTGGTCCTGATCTGGGTCAAAACTATTTGCAAAGGTTATCAGTAAACAGCAAAAGTCACCGCTAGAAGGCAAAGAGTTAACCCTTGGTATGGTTTGGAAACCAATGAAATAGGCAGATTACGGCTGCTCTGTACCATCAAATTGTATTGTGTGTTAGGCGTGTTTTCCTTTTTGTTATAATTGTACATATAGATGCAAATTCCCATTTTGCTTACATTTTATGCCACCAAACTGTTTCTGCATCATTTAACTCTTTACCTTCTGTGATTTTTTTTTACTCAACTTTTTCGAAAAATACTTTCAGGAACACTGTCAGAGAGTCAAACTTTTTGGATCCAGATCAGGAGCGTGTTTTGTGTTCTGTCGTCTGCTGATAACCTTAGCAAACAATTTGGACTCAGATCAGGGTCATCAGAATGTTGGTCCTGATCTGAATCCAAACCATTCGACACACTGATAGTGTTCCTGAAATAATTTTTTGAAAAAAATAAAGTCAGCTGACAAAAGCACGAAAAAGATAAAAAATTACCTAGCATGCAAAGAGTTGAACCCATTCTTGACTGAAAGATTCTGTCATACATTTTGTTACAATACCTTATGGAAATTCCAAAGTATATAATTATGCTGTCTATAATTGATTACAATTTATATTTCTTTATCACATATTGTCACTTCTTGGAGGTATATAATGCCATGTATTAAAATCGATAACCCCCAGTGTTTACATATTTATTAATGTTATAGAAAGACGACAATAAAAACATCACATATATTTGACAAAATCGTAGCATTTTCACACAAAATAAACGCAATTCCAAAATAGTTTTAGTTTCATATGATAAAGTCAAACACTCATGCTCCAAAATTATTTAAATTTATTTAACTCCTTAGGGGGAAAAAGGGATAAAACACTTGGCAGAGCTGCTTTTTATCTTTTATAAACTTGTTTAATAAATTCATTCTAACACTGATCGCCTATATAGCCAATGGTTAAATTCTGTGATTTATTGGTTGATAAATCACTGCACAGACTGGCATGATGTCATTAGGTGGCCAGTTTACTGTTCATGGTGTCATCTATCAAATACTGCCTTGTAACATTGACAATAGATGGCGTAACATCGTTTTTACAACTAATGGTTGTTCAAAAGGTACAAAAACATACGCCTATCAGTCCAAACAAGAGTTACAGGAAATTCTAATACTCTGTTCAAGTTGGCCGAATCGTTACAGACCATGAAGGATTCGTTCATATTTTTAGGGGATAACTGTATTCAAAATTTTCATTTGGGGAGGTATGTTGTCAGATATACGGTTGGAAATTTAGTTTTACGGCGACGCCCAAGCGGAGCCGTAAAACGTGATTTCCGAACATATATCCGACAATATACCTCCCCAAATGAAAATTTTGAATATGATTATCCCCATTCTAATGCTCTTCTGTAGTTTTGTTTCAAATTTGAGCGCTGCAAGCCACATATCATCCAACGAAATGTGACGTAATTAATGACGTCAAACTATTTCTGACAGTATATCACAGGATATACTGTCGCAAATATTTGATTTTATCCAATCAGATGTGGTGTTACAAAAGCAAGCACATCAGAATTATCTTTTTATGTGTAAGAATTGAAAAAGATTCTCACTGTCAGTGATATGTTGCTGAATATATCACTGGCTGGAGGTCAGTCGTTAGCGTGAATCTATTCTCTTAAATAAAACATGAGCTCTCACATTAGACCCTCTTTGTCTCTGTGATTGTTTCATCTAAACAAACACTACAGACCCTAATGAGATATGGCATCTGTAGCACCTCATTTGGGATAATAGTGTGGACAATGTATCAATTTGTCGTTTATCCATCAAGGGTAATAAATCTTAAATGTATTTCTGTAAAAATTCAGCAGACAATGATTTCAAGCTTTGTGTCTTCATTAAGAATTCAAATCTTAATCTTTTACTCCATAGGCTATTTTTAGATCATGACACCATTTTCACTTTTAAGACAACATTGAAAAAATTTAACATAAGTTTTGAATACTTTTGAAAATATAATGGAAAATGGAGCATTTGCTCTTTTGGAGCAAATGCTCTATTTTGCATAATATTTTCAAATACATGATATTTCAAAGGTGTCAAAAGGCATTATTATGGGGTAAAGGGTTAATTTCTGGTCATCATCAGTTTTGAGTGGTGCATTAAGGATTATATAGCATGTTTCGCTTATGGTTAATGTTCTAAAATTTCAAAAACTAGTTGATGACAACTTAGACATGGAAGATCAGACTGCTTAGAACATCTACCATACCTGAAGTTGGAGAGACACTATCCATTATGATACATGAGTGAAAGTTTTCAGGATTAATCCTGTTCGATCCCGGCCCGGTCCACTACTTTCTTGGAGATTGATCAAGAAATAATTTCTACAGTCATTCTCCACTTTTCCGCTGAATCATTTAAGAAGGGTTGTTGTCAGTTACAAGCGAAAGTATGTGCACGAAGTACTTGTTCAAGCTTGCCCTTGAAAAAGTGTGGTTAGGTGAACTGTCCGTCCCACCATGACCATAGCTGTCGACTTGGGTTGTAAAGCAACAAAACAAATCAGGATTAATCCTGAATTCAGGATTTTGTGGAAAGTCAGCCTCAAAATGCTGAATTAGGGAGATTATATTACCTTCTCTAATTAATTTTCAGATTATCTAAACATAATTACCGATTCAAATATGAAATCATTAATATTTGTAGGCATCCTGCAAGTTTAATAATTTGAATTTCTAAACTTCAGGATTTTAGAAATTTGAGCTTGCACCCATGTATTACAGTAAATGTATGATACTGATGGACAAACATGTCAAATTGAAGAACAAAATCAAAAAGTTCAATTTTACTCCCACTTTAACTGAATACATATATTCCTTGTGTTGCCATTTTTCAGGCTGTGTCATACTGTGCAATTTTGTGTTATTATTGAAAAAAAAATGGAATTATTTTTGGATAATTTGTAGGTTTTTTTTCTATTAATTATATTTTAATTAGATTCATCATAAGCGCTTGAAGTTTGCTTTTATCTCTATTATAGTGTATTCTAGTATTATATTGTTTTCTTCAAAATACTTGCTATTTATTCATTCCTTCAATTATTTTGTATGTTGTGTCCTTGAGCAAGACACTTTATCCTCTGCTTAGTACTGGTTCAACCCAGGAAGACCTGTCTTGACATTACTGAAAAATTGTTGACTGGGATGTACAGAATCAAAACAAACAAACATTTATTTTGTTACAATGATATTTCCTTGATGGGCTTGTAGACCATGAATGACCCTCATCGTGAGAAAACTTGAATTTTGTTGCAAGTGAACAACAAATGCTCAGACCAGCCTGCTTATCAGTATAGTCTGATCAGCCTCTTTGTTGTTAATTCACTGGAATGTATGATTATGATAACTAAACTTGCCACATGCAGAATTTCAGGATTCTAGCTGGTTTCTGAAGTGGAGTAGGCTGGTTTGAGCATGGCCTAGTCACATACCCCAAATACAGGTCCGGAGGCTATAAAACTTTTCATACTCGACTGAGCGGAAATTTATTCTGTTAAATATTAAAATGCCAACAATTGCTGGCATTTTCACATATATTAGCATTAAAAATGCAGGATATGAGAGCTTTAAAGCAAGAAAAGTTTGTTTTCTTTTTCAGCATTTTAGTTTTTATGAGCAGTTGAAATTTCATGCTCAATTGAGTGGAGCATGAACAAAGTTTTAAAATGTTTATTTCAGACAAGGATTCTCATAATCAGAATTTGTTTATTGCTTGTTGTGTTGATTTTTTGTATAAATGTTTGTCTTGTTATCCAGTAGCATTCCAGTTGTGTGGATGTATTTTTCATAGGAAAGGAAAACTGGGGATCCTGATCAGCTGGCTTCATCAGAAGCCAGCTGATCAGAATCTACAGTTTTCAAAACAGGATAAATCCTGGCTCAGGGGTACAATGGTTAATATTTTTTTACTCTTTCCTAACATACTGGCATAAAAAAGAAGGTAATACATATAGGTTATTCTATAAATATATATTTGCTAAATAAGAATATTGCTTTATCATGTGGATAAAAAATGGTGTAGATCCTGATCAGCTGGCTTCATCTGAATCTACACTCTTTCCAAGAGAGGGTATAGAAATGTATGATTTCTTTGCTTTTTTTTGAGTCTGTATAATGTAAATTCATTGATTTTACAATCTAGATTTAGCTTGATAAGAGCAAGTAAGGGCAATAGGGCCAGATGTCTTTGAGTTATTGCCCCTATTTGCTAATGTATTGTTTGAACCATTTTGAGGACTAATTCTCTCATAGCTTTACCCTATGTAACATTTCTTAGCTCTTTTAAGACCTATGGAATTTTCCATAAAGTTTGATACAGTTAAGTCAGGATGGTCCATTATATATAGTGAGTGGTCACTGGTTTCAATTTCCAAAATAAATGGTATTTCTATTTCTGAAGATCAATTTTTTTTAGTGAACAGTGCAGACCCAGATGAAATGCCGCATTATGTGGCATTTCATCTTGGTCTTCACTGTTTACCAAAGTACCTGTTTAGGCATATCCGGTCTTAGAAAGTGCTTTTTCAGTAAATTTTTGCAGTCATATCAAAGGCTACCAGGAGCATTCCTGAGGCATTTTACAGAGTACACAGAGTCTGGGGGTACTCCCACCCCTGTATGGGGCCAGGGTTGAATCCATGTGGCAGAAAATGGTTTAAGGGCATTCCAAAGGGCCAAAATAAGCCCTCAAGACATGCAACTAAAAGCTATGAGCTGCATTTTTCTTCCAAAATTCAAATTAAATACAGTAAAGCTTGGCTTAAATGGCCACTCAAAAGGACTGGTGATCACTTAATGCAGATTAAAAGTATTGCAGAATGCTCCAAAGGGAGCATTCTGCAATACTTTTGACCTACATAAAGCTACAATTTGTCATTAAGATCAGGTTTTATTTTTGTCTATCTTTGATTAACAAAACCTATACTTGTTGCGTCAAGCTGTACGCACATGCGTATTTGCATACACATAGGTACGTCCCTGGCTACAGACCATTTCTCAAAGAGTTATTGCCATTTTAAAAGTTGTTGTTGATTGAAGCTTCCATCTTTATTGCTGTTTGTAGTTTTACTACCTTCCCAGGAACAACAAATGCTGTAAAACACTTATATTTGGTGGCAGCATATTTTGGCATTTTTTTATGTTTGGAGCTTTTGGCCGATTTTAAATTTCCGAAAAAATCTGAATTGTGCTATGCATGCAAAGTATACATGGGGATTTGTAAGCCATCCATGGTGGTTTTAAGCAACTTTCAACATTGTTGTTGGTGTGATAATGAATATGATTAGTTATTTTGTTAGTTTATTACATGTTATCTCTGGTAAAGCGGTCAATTATTTACTCTGCATGCTTGGCTTCTAAAGAAGTAATTATACTTTTTCTTACACAACAGCTAATACCTTTAACTGGTTGACGTTGCATTTCCCTTTATCCTCTGGTCCAATTCTGTGGGAAATGGGTATCCAATAAGAAGTGCTGTTGGTCCTTTTTCATTGATAGTGCTTAATGCTGTGTTTATATGACCTCTGATGATTCTTATGTCATCAGCTGATTTTTTTAATTAGTTTAAATTCTTTCAGAAATACCATCAGAGTGTCAAACAGTTTGGATCCAGATCAGACAGACACTTTGTGGGGCCTGATCTGGATCCAAACTGTTTGCAAAGGTTATCAACAGATGACACTAGAAGGTTAAGAGATATATGTGCTACTTTTTTATGCTGATTGTAATAAAACAGTAAAATTACTTGCCGTACTTTTGTTTTTATTTCTGATACAACAAACTCAGGTCTGAAATTAAGAATATTTATTTATTTATACAATATTTCAAGATGGTGACATATTTAGCTTGACGGCCAATCTACCATATGGCCCTCTGAACATATAACTGATATATAAAACATGGAAACAAACGAACAGTAATATGTACATATATACAAACATGCATGACATTGCTAAAAACAATAATGGATAACAATGTAGTTTCAGACAAATTAAAAGTATCACACAGTCTTACGTCAGGTGGCACATTTGTTGTCTACATTGTACATCCGATGTGTTCTAATAGGAATATAAAAATAGCGTGTTCATAAGTAAAATTGCAGTCTCTAAAATGAAATATATTCTATCATAGCTCTTTTAAATGTGTTCAAGGAAGTTGCTTGTTTAACTGATGTAGGGAAAGCGTTCTTTAGCTTAGGGTCTGAAACTGTAAATGAGCCAGTGTTTAAAGATGTCCTGGTTTTTGGTACCATTAATGAGCCATTTTCTGATGACCTAAGATTTCTGTTAATTGCTATAGCTGTCGATGTCAGTAAATCAGATATATGTGCTGGAGTTAGATCTTTTAAGGCTTTGTATGTCAAAACAGCCTTGTTAGAATTGATTCGTTGGGATATTACTTGACTTTTCGCTTACTGTAAAGGCGGCAACTTTAATATTCATATCTGGGTGTGGTTCGGCTATTCCAGGGAAATCAGGTTTTATTCATAATTTGGTAAAGAGTTAATAAGCTTTTTGAGCCGCGCAAACGTGTGAGCATTTCATGAAAATCCTAACCGTATACACACTGAACTCACATTTATTAACCCTTCAAGCGCATAATCACAAAATGTATGTTTTTTGTTGTCCACTAAACTATTTGAAGCCTCATAGATAAACAGTGTGGACCCAGATCAGACTGCTCCTACATGATCTGGGTCCACAATGTTTGCCTCCCTGCTTATGTTAAATAGACATTTTCAGATGTAGTTATTTTGCTGGCGTTTTAAGGACAAATAATGACTGAGGTTGTGGGATAAGATGACACAGTTACTTTTGAATAAAACCACACCTCCTTTTCAGCTTTTACCTATGCCTAAGGTTGACTAGTCCTAATTAGGCATTCATGAGGTGCCTCCTTTACAGTAAGCCAAAAGTCAAGTAATACTGTCATCCATCTTAGCCTTTGGAACATTTCCACTGTGTGTTACAACATCTGGTCTGTTTCTGAGACATGCTGTATCTACAAACACATGACTATTTCTACACTGTCCAGTATGCTATCTCCTAGTAGAATATATCTACATATGGTGAGAAGCCTATATGACCTTTCACAGAAAAAAAACTTGGGCTTGATTGTATAAAGGAGAATTTGGGTTGCCTCAATCTCTTTTGAAATTTTTGGCTAAGCACAATTTTATGAACCCTTTTGATATAGCTTGATAAAAAGTATGCATATGCTTGGAAATTGACAAGTTTTGTCACAAATTCCGTAATAAGTATTGACATTTATTCGTCTTCTGATAACCTGTGTTTGTGAATGTAAGTAAGGGTGCAAAGATCAGGAATCGATACAATCAAGTACCACACCTGACCCAGGATACCAATGAGAAAGTGAAAGACTCATAGTTAGACACCACAAACGAGAACCAAGAGGTCAGCCTTTCCCAGCAGGTGACCACAAGGCACATATTAAAAGATGCCCTCTAAGGCATAGCAAACGCAAGACAGAAAAAAAAAAAACATAAAATATCCACAAAAGAAGTGCAGCCTTGGAACTGTCAGTAAAATATTTTACTGGAGGGCTTAAACCGGTTTCACAGCACGCCAACCTCACGCTTAAATTCAGATGTGGATCAAGACACATAGATATTAGGTTTGCATGAAATACCCCTAACTTATCAATGCATCATCTCCTAGAGCATATAAATCAAGATATAACAAGGAGATAAAGCAAAGATAAGGACTCAACAGTAAATAAAGCTGAATACCTCAGCAAAAGAAATCCAACAGGTAAACCCCGGTGGGCCCGACAAACAGCCAAAGCATCAGGCCCCTATCATCTCATCGGGTTACTAGAAAGACACTTTGTCCCTATATAGAAAATTGATTCAAAAAGAAGTCTCCCATGGATTACCCAACATATTAAGCGTTTGATCCGTAAGCGAGATAGCCTCTTCCAGAAACAGAAGAAAGGACACCGCAGAGATAGACGCCACTTTAAGGAGGTGAAACACCTTGTTCAGTCCAAAATAAGGACTGCATATAACAACTACCTTCAATCGGTACTAGGCCTCAGTGATGAAGAGGGTAACATTGACACAGTCTCAGACAAACAGAAATTTGCGCCGAAAAAATTATTCTCCCTGATAAAAAATGCTAAACAGGACTCCCATGGTGTTTCCCCTCTAAAGGACAAAGATTCAGGTAACACATTTTCTCAAAATAAAGATAAAGCTAACTTATTAAATAAACAATTTCACTCAGTATTCTCACAACTATCACCTCTTAAGCTCAGCCAATTATGCATAGATAAACTTCAAGACTACTTTTCTGTCCGTATACCTAAGAGATTCCAATGCAACTATCCTAAAATGCCTGAAATCAACATTGACCTGAAAGGTATTCTCAAACTACTTTCGTACCTCAAACCAGACAAAGCACCAGGCCCAGATGGTATTAAACCTATTATCCTGAAAGAACTTAGAGAGGAAATAGCACCAGTCATTCATCTACTTTTCCAAAAGTCAATTTCTACAGGTAAAATTTCGTCAGACTGGACAAAAGCCAATGTTAGCCCGGTTTTCAAGAAGGGAAGTAAAAGTGATCCAGCCAATTATAGGCCCATCTCCTTGACATGCATATTGTGCAAGGTGATGGAGCATATAATTGCATCTAAGCTCACTCAGCATCTCAACCAAAATAATGTTCTCTACGATCTCCAGCATGGTTTCAGAGAAAGGAGATCATGTGAAACCCAACTTATTCAGCTTGTTGAAGACCTGGGCAGGCAACTAGTAACAGGTAAACAAGTTGACCTTATCTTGCTAGACTTTAGTAAAGCCTTTGACAAAGTCAGCCATCCTAAACTCTTGTTCAAACTTTCACAGCATGGAGTGAAAGGAAATACTCTAAATTGGATTAGAGCTTTCCTAGTAGGTCGAACCCAGGCTGTGGTGCTGGAGGGGGAGAGCTCATCAGAGGTTTCTGTGACATCTAGTGTGCCCAAGGGATCTGTTCTTGGGCCTCTCATCTTCCTGCTCTATATAAACGACCTACCACAAAATATACAAGCCCATGTAAGACTTTTTGCCGATGACACGGCTGTCTATCTAACAGTTGGATCCTCAGACGATAGGGACACCCTCCAAGCAGACCTCAATACCTTACAGGAATGGGAGTTGGCGTGGGACATGGAATTTAACCCTAGCAAATGCCAGGTGCTCCACATTACAAGGTCGAAACATCCATTGAACACCCAGTACTCCCTTCATGGACAGGTTCTTGAGGCAACTGACACAGCAAAGTATCTTGGTGTAAGTATTGCTAGCGATCTTAACTGGAACGACCACATCAGCTCAATAACTGCGAAAGCAAACAGGACCCTGGGTTTTGTAAAACGAAGCGTTAGGACCAACAATGAGAAGGTAAAAGAACTGGCCTACAAAACATTAGTTCGTCCCCAAGTTGAGTATGCCTCCCCAGTCTGGTCCCCACACACAAAGCATAATATAAATAAAATTGAAATGACCCAAAGAAGAGCAGCTAGATGGGTCAAAAACCAATTCTCCCCATATGAAAGTGTCACTAACATGCTGAGTGAGCTTGGTTGGAGGTCACTGGAAGATCGACGGATTGATGCCCGGCTGATAATGTTTTACAAAATTGTCCTTGGATATGTTGCGATTCAACTTCCTGCATACTTTGATAAACCCTTAAGATATACTCGCCACATGCACACTCTTTCATTTAGGCAGATACACACTGCTGCCAGCTATTACCAATATTCCTTTTATCCTGCATCAGTAGTTCTATGGAACAGACTCCCCTCTGAAGTTGTACTTTTGGAAGATCTTGACTCATTCAGGGAAGGAGTCTGCAAGATCAACCATCGGTCACCTTAATTTAAATACACTGTTTTTAACCTCTTTTACCTGGGGTGCAAGACAGTTCACCGACAAGACAATTCGCCGACACCTATTTTGAAGACAGTTCACCGACAGAATTGAAGACAGTTCACCGACACATTTGAAGACAGTTCGTCGACAAATTTATTCGTATTCAAGGATTTGAAAAACGATTTATTTTTATATATCAATCGGTATAAACAATGCTTATGACACTTTTCTTCGTAAGTAAATAATTTAGGGAACTATACATGTGATTGATTTTTAGGAGAAACGGACACAAAGCTTCTGATGCCGTACAACCGCGGATAGACTTTATTTCTACAACATTTACAAGATATGAAAGATTTGAGTATCTTTGAACAGTCACGAGGAAATGAAAGATACAAATTTATATGAACATACATGAGGAAAGAAGCATGAAGAGGAAAATGCTTACAAGTTAAATACTTACCGATGCATATATATTCCCTATAATACAACAAAATTTCCAGCAAACATTATCCGTCCGACTTTCAGATAACAGTGTAATATTCGTGTTTAACTGTACTTAGAAGACAAACATGACAACAAAAAAGAGAAAGAAAAAAAGAAACAATTTTATTTCTGATTAAGTCTAACTCCATTATCATCAAATTTAGAATATCAGAGTGAGTAATAGCAATCAGGTCTAATGATTGAGTGGTCACTAATTAATAAACGTTAGTTAATAGTGCAATCAGGCCTAATGAGCGTGTGGGAGTGGTCACTAATTAATAAACGTTAGTTAATAGTGCAATCAGGCCTAATGAGCGTGTGGGAGTGGTCACTAATTAATAATTGATTAATTAGAGGGACTCGAACTCAATGTCAGCTCAAATTACTCAACTCACCTGTCAGCTTGCGTGTCGAGTGCTTTCACGTGTATATAAGGTAGATAGCAACGGAGCTCATCATCAGTTACTCTCAACGTCTGAAAATGGATGCTGCGTGTATAGATTGTTCCAGCGAAGTCAGACCGCGTCAACATGCTCTTCAGTGTGATGAATGTGATAGATGGCAACACAGAAAATGCAATTCAGGCAAGTATTTTTTAATATCATTTTTAAGGTTATCTTACTTTGTTGCAATCGAAAAGAACAAAGGCGCTGACCAGCATCCGCATCCGCGCAGTCTGATCAGCGTTTTTTGTTATATGATCTTTGGATAGAACGATGGCCAATATAAATCTTATAATTTGAAACGTTTGAGATACGATGACTAATATGTGCAAATCCCATTATATTAGCTAGTCATTATAGCGTTGAGTCTTTTTTCAGAGGTTTCGAAAAGTTAATAATTTGAAACGTTTTAATCCCATAGTCCGGCTCACATAGGGTTCATTAAACATGCTTGCTATCTCGTTTTTCCCTCCGTAACCTAGTAAACCATACATATTTTTACTTAAACGGATGTGAGAGCTCTGACGAAGCTACGTAATTCCGTTAGCGTCGCTGTCTAAGTTTTTACTAATTATGGTACACATCGGACCTATGGCCCAAGAATACACTAGATAGATCCATCATTAGACCATTACACCCTATATGCATGATTCTATGGACTGATCAATTTATTTCTGTGGCCCAGCGAGAATATGAAATATAATACTTGTTATTCATAGATGTACTATTATTTTTCAGGAATCAGTGTGGTCCAGTACCGAGTCATGATGAAGCAACAACGAGACGGGGTAGACGTATCATCGTGGTTCTGCAAAGGTTGCACGAATAGACAGCCATCTGATGTAAGTATATGTATATATGATATCTTTTGAAATACAAGGTATGACAGATCAGCCGCCGCAGCGGACTGTTACACCCTAATTCTCTCGACGAATTTATACAAATTAATTTTTTACTATTCAATTACACTTACTAGGGAACTCAACAGCAAATGTTTTATATATGCACTTACCAATAAATGTTTTTTTTTTCTCATTATGCAAATGTACACTCTAGAAAATATTGTATATTTTGAATTATCATCGACAATTTGCATAGCATGCATTAAAAAGTATTCCATACATGCAACTTTTTGTCGTTAGTTGGTATATCGCCTTTCCAGTGTAATATAATCTGCCCGGTCTTTCAATTGCATAATTGAGTCAGTGCATGAGATTTCAAACAATGTTGTATGTTCGACCAGCAAGGTCTTATACCAGCCTGCGCATTACGCGCAGTCTGATCAGAGCCTTTGCTAGTCGCTTGAAAATTCTATGACCTGAACTCCATTTGGAGTTTCTAAGCTTAAAAGGAGGCTGCAGAGGGTCGTCCGAGTCTACAATTGTCAATATGTAAAATCTTATGCCACAGCTCATATATTTAGAGAATGTTTTACCTTTTTTATTTTCAGGCTGTCGTAAATTCTACTACAACTGAAGATGGCGAAGCACCGCATCTCGACGCTGAACTATCCACAATTATACCTGTGCTTGAAGATACATCCTCGACACCAACATTAATCTACGATGACTGCATGCCCATCCTAGAAGATTCCACCGTGACAACACTTCAGTCCTCATTCTATGAAGAACCACCACTTCTCCAGAGTTACCTTGAGATTCCCACCCCTGCTTATGAGAGCGATAGTTCGATGGCTGATGAGTTGATGGACATGGTGCGACGTTCAAATGATGAGTAAGTTTTTTTTGTTTCTATACATACGAACGAGCAAAGTGTCACAGCAAATTTTGGTATTTTCGTGGCTGCGAAATGCCAAGGTTCGTGCGAGATTGTACATACGCACAATCTCACCAGAGCCTTTGCATTATAGAAGTGTACATTTTATTCGATTAAACTATAATGAAGTATGTGACAATAATGCGAACTTCGTTTTTCTTAAGTAATTGGGTCATAAAATACTGAAGTAAGTGTTACTATAGTGCGTTTTCATAAAGTTGTTACTATAGTGCGAACTTTGTTAACTCTTATGAGTATACTCGTCGTAGTGTGCTGATCTGGGTCAACAACATTCGTTTTCATAAAGTTATTCGATCATAGAATACTAGAGTATTTTACTATAGTGCGAACTTTGTTAACTCTTATGAGTATACTCGTCGTAGTGTGCTGATCTGGGTCAACAACATTCGTTTTCATAAAGTTATTCGATCATAGAATACTAGAGTATGTTACTATAGTGCGAACTTTGTTAACTCTTATGAGTACACTCGTCGTAGTGTGCTGATCTGGGTCAACAACATTCGTTTTCAAACTGTTTCCGACAGTACATAGGCTATATCGCATGATACACTGTCGTAATCTTTTTGAGATTATCTTAACATACGTTGCGTTACAATATCAAGTGCTTTATAATAATTGAGCCACAAGATGAGATTCCCAACAGTGTGGTATATGCGACCAGCAAAGCATCAGATAAGATTGCGCACATGTCCAGTCTGATCAGGACCTCTGCTTGTCGCTAGAACGAGTGATAAGCTACTGATTCAACATCATTCAGTGTTACTAAGCTTAAAGGGGAGGCTGCGCGGGCTCGTCTGTGTCTGCGCTTGTCAAAATGCCACATTGTTGGAAATCACATGTCATTGATCATTGTTTTTTGTTTTATGTGCTATTTTTGTGTCTCGTCCAATATGAAAAAATCACATTGAAGAAATAATATAATTAAATATGTAAATATTCTAACTGACTTCATTGTTTTATGTCTCCTGTCCAACGGTGAAAATTCCTGAAACTGCTGTATTCAATTATACAAAGTCATGCATGACACACAGTATCCACTAATTTTTTTTTGAATATTAAAATGCGGCTTCGGCTCTATATTGATGGCTCCATATCATTGAAATTTAAACAAGCATATATATGCCATGTCCTATATGGTACATACAGTTGTTCCACATGTCAGGTCAAAATAAGTTGCAAAATTATTCAGAAATTCTCTGCCTATTACAGACATCTACAGATTAAATAAACATACAACGTACACAAGTATTTGCTAATTTACAATAACCAGCTATGATTAACAGTCACAAGCCATCGTTCATGTAATAACAACGTGCATGGCCAGTTCAGATAAAATCCAATTAGTGCCGAACAATCCCGCAATTACAGTAAATTACTTTGTTTTTGACATTTTAACGGCATCATATCATTTTTTGTACAAAATAAATTCGTTCTCAAACATAAGAATCTCATTTTAATTTGTCGGCGAACTGTCTTCAATTGTGTCGGTGAATTGTCTTCAATTCTGTCGGTGAACTGTCTTCAAAATAGGTGTCGGCGAATTGTCTTGTCGGTGAACTGTCTCGATTCCTTTTACCTGCACCTCTTCTGCACTAACACTATAACTTTTATCAAGTCTCACTTTCGCACTTTTTATCTCCTACAATCTTTCTTTTAACTCTTGCACTGACAGCGCAACTGCACGTAATACTCGAAATGAGGGTGCTGCAGAATGGATAGATAGATAGATAGGAAACTACTTATTGACCGGAAAACGCAGGAAACTGCCGGAAAACGCAGGAAACGCCGGAAAACACCTAAAATATATCAAAATTTGGGTCGCAGAAGTGGAGGGGTGTAACCTGGATGTATTTATGGGCCTTATGGAAGTTATGAATGATATTGAAGTCCCAATATGCCGGAAAAAATCGGCAAAATGCACCATAGAGTCGCAGTTTTCGGCGCATTGATGCGTCGGCACAGCATAAAAAGTAAACTATAATAGACGCCTGCAGTTAGTGATTGTGGCATTCAGGGCCGTCGTCGGCATTTTGAAAGTGGCACGGCCATTGAACGCCGTCGACGTTCACCGAGTGTCGAAGGCACGAGTGGGGGAGAGCACAAGAGGGGGTACGTCCCCCTCTCGTTAGGGGGGTTTGTGGGGATCTCCCCCATGATGAAAATTTTGTAATTAAAGATGACTAAAGAAGCGATTCTGTTGCACTTTGAGACCATTTTTGCTTGTGAAACTCAGCTTATTTTACAGACATTATAGCCATATTTCAAATGCCTACCACATCCCACAACCATCAAAATATCGGGTCTCATCAAAGTTAACTGATTCTTCTAAAAGTATCAGTTAATTCTGATACAGATATCCTCGCTATAGTTGTTTCTTTTATTTATTTAAAAAAACACTTTTCTTTTTTATCTTATTTTTTATCTATTGTTTTTGTGTTATTTTTTTCTTAGTTTTTTTTCTTTATATCTGTTCATTATATTTACATACATGTAACCGTTTTTCATTTTAACCAGGGCACAGCATTCTCAGGCCTTTAGATAAAAGTGCGCAATAAAAATATGTTTCCCTATTTCTTAACCAAAAACATATGTAATGGGTATTTAAAATACCGTCTCATTAAGGCGTTTTTTGTGAGAACTCAAAACAAATGCTAAAATTTCAAACAAAAGATAAGCATTGGGTACACAAAAGAATCGTCCTCATGAGACGGTTCTTTTGCACACCCATTACGAATGTTCAAACTGATGGACGAGAAAATATTCACATTTTCACGCTGAACTATTTTCTCCTATCTGCATGATTCTGTATAATAGTTGTGCGCCAAGAGAAGTCTAAAATCAGGCTGTGCCTTTAAGCTCTTCGCTGGGCGGATGATGAGGGTATTGTGCCTATAGAGTACACAGTGTAAACCCTTCAGACTGCGCAGATGTGCAGGGTGGTCTGAGTTTTAAATTGACACATGTGTAATTCTATGCTATGCTATGTCATTATTTAGGTTACGTTTAGTTTAGAAACTACACACTTTCCAAACACGCACCTTCGTCGTTCATTTCTTGCGGTGAACTCGTTCGCGATTGCTTTCAAGTCGAGGGCGTCTGTTCTTTCTTTGTGTACATGTAAGGTAAGAAGATTGTTCGTTCTCGTCTGAGTCATAGTACTCCTTAAAATAAGTTTTCACTCTGTGCAAAGCTGAAAAATGTTCTTTTACTGGAGGCATTTGCTGCTGGAATCACCAAAAGTATAATGACGAGAGTCACACTTTGAGAATAGATCGCTCGCATTGCTGGTTTGAGCTCACGTAGGTAACCAAAAATGTCTGATAATTTGATGCCTTCCTTTTTCTAACTAGTCTCTGTAGCTGAGGAAACTGTTTTTTTTTTGTTTTTTTTGAGTCTAGCTTTGTCGGACAAACCGAAGACAGGTTTTGTCGCGTCGCGGCCCAATTATACAATTATAATTAATGTCTTTAACACACATTTCTTAATCATGTTTGTTTAACCACTGCCTTTCACACCCTGCGGCACCAGCACACGGTTTATCATTTAATATTATTAATCTTTATTAATCTCAAACAGAAAGATATTGATAGCTTAGAAAAATTTCAAAGAAAATGTCTTAAACAAATCCAAGGAATCCCTGATAATACCTCAAATTCTGCATGCTTGGCGCTCCTGGGTATACTCCCTATTAAGGACATATTGAATAAGAATTTACTGAATCTGTTTGTTAACATGATTAGAGATGAGAGCTCAATAGAATATGAAATAGCCCGCAGGCAGGTGGTAATGAAGGACTCCCCTAGTGAGAGCATTTTTACATACATTCAAAGTATCTTGAGTCATTATGATTTACCATCTGTCTTCGAGTTATTGTCTAATCCCCCATCCAAGGAGGCTTGGAAACGTTTACTCTACTGCAGGGTTCATGATATGGTAGAGGCAGCCTGGAAAGCTGATATTGAAAGCAAGTCATCCACAAAATACTTAAACCCCTTAGTACTAAATGTTGGTAGTAGTCATCATATATGGTCCACTGTAAGAGATAATATGCATGATAGTAGAAGGGCACAAATTAAGTGTAAGATTTTGACGGGCACATATATATTACAGGCAAATAGGGCTACCTTTAACCAATATTCTGTAAATCCAACCTGTAAACTGTGTTGCAGAGATCCAGAGACACGGCAGCATTTTGTGGATGAATGTGCTTTCTTTGAGGCAGAGAGAAGTGTCTACATAGAGAAACTGTCAACGAGCCCGATTTTGTCAGACGACCACATTTCTTGACTGAGGAATCCTGACCTGCTTGCACAGTTAACACGTGATGTTTCACGGTGTATCGACATAGAGAATTTTGATAGTGAGGAGTTGGGGTCATTCGGATTTTACACTAGGGAATACTTGCACAGACTACATGTGAAAAGAGTGGTGGCATTGAGAAAGCTCCAGTGAACCAACGAAGACAGTAATCAGTAACTGTATATATTTGCTACACCAAGTGTATATAATTATCACCAGCAATGAACTTTTATTATACATCAGTCAGTACTTAAGGTCTACGGACTTGTGCCCCGAATAAATAAGCGGGGAAGCTCTAAGATACAACAACAACAACATGGCAAAATTGGTCATTAAAAGAGGTCTAGAAGAGAAAATGGCCCTGCAAAAACATATTTGGCCAAAAACGTGGTCCGGCTAAAACCATTTCGGGCAAAAAAAGTGGTCAGGCCATAGCCGGACCGGCCGAACCGCCGACGACTGCCTTGTAATAATTGGGCCTCGGTAAGAAACCAATTTGTAACCAGTCCGCTCAGCTACATTGATTAGCTAGAATATTATGATTTGCATGAAGCGAATAACAAAGGCGCTAATCAGACTGTGTTGATGCGCAGGCTGATCTATGCCTTTGTTGTTCACAAACATCAAAGACAGGTTTTGGAGATTCTTTTTCCGTCGATGTTAGCGAGTCTTAAAGTTAGGAAATAAGATTATTTTTCGTTTAAAGTGTTTTCCGGCACTTTTGTTTTCCAGCAGTGAAGTCACCATTCCTCTTCCCACAATACCTCATTTGCCATGCATTTTTTGCGTGTTTCCAATCAAAAAAGTTAGGAAATATCATCACTGTAAGTGTTTTCCAGCACTGTAAGTGTTTTTCCTGCAGTGAAGCTACCAACGCTAAACGACCACGATCGTTTTCGGCGGCGTAGTCATTAACCGGAGACGACCCGATCCGATCCCCAGACCTCACAGCCCCAGTTGGTCATACTACCCTCAACACAACTCCACCCATACGACCCTCTCCCCCTGACATGCATTTTAGTTATATTTTAGGTGTTTTCCGGCGTTTTCCTGCGTTTTCCGGCAGTTTCCTACGTTTTCCGGTCAATAAGTCGTTTCCTGTCTTTCTAGTAACCGCTTTCATGAGCTTCCACTCACGACAGTCTCTCTCCGTCAGTTTCTTCCAGGTTAGCTTTGGCCTCCCTGCCCCTCGCCTGTCCTCAATCTGTATATCACATGCTGTTCTGATTGCACCACTAGAACGCTCCACATGCCCAAACCAGCGAAGCCTTCTCTCTCTCAAAATGAGGTCGAGGTCCTAAATCTCAAGCTTTGCCAGTAACTCGTTTGCCCTTACTGTGGCCACGACCTATAGCTTGATAGTGCAGATCTGTCTGATCATGGCCCTATCCTTGCGCTGCAAGCGTTGCAGGTTCGTCTTGGTCAGTGGCCAAGTTTCACTGGCATGGAGCATGGCGTTCTGCACGCAAGAGCACACGAGTAGTGACCGCTATTTCACAGCCTCCACCAGCAGAAAGCATGTCACCCAGGCAGCAGAAGGAAGCTACCACCTCCAGCTTATCAGGTCCGACCTGGACTTCATTCTGTGGCCTGCCGTCAATAGGGCGGGCATTTCCCATGCACCGTGCACACCTATAATCAGGATTTGGCGCCAGTCGTTGTAGCCCTTTCTTATGCACCATATCATATGTATTAGGATTTTCACCTACTAAAATGGTCAAAAATATAGTATTTAGGGATCCTGCGGTATCCTGTGGTATCCTGCGGTAATCAGACTGAACGATTTTTTTTCCGTTTTTATTCTTTCTCGGACGATGCGAGTGCATCTAAAATTGACCTCACAAATTGACGGTTGTCGGTAAAAGCCCTAGCCGGACCGTGCTGGACCGAACCTACGATTGCACCCGAAGTTGGTATCCGGAGAATAACGGTTTTCGGTACCGGCTTTTATCACTAAACTGAAAAGTTAAGTAAATCGAGATGAATTAAAGCAAATTACAACTCTTAAACATTTTACACATGCGTTATGCATTGAAGAACCACTGAAATAAAGACAATATACAAATTAGAATGGCATTTAAGCTAAAATTATCGTCCCGATTAATTTGGTCCGCGGACATTGTTTCTGTCTGTTCAACTGCATGCAGCAGGGTCGCTCTGAAGGCACTGTCGACCTAACTATTTTTTATATGGTCACAAATATTTTCACAGTTATGACAATAATAGATCCTTTTAAAATTAACAGACCTACGCAAGTCATGAATCGGTGCATCAAGACCTACATGTGTCTTTATCTGGACCAGTTTCATCTGCCTGGTCGTTTCGGCAGTGCCAAAATAAACTTTCATGTTCAGAGCATTGTCAATGATAGATAGACAGACATACAGACAGACTGGTTGATAGAGAGATGGATAGATTATTTTAAATTCAAAGACCTGCGTCATGGACCCGTGAGTTTTAATTACTGTCGGTTTTAGCTGGTCTGCCGGACCGTTTCTTCAGCCGGGTCTGCCGGACCGTTTCCTCTGCCGGGCCGTTTCATCTGCCGGGTCTGCCAGATCAATTCATCTGCCAGACCGTTACATCTGCCCGTTTCATCTGACATACAGACAGAAAAATCATTTTAAATTCACATAGGCCTACATATATAAGTCATAGATTGGTGCGTTAGGCCTACTGCCGGTTTTGCCGAATCTGCCAGACCATTTCATCTGCCGGGTCGTTTTGGCAGTGCCTTAACAACTGCTATGCAACAGAATCACAGCTTTGTCAAAGACCGCGAGACAGACAGACAGACAGATAGATAGATAGATAGATAGATAGATATGAGAAAATGCGAGAAACAAAGGCACAAACCACTGAGCCTGCGCATCCGCACAGAGTGATCAGCGCCTTAATCACTCACCCTCTTGGGTGTACAATAATTCAACTTGCTACATGCAAATTTCCAATATTCTAATCAATCTCTGTATCTGAGCAAGTTGGCCCATCTACTATAAATGCAACGTTGCTTGCCACCTCTTTATACACAATAAATGCATTCTTCCAGAACGCAGCGTAAACACTCATGCGGTTCTCTGATTCCGGATGCTTTAGCGTTGATGAAACTGGTGCCCTGTCTATCCTTTCAAAGGCCTCAGACTTTGGCTGCGATTAATAGATGAGCTATCGCATGAGATACTATCCCGACCAGCCTGTTCATACCGATACAGAGACTTGAACATTCATGTAAATTAGATAAGCATTATATCAACGAACACTAACTTTGTAGACGTCACAATATATATGCCGATGCCGTTACGAAGTGCGCCCTCATTTTTTGTTGATGCACTGTTGAACCGCAAATTTCAAACTGTGAAGACTTTGTACCAGTTATTCACAGCGAGGGAAAAAATGGTACCGGTTCGTCACATATTCCGTACCAATATCTCACTTTGTGAAAAATAGCCCCCCCCCCCCCCCCCCCCCCAGCTGCTACATTTTGCATTCGATTCCAATTCTTCACAGTTTTGTCACTTACTAACTTAATTGCATCTGTAACGATTAAGAGCCAGTTTTCACGTCAGACTAATCTGATGTTTTAGTGCCAATTTTTCACATGTGTGAGGATTGGGTACAAGTTCTTTACACATGTGGGTTTTGATATCAATTTTTCACAAGTGATAATTTGCTACCAATTCTTCACAGATGTGAGGTTTTGGTACCGATTCTTCACACGTCTGAGATTTTGGTACCGACTCTTCACATTTGTGAAAATTAAGTACCATGCAATTCTTCACATCTGAGAAAAATTGTACCAGTTCTTCACACGGTAAAAACTCGAAGCAATATGATAAACATCTGAAATTTAAGCACGAATTTTACACCCCAAAAATTATCGAAATCGCCCTAACGTAATTTCACATGAGCCAGAAGTGGCATATCGGTACGGGTCACCCGTACCGGTGTGGAATTTATGAAGTGTGAAATATTTGGTTAGGTGAATTGGCCATCCCGACATGATCATAGCTGTTTACTGGGACGTAAAGCAACAATTTTCAGCAGCATCGGGACGCTTTCCTTGGTCGAACCAATAAGCAGAGTATAAAGTGTTTCGTCGCGGCCACAAGGGCTCTGCGACCAGCTGAGAACGCTATAAAGATCAACAAGAAAAACTATAAGATGAAATAATCATGTTATACTGGGGCGTTTTCTCTTAAATTGATTTTTGCAAGTTTATGAAATTTACTGAGTATATGTGGCATTTTTCACTTAAGAATGAATTCAGATGTCTTCTACCACATGTTTGAGGGCATGATGGGTTAGCTTTTTTTGGCCATATTTAATCTTGATTAGCGGTTTTTTAGACACCAAAATAACGTGGTTAACGATTTTTGTTCTAAAAATAATTATTTTCTGCCTAATGCCCCTATTTCACCAAGAATCGAAAAATATTATGATTCGTGAAGAATTATAAGTTTTTCAACCAATTCGTGATGTTCTTCAAAACGGTAACGAAACTGGTTAGAAACATTTACGAATATTCGTGGAATTCGGCTTGATTCAGCCTGAATCACCAAGATAATGCGACGAATTCGCTACAGTGTGCAGAAATCTATTTGGAAGTACTGCAATAAAGTTAGAATACGCTGAATGCATGCACGAACCGACCGAATATAAACAGATATTCGTTACCATTCTTGACAATTCGTGGTATTTTTTTTCTCACGATACCATTTGTGCTTGCAGGGCATCAGTTGCAAAATGAATGCTTCTCATATAACAGCTGTAGTATTGACCCAACAACTTGAATGTCAAAAACAGCTTTGAAAGAAGAAACCAACTTTGTAAAAGGAGAGGCCCTGACACTGACTCTTTGTAGCAGCAACAATCAATGAGTTAACGACAATAGAACCGACAGCAGTCGTAGCCACCGACTCTGTTAAAACACAAAACTTGTTCAGCTCGCATGAAGGCTTCCTAACTATTGCAATGCATCATCACAGAGAAACAATCATTCTATGATGAAACAAGGAAAAGAGCTCATGACTTGGAGACAGTCAGGGCTGAAGAAAATCTCAAGCTGAGTCATGGCGGGGACTGATCATTATCAAATTATGCCCCTTGCTTTGCATTAACATTCATTATGCCAAGGTTAAAGATAGATACACTTATTCTTGGTTCAAATGGTACTCAAGTGAGCGAGGTCATTTTGTTTAAAGGAAGTGCCAAGCATCAATATCCACACATTTCAAATGTGATCACGTTAGTTCATTTCGTAGCGCGAAAACTTGCGATAACATATTTGATGGTTTTGTTTATTTTGTTGCTTTACGTCCCAAGTCAACAGCTATGGTCATTGCGGGACGGTCAGTTCACTTAATTTCCTGGGCAAGCTTGAACAAGCAGTTCACCAGTACTTCGTGCACATACTTTCGCTTGTAACTGACAACAACCCTTCTTGAATGATTCAGCGGAGGGGAGGAGAATGACCGTAGAAATTATTTCATGATCAATCTCCACGAAAGTACGGGACCGGGCCGGGATCGAACTCGCGACCCCTGGATCAGCAGTCAGACTCGCATCTGTTGCCAGACACGTTACCGACTGCGCTACGCGGCCCGGTATATTTGATGGTGATAGTTGATATTAAGCACAATAGCAATCTATGTTGTGTAGATAACAACGACTGTTCTAATATCCGATATAACCTTAGAGGTAAAGATCATGGTCAAAATATGCCATACTTCAAGTGACACCCCATTCCCCCTCCTACCGGACCATTCCACCATTATTATATACCGAACTGTAAAAGAAACGCAACTACACATGTATTAGACGGATGGCTAGGAATAGGTTTGTCCCCCCGCCCCCTAGGGAATTTCGCAGACTATCTGGTAGCGAATTAAAAAACCGAGGGTCTTTTAAGAAATGTTTGCACTTTTTGCGTTGGGGCATTAGTCCGTAAGAGCCTTAAAATACGTTACTTTATCAAATTAAGAAAAAGTAAATTGAAATTTGGGCAACAAATTGAAGACATTAAAATATTTATCTCGGAAACTGATATGAATTCCTAATAGTTGGCCCTTTGAATATGCGTTTTAAGTGATACTCTGCAAGTATGATAAAGACTAAAGCTTTAGAAGGAGAAAACATAATGCTACTAAAAACAATGACAGCATGAACTGATGTACCTTGATATTTCTGTGAAAATAATAATATCTCAGCTAGTTAACTTTTATAAATGTAGCCTTTCATACATGCAACAAACATATTTTCACCTAATTATGTCACTGCACTTATTATCTTTCCCTAAGCATTCAAAAACTTATATGAAGTCTTAGTACTTCTGAGGTGCTAAAACAGAGGTAACGTTTTGAGCTAGATTTACCACAGCAGGTGCAGCAATGCAATACAGAATGAACAGAGCGCAAATGAGGCCGTTTCACTTAAATGATTCACTAAGTTTCTAGGATTAGAGTGCTTATTAAAGGATGTAACATATATAACTTGACATAATAAATGAGCAAGGGAATTGCCTTGACACCCTTTTTAATCACACAGTCAGAGGCAAGTATTTTGAATTTTAGCGTTTTCAATGGATCATGAAATGGGGCAGCCTGATCAACTTATTTACTCTGTATAAATCTTCCATAGAGCACAATATAGAGCTACTGGCTATCCTATTTTACACATTGTTCAGTTTCCTCTTTAGCTCACCTGAGCAGAAGGCTCAAGGTGAGCTATTGTGAATGGTCTTTGTCCATCGTCCGTCGCGCGTGCGTCCGTCAACTTTTTCTTTAAAGGACATCTCTTCCTAAACCACTGGTCCAAATTTAATATAACTTCACATGAATGTTCCACATGATGCCCTCTTTCAAATTGCACAAATGGTTCCACTCCACTGGACAGGAGGGCTGCCAGAGCTCCAGGTAAGAAATCCCTGAACCACTGGTCCAAATTCAAATTAATTTCACAGAATTGTTCCTCTGTATACTCTCTACCAAAATTTCACAAATGGTTCAGCTTCGCTGAACAAAAAGACTGCCAGAGCTCCAGGTAAGAAATATCTTTAAAAAAACATCTCCTGGACCACTGGTCCAAATTCAAAATAATTTCACGGAATTTTAACTCATAATGCCCTCTACCAAAATTGCACAAATGGTTCTTTGCGCGGAACAAAAGACCCCTTAGAATTCCAGATAAGAAATATCTTTAAACGAAATCTCCTCCTTAACCACTTGTCCAAAACACCCTTAAGCAAGAACTTAGCACTGCAAAAGCATATGAGCATAACAGGCTTGATAAGACGTCTATCGTTGAAAGACATCGATGCCATATATGGCAGCTAAGTTTGTGGTGTTTGTTGATAAGGACCATAGTAAGCTTCCAGCGATATACTGGTTAGCTAAACTTCATAAACAGCCCTATAAGTCGCGTTTTATTGCTAATTCTGGTTCATGTACAACTACTGAGTTGTTTATTCTTTTGACTTCTTGCCTCACTGCGATTAAAAACCATGTCATTAAATATTGCACAACAGTTTATGAAATGTTAGGTAAAAATTTATTTTGGTCTTTTGAAAATTCAGGTGAAATTCTTAATAAATAACAGTCTAGAGGATTTTTTAGCATCTAGTTTGTTTACATATGATTTCTCTACTCTCTATACTACATTACCTCATAATCTAATCAAAGAAAAATTAACAGAATTAATTGAACAAACATTTAACAGAGAGGGCTCACCTTATTTAGCTTGTAATGATAAAAAGGCCTTTTTTTACTTCTGAACAACCTAAACGGTATAAATTGTGGTTATGTCGGAAAATGTGTGATGCTCTCCATTATCTTTTAGAAAATGTATTTATAAGATTTGGCTCGAAATTATTTAGAAAAGTTGTAGCTATTCCAATGGGTACTAATTTTGCTCCTCTTGTTGCAGATTTGTTTTTGCTTTGTTATGAGAGAGACTTCGTGTTGTCTCTGTCAGACAATAATCGAACTGATATTATTGAAGCTTTTAACTCCACCTCCAGATATTTAGATGACTTACTTAATATTGTTAATCCTTATTTTGAACAAACGGTAGGTTAGATATATCCTACTGAACTTCAGTTAAATTAAGCGAATTCTTCTAATACTGAAGCTCTGTTTTTGGACTTGAACTTGCCATAACAAGTGGCATAGTTTCTTCTAAAACTTATGTTTAATTTTGAAATAATAAATTTCCAATTTCTTGGTGGAGATGTTCCTCGCTCCCCTTCCTTTGGCGTATATGTTTCTCAGTTTATTCGTTTTGCAAAAGTGCGTTCTAATGTTGATGACTTCAACCACAGAAACTAATATTTAACTGGTAAGTTATTAAAACAAGGTTATAGATATCATAAAATTCGATGTTTAATATGTAACGGGATGCGTGCCAAGGTTAGAATTTTTCCTAATAGCACAGTGGCTTACTGGTTAAGAGAGGCAGATCTGTGCTCAAAGGGTCGCTAGTTCGAGACGCCACGGAACACCGTTTTGTTACCTTGAACAAGACCCCAGTTATCCTCTGCTTGGTACTGGTTCAAAACTTCAAACCAGGAAGACAGGAAAACCTGACATGACTGAAAATATTGACTGATACGTAAAGCATCAACAAATAACGAAGTACATCTTCTCAGTGCATTAAAAGTGTTCGTTGGATAGTCAATATAATGTACATCTGTATAGCTTATTTCCATGTCGAACGGTCAAATGTTGAAGTCTCCGCATGTGAAACTGGGCAAGATGGTTGACAGGGTCTGTTATACGATAGCTCATATTAAATCGCCGCCAAAAGTTAAGGGATTTGTATTTTGTAGGAGTAAACAGAACGCTTTAGACACACACAAAAATATTTAAGCATGTGCATCTGAGAAAATTACAAACAATGACATTGTTGCATGCATAAATGTTGTAAAAATGACACTTCGAGCAAAAACTAGTCTTCAGACTGTGCAGATACGTGTACACAGGGGGTTAACTCAGTCACAGTGCGGGGTGATTCTTTATGAAAGTTGTCAATGATGCTTTATGAAAGGGTTACAGGTGCTTTATGATTTCCTTAATCAGTATAAGGTAGGTGATGGGAAACTACATCAAACGTCCGATTTTCGAAGCCCGAAAGTATTTTATTTTTATTAATTCATATAATTGAAAAGCTAAAAGTTTTACTCTGTCAGTCTTTGCGATGATGGTTTATGTGTCAGGGATTAATGAGCGGTTTAATTCAGATATTGTTAAAACCCATAACAAAAATCAGTATATTTATCAAAGTACATATTCCATCAAAGATAGTGTGCATACAACTTCAAGTTCAAACTGTATGTGTTTGAAAAAATCAATTTTCTCCTCATGTAAAACTATAAAGGGTCTATTTTAAATGACTAATATTCACAAGCCAAGAACTGGTGGTAAAGAATCAGTAACATATTTTGGTAACAGGTTCTTTACCTGTCCGAATGATGGATAACTGGTTCTTTATGAAAGGGTTCGGATGCTTTATGAAAGAATTTGCAAAGATGTCAATGGTTTTAGAATCAAATATCAAGGCAATTAGACCTATCGCTGCAGCCCTGACTTATTTATTGATTGAATTAAGACCTAACGGCCCAGTCAACAATGTTTCTGTCATGTTGGGACTCCTCCAAGAGACAGGGAGAGACTGAAAGGGCCCTATCCCATCCAAATTTGCCACAAGTCAAGCAAATCATGCCCTATCATAACGATTAAGGTTAAGATTTATTTCAATATCATATCAGTGATGCCGATGCTGGGTGCGATCTCCTGTCTGCTTGCATATTAAGCAGATAGGCAACTGACCGATCTACAGAGTTCAGATTGTAAGCTAAGCATCGCATGTGCGTGTCCGGAGGGTGGGGGACAGAGGATTTGCATCCCACCTGGAAGAACACAAGTTGTTATATGTTTCCTTAGAAATACTGTTATTGCCAACCTTGAGAAGAAGTAGGGCCCCTTAGGTCCAATTGCTTCGAAAGGGAGGCCAGGTCCGCACTGCCCTCTGTGAAAAAACTAAAATAAAGTTTTCAGGACACCCAGCGCCCCCCCCCCCCCCCCCCCCTCCAGATAGAATTTTCTGGATCCTCTCATGTATCGTAAACATCCAAAACCTGCTATCAGCATCCAGTACTGTAACATTGTATCCGAGACGTCAATATGTCTTTTTCGAAACTCCCAATAGGAGCATGTGGTGGATTGATGGGGGTGGGGTGGCTCAGCGTATTTTGAAGGGACTTAACATGAATTTTAGTGTGAGAGTTGAGCCTGACAGGGCAGAGTAGGAGCATTTGGTTTGTTCGTTTGCTTGTTTTCATTTGCTTGGCTTGATTCTTTACGTCCGAGTCAACAATCTTTCGGGCTTGTCGTGATGGGTCGACCTGGGTGGGTCCAGTACTAGGTAGCGGGTAAAATGTCTGTTTGCTTTGATATTTTTCATCCCAGTCGGATCGGGACGATTTCTTATCGTTCTGTTTTATACCAGTTTTGGTGTCTTGCTCTAGGACACAACACAGTGACTCTGACGTCTATGAGTCTCGAACTAGCAATCCTTCAATTGAGCCACTGCGCCCCACACAGGCATGAAAGATTAAGGCAAACATTGTCCATAATAACTTTAATCTTACTTGGTAGTCTACTCTTGATAAACAAAACCAGACATGCAGACAACAATTATTTACATGTTTGGATTCTCAAAAGAAACGTCTCATTTAGACGGTTCTTTTGAGTACCCAGAAGAAATACAAATAATTTTTTTTTCAAAATTCCCAAACTTACTTCGCCTAATGATATATCCAATCATGTAGAATCTAACAAAAAATCTATAAAAAGCAGACTATTTATGAACCCAGACGCCATATTTCTCGTTCTGGATACCTGCAGTTGCAGCTATAGTTCTCTTCGCTGGAGTTGTTTTCTCATAATTTGAAAATGGAACATCTAGCAATGCACAAAGCTGGTGCAGGATGATAAACATACCGGGTAGGTGGCAATCAAAAACCCTCTTAACAATCGAAGAACGCGGATAAAAATCGCAAGAAAAGGTGTTTACGATTGCCAATCGGGCGACAAATGACAATAGAAAACTCTCTTCCTATCGATTTTCGATCTTCGTTCGTCGATATTATTAACGTTTTCGATTGCCGCCTACCCGGCGTGATAAAGAAAGTGTACGACTTTTGTGTCTGTACGGACGATAATCCTCACTTTAACCTTTAATACGGCTACGCTTTAGGCACATCTAAAGTTTTGTCCATTAAAAACCCAAGCTTCATTGGTTTCTTCATGTGTATGCGAACCTTACCCTTTTTAATGCATTATCTAAGTCACATACCTCGGGGAAAGGGTGCGTATGATTTAGGGGAGGGGGTACCCTCAAGTACTCTTTCTACAAAGGCTTGGCCCCCCCTCCCCCGCATCCCGACAAAAATTTCAGGATCCGCCCTTGAATAGCTTTTGATGTAGCACGAAAAGTGATAAAAGCATGCAAGCTGGCTCCAAGGCGCTCCGTGCATTTTCTAGTTGAATTGACTTGAAATATTGGGTGTAGTTTGTAAAATTGACAGAAAACAACAAAGATGCGGACAAATCTGTGCCGTCTGTTTGCAAAAATACAAAAACATGTCTTCATTGGGTGAGTGACAATCAAAGGATGACTGGGCTTAGGTCTGATGCAACCTCAAACCGCCAGACATAAATGCGTTTGATCATTACACCCAAGTCGGCTGCTGCATATATTTTCTTAGATTATTGACTAATATATAAGCACAGAAGCAAACTGCAACAGTCTGTTCTGGGTCTACATTGTATGCCTAAGAGACTTCAAAAACATTCAGCATACGCCAAAGCAGACAGCTTTTGTTGTAATTGGCAAAGCAATTCTAAAATCGATGTTCATGCACGTTTGAAGAAAATATTTCTAGCCTTACCATAAACAAAAATGCCTTTTTTGGGCAAGGTACTTCTATTACAGAGCGGACACAATTAAATTGCAAGTTCCGTTTTAACGGATCATATTTTTTTAAAGGGGGAATACAGAGTTAAACTCCTTGTGTATTTCACGTCGTCTTATGTTGATCGATATCTGTTTCATGAAAATATCTTAAACTGTTATTGAGATATAGATAGGACTCGAAGCATGTACATGTATACGACCGTTGGACAGACATCAGAGTTGAACTTGTTACCTTGAACTTGGGAGATGGTGGATGATTGTTGTGCCAATACATTAGATTCCGGGTGTAACAGCTTCTGACCAGGTTTGAGCCAAAGTTGTGACCTTGACTTTGGGAGTTGGTGGTTAAGTGTTGTATGCGACACACCTTCGTGTATAACCATGTGAAGTTATAATCAAAATATAATGAGATTGGCCTATCCGGGCACGAAACCCATAGTTACAGTGCTAGCGTGGCTCACAGATTTTGGGTCAAAGCTGTGACTAAATTGATATTGATACATATGCGCTTCTGCGAGTAACCCTGTCTTTGGTGGTTGCGAACAAGAACGGCACAGACCAGCCAGCGCATCCGCGCAGTCTGATCAGCGCCTTTGTTAATCGCTTATATCTAGGTGTGCTACAAGCGAAAATTTAATTTTCTAGCAAGTCTCTGTAGCTAAGCAGGATGGTTTGAAACTCACTTAGTCGGAACACCGAAGACAGGCTTCTCGCGTCGCGGCCCAATTATAAAGTCTGATGAGATATGATTTTATTCATATGTTTTTAGCGGGTTTTTTTTATATTGATTTAGTTTAACTAAATCATCATTCCTCTCAATTTTCTGGGCAGCATAAGATAAGATGTGGAATTGTAGCTCTTGCTTGTTGGTTTAATTTGATTCTTTATGTCCCAGTCAACAATCTTTCCGCTATGTCGGGACTGGTCTTCCTGGTTTGAACCAGTATTAAGCAAGGATAAATGTGTCTTGCCCAAGGACACAACACAGTAACGCCGGTGAGGCTAGAATCCGCAACCACTCGGTTCTGAGTCAAGCACTCTATCACTGAGCCACAGCACTCCTTTGGAATGGTAGCGGTTGGTATGGATTCACAGGGGCAATATTAGCATCTATGACGGATATCAGTCCAGTGGTACACCTTCATGCTATCGGTAATATTCATATGAGAGTATATTTTATTGGGTCCCGTACCTCAGTCGGAGGCAAGCCCAGCTGTTCATCAAGGGTTCGTGAGTTCCATTGCAACCCAACCAGAGTCCATTATTTCCTGGAGATTGGTCATCAAAACAGATAATCGTTCATTCGCCACCTTCCGCAGATTCAAGAAGGGTTCTTGTCAGTTTCAAGTGAAAGTATGTGCAAAAAGTACTGTTTTATACCCATATTCCACACAGGGCCCGAATCCCACGAATCGCCACAAATTGACAAATTTTATATTTGGATTTGTGGCTGAAACGTACTCAGTTCGCGAAGATCTTAACTGAATCATACAGTCCGTAGTCAGTTCTTGCAATTCGTAGGCCTATTGGGAATTCGGATCAAAATACTTGAACTGTTCAAAACTTGGCCACAAAGTCCCCGATTCGAAAAATCGTGCTTGATTCGTAACAAATTCCTAATTCATTCTTGGACATTGTAACTGAATCGTAATCGATTCAGATGCGTTCTTAGGCATTCGTAGCTACTCTTAACTCATTCGTGGGTAATCGAGAGATTAAGACAAGCTATAAAACCAAGAAAGAGATAGTAGACGGACTTTCCCTTAGAGTAATAACTACCCATTCACGCGCATACACTCGAGCCAGTCCTGGAAGTGGAAACACATTTGGCAGATTCAGGAGCACAATCAGGATCAGTCAGTAACTCCTGGCTGGTGGTTTTGCTGATGGCGAACTACCATATTTTTCCAAGTTAAAGAGTCATGGCCAGGGCCTCCCGACATTAACGTAGTTGTTTTCTTCTAGCTATATAAGTAGCTGTTTTAGACACTCATGTTGCAGGATCAAGTCTACTGCTGACAAACGAGGAACATTCATTTTGGAACTGATCCCCCCCCGAAGCATGGATGGTCTTTCTTTATAACTGTCGTGAGAGGTGAGAGAAAATCTCGTGTATCATCACGATTCGTCGCGGATTTCTGTTATTTCGTGCCCAATTCGTGCTGCATTCGGCGTATTCTCAACTAATTTATGGTCAATTCTTTAACTTATAGTCTATTATTGATAGTTTATTTTACATCGTAGTGAATTCGGCACTCAGGCCGAATCCAGCCGAATCCCGCGAATATTCGTAACTGTTTCTTACCTATTTCGTAACTGAATTGTAGAATATCACGAATAGATTGGGTAAAAACAATTCTCCACGAATCCTAACATTTATTGATTCTTGATGATTGGGGGGATTTGTGGTCTGTGGGGAAATAGGGCATTAGCGCTTAGCTAAGCTTGCCCAGTAAAGTGTGGGATGCCCTAACATGACGGAAAAATTGTTGACTTTCCCCTCTCCTACCACCCTCTCCTACCTCCCAAGACCTTGTGGATGGGGTCAATAGGTCAAAATTTAACTTTTTTTTCCAGAACAACACCAACACAAACCAACAAAGACATTTGTACCGGGACAACATGCGCGGATCCAGGAATTTTTTTGTCAGGGGGAGGGCGGGGATCCAGGCTCCTCAACTTATTTTACAATTTACAGAGGGGGTCAAATGGGTTTTATTACACATTTTTCAGGGGGGGGTCCAACTATTTACAGGGGGGGGGGGTCCAAATGCTAATTTCTATAGAAACCCATATAACTATAACTTGTGATTTTCCAGGGGAGTCTGGACCCCCTATCCCCCTCTAGATCCGCAAATGTACAATGTGACATTTTGGCATGAATAGGCTCAGACGAGCCTGTGCGGCCTCCTTTTAAGCTCAGAAACTCCAAATGCTAATCAGTCAATAGTTTTTAGCGACAAGCAAAGGCTCTGATCAGTCTGTGCATATGCGCAGGCTGGTCTAAGCCTTTGGTGCTCGCACATACCACATTGTTGGAAATCTCATATTTCGGCCCATTTATTGGTGCAAAAATGCATTACGGCTGTATATCAGGACGAAATTACACTTGTCTGATAAAGAACCTGTAACTTCTTTCATAAAGAATATGTAACAACTTTCTAAAAGAACCCATAACCCGAATTTTAGGCTCATAAAGCATTTGTAACCTTTCATAAAGAACAATTTGAAATTGGCTAAAACGTATATTTAAGGAAGAATTTAAGCTTCAGATACCAAATTTATCATATAATGGTTCGTTTCCAAGCATGTTTTGCTCGATAAAACTAAGAAATATACACATATGGCATTTGTTGCAACTTAGCATCTCTTTTGTAATTGGTGAATTGTTGGACAGCTAAACTGTATGATAATGGCATAGACTATCATAAAACATGCTGCTTATATGTCTTTTAACAAAATTTGACTCTAAAACTGTCTAATATTGCCATTTTCACCCCGTGTCTGGCATGAGCATCGCATCTTGTCAAGAATCATTAACCCAAAGTAAAGAATCTGTAACCCTTTTCATAAAGCATCATTGACAACTTTCATAAAGAATCACCCCCGCACTGTGACTGAGTTAACCCCCTGTGGTGTAGGTAGTCTGAAACCAATCTGCACATGTTTAAAGGTGTACAGTGTACAAGAATACTGAACCTTTGCTTGTAACAAGTTGGAATATCTAGCGAACAATACAGGCGCTAATCGGATGCACAGTCTGTCTGCGTCTTCGTTTTTCGCACGGAACAAAGTAAGGTTTTCTCGTGGCGTGGCATAGGGGGAATTAAAGGCGATCTGCATGCGCAAATCCAGAGGGGGGGGGGGGGGCAGGTGGTCCGACCTCCCCTCTGGAAAATCACAAAAATATAGGGTCTCTTAGCAATACTGGTCCGGATCCCCTGAAAAATCACAAAGCTACCAAGCCAGCATTCAATGTTGGGCTATCATCGGCACGCCAGCGAAACGCCATTTAATTGGCGTTTTGCTGGCGGACCGCTGGTGGCGCGCTTATAGTGGTATTTGGATCCTCTCTCTCCTCAACAACTAAAAAAGAAAAAAAAATGTCAAAAGTGGACCCTCTCTGTCAAAACTTTCTGGATCCGCGCATGATCTGTCCCGACGAGTCTTGTCAGATGTATAAAATGACAATCCAAAATACATTAATTCCTTCTCTTTGGTTAGCTGTGTGAGATTCATACTGAGGTTTTTTTAGGTCTATTGCATAAGAGAGAATTAATTCCTTCTCTTTGGTTCGCTGTGTGAGATTTATACTGAGGTTTTTTTAGGTCTATTGCATAAGAGAGAATTAATTCCTTCTCTTTGGTTAGCTGTGTGAGATTCATACTGAGGTTTTTTTAGGTCTATTGCATAAGAGAGAATTAATTCCTTCTCTTTGGTTAGCTGTGTGAGATTTATACTGAGGTTTTTTAGGTCTATTGCATAAGAGAGAGAGAGAGAGAGAGAGAGAGAGAGAGAGAGAGAGAGAGAGAGAGAGAGAGAGTATATATCGATCCAGCATATGTCTACATCTGTCTGTCTGTCTGTTGGTCCCTCTGTCTGTCAGTCTGTCTTTGACAAAGCTCTGACAAATTAATTTTTATAGTAGATCTAGTTGCTTAGGCACTGCCGAAACAACCCGGAGAGAGAGAGAGAGAGAGAGAGAGAGAGAGAGAGAGAGAGAGAGAGATGACACGCTCTGGCAGACCCGGCAGATGACACGCTCTGGCAGATCCGGCGGTTGAAATGCTTTAGCAGATTCGGCAAAACCGGCAGTAGGTCCTAGTTATATCACAACTTTACATGACTCAGGTCTGTGAATTTTTTTTAAGGATCTATGTATCTATCAAATATTTCGTCTGTCTGTATGTTCATCTGTCTGTCTGTCATTTTAGTGCATTCATGTAGTCGTAATTACACTGCCAAATCGACCCCGCAAATGAAGCAGTCGGCAAACCCGGCAGATGAAACGGTCTGCCAGACCTGGCAAAAACTGATTGCTTAGGTATGTAAATCTGAAAAGGATCTGTCTGTCTGTTTGTCTGTCTGCTGTCTAGATCAGATTAGCCTGTACAAGTATATCTATCAGATGAAACAGTCCTGAAGGCACGGCAGATGACACGCTCAGGCAGACCCGGCAGATGACACGCTCTGGCAGACCCGGCAGTTGAAATGCTTTAGCAGATTCGACAAAACCGGCAGTAGGTCCTAGTTATATCACAACTTTACATGACTCAGGTCTGTGATTTTTAAACGATCTATCTATCTATCAAACATTTCGTCTGTATGTGTGTTCATCTGTCTGTCTGTCATTTTAGTGCATTCATGTAGTCGTAATTACACTGCCAAATAGACCCGGCAAAGCAGTCCAGCAGACCGCAAAACCGGCATTCAAAGCACTAATCCATGACAAAGGTCTTTGTATTTTAAAAGGATCTGTCTATTTGTCTGCTAAACTATCAATCCATTCAATCACTGACAAAGATCTGAAGATATTTGGCCATATAATAGTTATTTTTGCAGTGCCAAAACGAACCGGCAGAAACGACGTTTCACGGAATCTACCGAACAATCCGGGAGCGAGATGTTAGTGATTTTTCTCATTTTTTAATACCAAATATTATTTTAATTTGCAAACCTGTCCTTATCTAATAGCGAATCGGTGTTTGTAAAATACACATTCACATTCACGTTGATTTAAACGTTTTAATTGCTATAATTCATCTACATTTACTTCACTTTTTATGAGGTTATAAAAGCCGGTACCGAAAATCGTAATTCTCCGGAGACCACTTTCGGTCATAATCGTAGGTTCGGTCCGGCTAGGTCCGGCTGGGGCTTTTACCGACAACCCAAATTGACCAATGAAATATTCAGAAGTCAGCAAACTGCGATACTATTTTCCAAGATGGGGTTAGAAAGCACAATTGTTTGGTAATTCAAACGAATTTTAGCGATTTTCACTGATAAATGAAATAAGAATGTTCATTACTGTGAAATAATCACTTGCATTAACATGTCTGGTGTACAAAACACAAACTTTAATTTATTTTTTTTCCGGTTTCAGCCGTTTTCTCCCATTTTTATCATTGTTCATAAAATGACAAAGCAAAATATGCGATACTGACAGGTCTAAGAAACGCATAAAAGGACAGAATTTCTGTCAAACGATAGATTATCTGTCGTTTCATAGATTTTACCAATCTATAAAACGACAGATATGTCATTATTTTAACATATTTTCATGTGCTACTTTCTGTATCAACAAAACTGCAAGATGTCGGAAGGAGTACACAAGACTAGACAGGTAAAATATCATTTTTGAGAACATTCCAAGTTGATCTATAGGTGCACTTTGAAGAAAAACGGTTGTAATAAAATAGTTTTCACACTTAAATTTACCGGAAGTGCCATTTAAAACTGCAAATACGGATTGAAATTGTCTCAGTTTTCACTTTTCACATCTTTCAGCCATATTCTCGGGACCGCACTTCCGGTTAGCAACAGTTGCCAAGGCTCGCCGAATATGACAACGACGCCATTTTGTTTTTTTATCGATATTTTGATTTTTGCGTTTCCCGCAAGATAATCTTCAATAATGGCCAAATCGTAGTTTGCAGTAGGTTGCAAAAAGCATAACACGATGAAAGACAAGAAAAAACAGAGTTTTAGCTTCCCAAATAATAATGACAAACACTTAGAAATATCGGTCTTTGCAGTCACGTTAGTGACTTACGGGAATCCGCTGGCATTAGTATGTCAACAGTTGAGCAACAAGATTGTTAGACAACAAAAGAACATTTCAGTACTGATATGTTTATCACACATAGACAATAAAGCATAGACAATTAATCTGAATAATAATAATAACTCAAAACACTCAGTCAATGAGGGTGTCGCAGATGGATGGATGGATAGATAGATAGATGGATGGATGGGCGGACGGACGGACAGACAGACAGACAGACAGACAGACAGACAGACAGATAGAAGAGAATATTGGTTACTGAAAGGACCTGACCTGAACTTTCAGTGCAAAGTGAGTACATTATCAGGCCTGATCTGGGTCAAAATATTTTGAAAAGATTAACAGCAGATAACAATGTCAAGTAATGGTTTAACGCAAAGTCAAAATATATCTGTTCAACTTGTCATAACCTTTAAAGTGTCAAACAGTCTGGACCCCGATAAGGCCTGGACAGAATGTCGGTCCTGATCTTGGTCCAAACTGTTTGCAAAGAGTTATCAGCAGATGACAATGTCATGTAAATGTTTAACGCATTGTTAAAATATATCGGTTCAACTTCAGCTTGTCATAACCTTCAAAGTGTCAAACAGTCTGGACCCCGATAAGGCCTTGACAGAATGTCAAGCTTGATCTGGGTCCAAATTGTTTGCAAAGGGTTATCAGCAGATGACAATGTCATGTAAATGTTTAACGCATTGTTAAAATATATCGGTTCAACTTCAGCTTGTCATAACCTTTAAAGTGTCAAACAGTCTGGACCCCGATAAGACCTTGACAGAATGTCGAGCCTGGTCTAGGTCCAAATTGTTTGCAAATGGTTATCAGCAGATGACAAAGTCAGGTAAAGGTTTAACGCAAAATTAAAATACATCGGTTCAGCTTCAACTTGTCATAACCTCTAAAGTGTCAAACAGTTTGGACCCCTATCAGGTCCGGACAGAATGTCAAGTCTGATCTGGGTCCAATTTGTTTGAAAAGGTTATCAGCAGATGACAATGTCATGTAAAGGTTTAATGCAAAGTTAAAATACAATGTTGTCAGAACCTGGAAAAACATTTTTTATTTGATTCTTTATGTCCCATCAACAATCTTTCAGTTATATAGGGACGAGCCTTCATGGGTTGAACCAGTACTCAGCTAAGATAAATGTGTCTTGCTCAAGGACCACAACTCAGTGACACCAGTGAGGCTCGAACCCATGGCCCTTCGGTCTTGAGTCAAGCAATCTACCACTGAGTCACTGTGCTCCCATTAAAAAAATCAAAAACAATATGGATCCTGGTCAGGCCACTATGGTTGTTTTCCCAGACACCATGTATACATTTAGGAATACCCGGGGGGGGGGGGGGGGGGGGGGGGTCAAAATTGATAACTTTTTCTCATAGTTAACTTTTTTCACAGCAAAATATTGCATGCACTGATCCAGAGGGGGGGGGGGCAAGGGGCCCAGACCCCCCTGGAAAAACACAAGTTATATGGGATTCAATAGGGAATAAGCAATTGGACCCCCCCCCCCAGGAAAAAGTTGGACCCCCCCCCCCCCCCCCCTGGAAAAAATGTTCTAGCCCCTCTGGAACCTCGGAAAATTATAATTTTCTTTGAAATAAACCAATGGCATTCTGTAAAATAAGTGGAGTACTACTAAAAACTGAACTATTAAAACGTTGTCAGGGATTTTTATAACAGATGGACCTAGACCACGCCCCCCCCCCCCCCCCCCCCCCCCCCCCCCCTGACGAAAATTCCTGGATCCGCGCATGTCTTGATACAAATCTTGAGCTATTGTTGTTTCATCTATGCTGGAATGCCATATAATAATTATTACTTGGGACTTTTCTGGAAAAGCTTAGCGCTTATGACAGGCTGCATATTGTACCAATTAAAGGTGTTGAGTGTCAATATGTCAGAATTTAGATTCAAAGTAGTCGTTTATCTATCTGGAATTTGATAATATCTCAAGGTATATAAAATTTAAAGACCGTTTTAATGTGTTAAAGCTCCTAAGATATTAGAGACACTCATTTCTTTCACGTCTAAATGATCGAAAACCGATGGCCGTTCACCCCACCCACTCCCGATTTTTTCAATAATTTGTGAAAAATCGGTGCTATTATAATCAAAATAGTCGTGGCGGGACAAAAGACAATGTTTTCCTTTCGAAATAAGCGCAGACTGATGAAGAAATCGGTAAATTTGAATGAATACGGCCCATTTTTCATCATTTTTCCGTTACCCGTAATGTTAAAATTCACCGTTCACATCACCGCGGTACATTTGTTTACCTGTGTCGCTAAGGCTGTGACGTCACGGCGGTCCCGAGAATTGGCAAAGTTGACTGTCACGTGATATAAAAGGGTTGACTGGACCCCTTTTATTTTTCTTGTGTGTTGCCCTTTTGTTCCTCCGTTTTCCAGCGTCTGCTGGCTATCCAGCAACCGTTGTATTGCATATTTACATTGACAACCAAACTACGGAGGCCGTTATGGGTTAACAGATGGTTTCAACCTTATTTAGTTTTGCGCAATGAGCAATTGGAGTCGAAGCTGTCCCAAGTCAAAACATACCCAAGTATAAACTGGTGCCCTGTTATCGTCTCAATCCTAGATAGGTAGATCAAGGGGAGGGAACCAGACTAACCCAAGTATACAAGTATCCAATTCAAAATGATCCAAAGCAGAAGAATACTTTACGATCGTATCCGCCAGAACTGACACTTATTTGCGTGTGTGTGTTTTTTTGTAAAACACCTCCGTTCTGTGTATGAGACTATCCCTCCACATACACATAAAACAATTCAGAAACACGTTTTTATTCCATATCTGAGCATATGGAAATGCATTCCAATGTATTTTGAGATTCAAAAATCATTTTCCAAGTGTAATTATGTAACAAAGGTTTGTATCGGTATATTACATGGCAGGACTCATTCATTGAGCATAGCTTAGCAAGGGGGTAGGGTTGTATCAATGCTGCTTACTCGCGGGAGATCGTTCGTTAATTCGTCAGAGGAACTGTTGAACATAATGTCAGTATTTGTCTCATTTAATTGTAGTGAAATTCGCAAATCAGTTCTCAGTAAACATATAAAACTGTGCCAACATCCGCTCACCACCAAAATGCCATTCCACTATCCAAAGGGAGGTTTGATGATGGGCAGAGAGACTGTGTTTGCTGGGTTTCCAAAACCTACCCTATCCTAATCCAATCATGCGCGGATCCAGAGGTGGGGATAGGGGGTCCTGACCCTCTTTGGAAAATCACAAGTTATATCCGTTTCTATAAAAATTAGCATTTGGACCCCCCCTGGAACAAGTTGGACCCCCCCCCCCCCCTCCTGGAAAATATTGGAACCCCTCTGAAACCTTGGAAAATTAAAGTTTTCTTTGAAATAACCATTGGACACCCTCTGTAAAACTGTAAAATAAGTTGAGGACTAAAAAACGTTGTCAGAGCTGTTTTCTGGCGGTCTGGCCTGGATCCCCTGGCAAAAATTCCTGGATCTGCGCATGCCAATGTACATGTTAATAAAATACGGACAGAGTGACAAACAATAATGGGACAAAATGAGCCATAGTCGAAATGTCATTTGGCGTAACAATCAAAATGTGTAACAAGGGCCTACTCATGGGTGAAACGGCTTACGAGCGAAACTACCAAAAACCTAAAAATTAAAAATGTTGTACTGTCTTGTCTACCGTAGTTTCAACCAACTAAACGAATCCAGCTGCTGCAACCGAAACGGCCAAAAACGAACTTTATCAGAAAAAAGGAGACAACCAGTCAAAGAAGATGGCGACTTGCAGGTAGATTGACAGAGAGTTGTTTCAATTTCAGCAAAATAGCGGAGAAAAAGGCATAAAATACCCGAATTAGAGTGTTTTCAAGACCAGAATGCAATGGAAAAAGGGAGGGTGAGTATTGCTCTATTTCCGCAGAAAACGCACTATTCTAGACACCCCTGGTCTTCTCGAAAAGGTAATTAATGTTAATATGATGAGTTTTCAACATGTACCAGTATGCGGTTTTTTCGAATTGTACAATTTATTTGATACTGTAACATTTCAAACAGTATATATCTGTCGTTTGACAGATAACCAGATCTGTGAAACGACAGATATTCTATCGTTTGACAGAAATTCTGTCCTTTTATGCGTTTCTTAGACCTGACTGATGACTACAGAAAACGATATTAACGATTAAGGGACAATTGCGGTGCCCCTCTGGTATATTGGACTGCCTCAAAACCTGTCAATTGAGTCTCATTATGGTGGCCTGTCACTTGAGAATCTTCAGATTATCCAGGTAGATAAAGTTCAGAGGACAGCAGCAGGAGATGGCGAAGTACAAATAGTGTCATCGAGATGCTTGAGTGGCCATATCTTGAGGCCCGAAGGAATCGGTCCTTCCTGCTTCTCTTTCATAAGATACATTCTGGTGCTGTGTCTATAGAAAAAGACAAGTAAACATTGTACGAAATACAACCAAATTTGGTGTGTGAGTTACTCGTGTGAACGCGCAGCGTCAATTTTTTTTTGCCCCCATGCCCTGGGGAGGGGTCAAAAGGTCAAGTATCATTTAATTTCAATGACAAATTCGTTACAAAGTCAATTTCATTTTTTTTTTACTAAACTTTGTGTGTGTTCTCACAAATGAAAGATACAAAACATATCAGACGTGCTCTGAAGAGTTGTCACCGATATTGACCAGCATCTTCAATAAATCCCTACAGACAGGAATTGTGCCCGATGACTGGAAAACCGCCAATGTAACAGCAATCTTCAAGAAAGGACAGCGTTATGACCCTGCGAACTACCGCCCTGTTTCTCTAACCTGCTTTTGCTGCAAGATTTTGGAACATGTCATCGTCAGCAATGTCTTAAAACATCTGGACTGCTACAAGATACTTACCGACTGCCAACATGGCTTCCGCGCAAGAAGGAGTTGCGAGACCCAGCTAGTGACCCTGTGCCATGATTTGAGTTCATCACTGGACAAGGGGATCCAAACAGACAAGCTGGTCCTGGATTTCTCCAAAGCCTTCGATAGAGTTCCACACCAACGTCTCCTGCGGAAACTTGAACACTTTGGAGTCCGAGGCACCATATATAGCTGGATAGCATCTTTTCTATCAGGTCGAACCCAGAGTGTGGTTGTAGAAGGAAGCTCATCCGATAGAGTACCTGTAGTTAGTGGTGTACCCCAGGGATCGGTACTAGGGCCAATGCTCTTCCTCCTGTTCATCAATGACCTTCGGGATAAGATCACTTCAAACTCAAGACTCTTCGCTGATGATTGCATTGTGTATAGACAAATCAAAGGCATCTCAGACTGTGAAGCACTTCAGGAAGACCTCAATATGCTAGCTGAATGGGACACCAAATGGGGAATGGCATTCCATCCGCAAAAGTGCAGCGTGCTGAGCGTAACTAGATCACGCACCCCCACCAGATTCGACTATCAATTGAAAGGCCACGTCCTAGAGCTACAAGACAGCACCAAATACCTTGGAGTGGACTTGCAGTCGTCATTGTCATGGAAAAACCACATCGACAGGATCTCCAAGAAGGCTAACAGTATGTTGGGGTCCTTGCGACGCAATCTAAGGTCATGCAAAGAAGATACCAAAGCCAACGCCTATTTTACCATGGTCAGATCAAATCTGGAGTACTGCTCATCAGTATGGAGCCCACATCATCAAGATCAAGTACACAAGGTTGAAATGGTTCAGAGAAGGGCAGCAAGGTTTACCACGAATAGGTACAGAAACACTAGTAGTGTTTCCTCTATGCTGGACCATCTTCAATGGGAGTCACTAGAAGCTAGGAGAAGTAAGATTCAACTCACCCTTTTTATAAAGTGGTCCACGACCTAGTTGACATACCCGCATCATCATACTTGAATCCGTCGACAGCAAGAACCAGATCATCACATACTAAGAAGTTCAGACAGTTCTCTCCTTCCACAGACTGCTTCAAGTTTAGCTTCTTCCCCCGAACAATACCCTTGTGGAACTCTCTACCAGCTATTACAGCTGAGGCCCCTTCTTTGGTATCCTTCAAAGAGGGGCTATCCACCCTCTCATTCTAAATCCAGGTAAGGGCCCAGTGGTTAAGTAGCTTGCTAAGGTGGGGAGCTGTGCTGTCGGGGACGTATGGGCCCTGGTACCTCCAAGGAAGGCAGTTTGGTCTCTACCTGGCAAGTCGGCCACTGGGAAAACTTTCTTCCTTCTACTCTTTTTATGTATTTATAGATTTGACACATATTTTTCTTTTCTCCTCATTTTTATTCTACATTTGTATATCTTGTGTATTATTATATATTTCTTCTGTCTGTCTTTATTCTCTTTTATTTCATCTTTTATGCGTAACCAATAGAAGTCAAACCGTTGAATAATCGTCAAACTGTGACGGAGCAACGTACCAATATAGATGTAGATGTAGAGACGGGATTTTTATTCTGGCGTCTGGGTCATGCCCGAGGGGTGGGACTTGGGGGTACTAAGGGGCCAAAATCAAATTCTGTCCTGCTGTCTGTCCGTTATGCTATCTCCTCCTAAACCATTGGACAAAATTCAACCAAATTTGGTGTGTGAGTTACTCACGTGAATGGGGCGCGCAACGTCAAAATTTTTTTGCCCCCGGGCCCTGGGGAGGGGTCAAAAGGTCAAATATCATTTCATTTCAATTTCAAAGATTTTTATACCAAACTTTGTGTGTGTTCTCACAAATGAAAGATACAAAATATATCAGACGGAATTTTCATTCTGTTGCCTGGGTCATGCCCCAAGGATGGGACTTTGGGCGCTAGGGGTGCCCAGGTGATTAAAAATTTATTTTTTTCAAACATTGTCATGTGGCATATTAAATCAACGAGGATGACAAGCTGAACAGAATGCAAGTAAAATTTTCATCCTAGGGTCAAACTGGTGACCTTGGGCGAGGTCGTGATTTTTATTCTGTCACCTGGCTCATGCCCCGGGGGTGGGACTTTGGGGCACTGGGGGTGCCCAGGGGGTAAAATTCTTTTTTTCAAACATGGTTATGTGGCATATCAAATCAATGGGGATGAAGAGCAGAACAGAATGCAAGTAACATTTTATCCAAGGGTCAAACTGGGACTTGAGGGTGCTGGGGGGAGTCAAAAACTTTAGCGTGGGGATTTGCGATGGCGTCCCATTGACTGCGCGCTCTAGTAACTACTTTCAAATACTTTTTTTAAATACATCATTTGGCTATTTACTGAAGAAAATTTGCTCTCCACTAGAAACTAACTGATTAGTGATGAATAATCATGGACATACATTAAAGTATGGATCGGTCAGATCCCACCACTGACTACGGAATAAGCTCCCATTGAGCATCTGAACAATATATTTTCACCATTTTTATTCATACCTTTTTAATACTTGCAGATAACCAAAACTGGCATAATATCTAATGCTTTTGAATAAATTCCTGGTCACTCAGAGCTCTCGGAAACGCAGAATTATGCGTATTGGTACACACATTTTTTCCCTGGGATGCATGATTTTCGCTAGGGCTGGCTTATCGAAGCCACAATGCTAATCGATAATTATTGGTCCTTGCATTTCGATAATTAACTGATTAGTAATCGCTCAAACTTGACAGAGGGTCTCAGAACGTTTTGACAACTCTTGCATGGTCAATGACATTGATTTCCCCATCATTTTCCTAAACAACACTAAGTAGCATGTGTTATATATTCAAAAGATAATAGGTTTTAAATAAAATGTGGCACCTTTGCTCAAAACAAGTTGTCATCCACTCTGTTGGAAGAAAATTTACTTGCTAATTGGCAAAGTCGGTAATTAAACGCACAGTTGGCCATTGTTGTGATTAATTTCACGTTGCGTGACGTCATACAAAAGGAAGAGATGTATGCATTGTGTAAAATAAGGCCCGCTGTAAACGTCGGTAAAATTGAAAGCTTCTAAAGTTGAATTTAACCGCGGAGAAAACGACTTTTATGCTAGATTATTCATCTGATGAATATTTCATGATTTTGTACTACTTTAAAACAGAGAAGCGCAAGTATAACTTTTTCTAACAATCAGTTGTTGAGTTAGCCTGCAGAATACAACGTTTTACTACTTCGTTACAATAATTTATACACATCTACTGTTTACGACAATGCACTTCAAGGCACTTCCGGTCTAAACAAAAAATAACACGAGGCAATTACGCTTGGATTTTAATTGAATAAATAGACAGAATATCCATTAAAAGTAACCGATTTTTTAATTTTCATATCGATAATCGGTTTTCTTTTGTATATCGACCGATTAACCGATATTTCGATTAATCATGCCAGCCCTAATTTTTGCTAGGCGGGAGCTACGCGTACGCATATCAAAAGCCCTTTGATATTATAGATCGTGACACGCTTTTCGGGCTGCTGGAGATGTTACTATTGTCCTGTCTCTGTTGACCAATCGTATGACTCGGACTGCAGTGTAGCAATTCTGATAGGTGATTGACAGGATTACCGATGCGGGACAGTGTGATTATTACGAGGTGAATATTAAAGAAATTAAGCAAGGATTATCGGATAGTTGTTTGAAACAGATGCGCTACCGATTTACCGTTAAATAAAGGGAGAAAAACTAATTGGGTTTTGTAAACAACATCGGACTACCGACTTCAGAATTCGACTGATTAGGGATGAAAGAGAAAACATATTTAATTGCACTCGTTTGTGATTTGAGCAACATAAACCTGGAGAAAAACAATAATTTTACGGATTTGCATTTCTTCATTCGTTCATTGCTACAGCAAATAAAAGAGTCTGAGAATTGTTGAAAAAAACGGTACAGCAGTAAGCCATATACGGTAACGTCCGGCTGACAAAAGCTCCAAATGAAGCTACACTACAAGCCGTGCGAGGTTCAGGCTGAGTGTCCAAATGAATAAATACAAACAAATCACTTTTAGCAAGTAAATTCATTCATTCTAAATAATGGCTAAGTTATGTCAGTCTATTCATCGCAATCGCCGTAGACACTAGCAAGATGCGTTTTTTTAGACAAAAAAAGACTTCCATCTGCATAAGATTATACAAAACAGAGGACTGCTGTCTGTCTGTCTGTCTGTCTGCCTGCCTACCTGCCTATCTGTCTGTCTGTCTGTCTTGTTAATGAATAAGTTTAATCTTTTATTTTGATAAGGCCAAACAAAAAAATGTGTGTTCTGGTTACATGAAAAATATACCAAAATATTTTGTTTTGTTAAGTAGGAACACTCCATTAATGCTTAAAGGGTTAAATCAGTCGATCTAAAAATTATTCAAATGTATTACTTCCTGCTAAAATGGAAAAGATATTCGGTATTCACAAATTGATGAGACTCCAACTTTTTTGGAGTGGGACTTCCACTTTTTCCAGTGGGACTCCTACTTTTTGCCAGATGGGAGTCCTGAACTCCTGTTTTCATAACCCTAGTGAGAGCTCTGTCACTGTTTTCAAGTTAAGAGTTACCTGCCTTTGAACATCATAAATTATATGGTATCTCCAAACATTATGCTGGCTACCAGCTGAGCGATCGTTGCCCATTGGGCTACTTGTTTTTAGTCCAAATTATCTCCTTTCTGGAGTTATGTCCCTTTTAAAGGGTCATAATGAAATTTTGTAATCAAGATAACTCGAAATGTGTAACAGCTAGGAGCTTAAAACTTAGGCAGCAGATAGAGAATAATAAGTAGACTAGCTGGTGTTTTTTTTTTTAGTTATTGCCCTTTGAAAATTTGGACATAGAAAGCTTGGTATCTCAAAAACTATAACAGCTAGGAGCTTCAAACTTAGACAGCTGATAGAGTATTGTGAGCGCAGTGGCTAAGTGGTAGAGTGCTTGACTCAAGACTGAAAGGCCTTGGGTTCGAGCCTCACCGGCATCAATGTGTTGTGTCCTTGAGCAAGAACATTAATCCTAGCTTAGTACTGGTTCAACCCAGGAAGACCTGTCCCTTTATAACTGAAAGATTGTTGATGGGGCATAAAGAATCAAATCAAACAAACAAGCTGATAGAGGATAACAAGTAGATTACTTGGTGAAAATTTAAGAAAAAGTTATTTTCATTGTGTTATGGCCCTTTGCATTTTAAGGTTATTGCCCTTTGCAAATTTTATTTTGTAATCAAGATATCTCAAAAAATTTAACAGCTGAAAGCCTCAAACTTAGTCAGCTGATACACGCCTACCAAACGATCAGATGCTCAACCGCTGGTTGAGCGAGAAAAACAATTTGAGTGTCGTCCGGTTGAAATTTCGAGGAGCTTAAAAAGGTTAAGAAATGTTGCATGTTCTGTATATTATAATTGATATTTCTTGTCCAAGGAAGAGAATCAAAATTCGGGGAATGTCATGCAACCTCTTACGGGTCCCTACGTTTATGGTGTAAATAGGAGGTCAGAGAATTTTCTCCTTTTGTCAGATTTACTTTTTGCGTGAGAAGGTGTACCAGAAGCAGATATAAACATGTAGAAATTTGTGTTGTTTTGGGCTGTGTATTCAATTTTATGATGTGCTCGAAGTACAGGCCTGATCAAGACTGAGATCGGCAAATGGAATTCAGTAGGTTATTTTCATCGAGCTTGTGCAATATGCGAAAAATCTTGGTGGAAAGTCCCTGAAAATCTGGCTGAGCATCAGATAATAAAAAATGATAAGAAAATATAATAGCATCATTTTTCGTTTTTTTCACACCCCATAGTCAAGATAACGCATTCAGTCTGTTACATGGGCCCATACCGACTTACTATTCCCAAACTTGGCGCTACAAATTCTTAAATTCTTGAAAAAATGCCAAATAGCAAACTATATGTAATAAAATCTTTTTGCAAGAATATAAAATCATATGATGATCATATCGGACCAAAATGCACTAAAATACAGTTATAAACAATTTTGAGGTTTGTTTTTGTCAAGAAATACCACTCTTTCAGTTTTTTTTGGTTATGCAACCAGACATTCTGATGCGTAACCATAAAAAATCTGAAAGAGTGGTATTCATACTCTAACTATTTTTCTTGACGAGAACAAACCACGAAATTGTTTATAACTGTATTTTAGTGCATTTTGGTCGCATATGATCATTCATTTGATTTTATATTCATGCAAAAATATTTTATTTCATATAGTTTGCTATTCGGCATTTTTTCAAGAATTTAAGAATTTGTAGCGCCAAGTTTGGGGATAGTAAGTCGGTATGGGCCCATGTAACAGACTGAATGCATTATCTTGACTATGGGGTGCGAAAAAACGACAAATGATGCTATTAAATTTTCTTATCATTTTTATTATCTGATGCTCAACCAGACTTTTCCTGGACTTTCCACCAAGATTTTTCGCATATTGCACAAGCTCGATGAAAATAGCCATCTGAATTCCATTTGCCGATATCAGTCTTGATCAGGCCTGTATATATCACCTTCGAGCACATCATAAAATTGAATACACAGCCCAAAAAAATGTGAATTTCTACACGTTTATATCTGCTTCTGGTACACCTTCCTCACGCAAAAAGTAAATCTGACAAGAGGAGAAAATTCTCTGACCTCCTATTTACACCATAAATGTAGGGACCCAAAAGAGGTTGCATGACATTCCCCGATTTTTGATTCTCTTCCTAGGACAAGAAATATTAATTATAATATACAGAACATCCAACATTTGTTTACCTTTTTAGCTCCTCGAAATCTCAACCGGACGACACTCGAATTGTTTTTCTCGCTCAACCAGCGGTTGAGCATCTTACCGTTTGGTAGGCGTGTGATAGAGGATAATTAGTAGAACACCTGGTGAAAATTTGAAAAAAAAGGTATTGCCCTTTGAAAATTTGGACATAGAAAGTTTGGTATCTCAAAAACTATTACAGCTAGGAGCTTCAAACTTGGACAGCTGATAGAGGATATTGAGTAGATTACCAGGTGAAAATTTAAGAAAAGGTTATTTTTTCTGAGTAATTCTCCTTTGCATTTTTACGGGTTATTGCCCTTTGCAAGTTTGCACATAGAAAACTTTTAAACAAAGATTAATCTCAAACCATTACAGCTAGTCGCCTCAGTTTTGGTCAGCTTATAGAGGATGGTGAGTAGATATCCTTATGGACAAGCATATGGTTGGGGGCACAGTGTTTCATAAACACAATTTCTAGTTATGGACTGGTTTACTGTATCAAGGTGCAAATTTAAGAAAATACGTAAATCTGATGTTGTACACAGTGTTTCTTTGGAAAAATTATGTGTTAGGTATCTTACGCATGATTTTAGAAATGTTCAGCCAATCTGGACAATTATCATCATTTGCTTATTTCTGCAATCCATTATTGCTGAGGTTACACTTAATCTGATTGGTCATCCATCAACAAGACAAGTAAGTAAGAAAGCAAAGACTGATTCTAATTGGCTTTACTTTTTTGAATGTCAGCATGGTAAAGTACTGACAACAATAAACACAGCCAGCTGTGACAAAGGCTATGTATCAATGAACTTTTCACAGAAGATTTCACACCTGCTGGCTGCTGGGCGTCACACTTTAATAATTTTATACTCTACCAACTCAGCCACTGTAAAAAGGACTTAAGCGTGTAAATACCCCCAAAATTAAAGGTGAAATTGTTTTCGCTATTCATGGAAGTTTTGGCGAAGTGGGAAGGAAAAAGGCGCCTTCTTCGTCCAAATCGCCCTCTAGCGTGGTCCCTGATTGGCACATCTCATTGTTGCTGTTTTCTTTTCAGTGTTGACAACAGTGATTATATGAGAAATGGTGACTTTGTGCCCACTAGGCTGCAGGCACAGCAAGATGCGGTGAATCTGGTTTGTCACTCAAAGACTAGATCTAACCCAGAAAATAATGTGGGACTTATAGTAATGTCCAGGTAACTTTATGTAATTCATTATTTTTGAGTCTTATTTGATATTGGGATTTCAAGATTAGCAGATATACTAGGGATGGGTATCGCCAAAAAATCTGTATCGCGATATATTGCGATAGGGAGTCACGTATCGTGATATGTATCGCGATATGTTCCATGAAAATATTGATAGCTTTAGTGTGAGAAGGTGAGGTCAGTTCTTCTTTGTTTTTAACTATTAAAAACAAGTATGAATAGCTGTAACTGTTAAATAAATAATAATCAAGAATCCTCACAATTCAACACAAAAACTGAGCTGTTGTTGATGTTGGAGGTCTGTTTTTCATCTGGGATTTGGTTGGGTAGTCGGATGGTACCGACCCAAAATGTTCCTGAGATTTGTGGTACCCCCGCTAGTGGCCACTGAATTGGACAAATACATGGCTGTGTTTTCATCCAATTTGAAGTTCCGTGGTCTTTTTATAAGTCCGAAATGTTGCCATACTGCAGCTTTTCCGTTTGTGTTGACAACAATAATTCATTGGGTGCCGCCATATTTGATTTTGTAACTAGTAACTTATAAAAAATAATAAGTTTTCCCCTTAGAAAACATCGTAATATTATCGAATAACTTATTCGGATTAAATTGTGATCTATTTTATGTATCATAATAAAAATTCTGACAAAAAATCTGTTTTTGATCAATTGAGTGCAACATTTCCCGGACAAACACAGAAACATATGAATGTTTCCGAGTGAACCGATACAACAAAATCGTATCTTTTTCAAACCATATTGTGGTTTATCGATATACCGATAATACCGCGCACCACTAGTATATACCCTAAATATTCACATTTTACCCATATTTGTACTTTGCTTTGGATTAGTCAAATTGACAACCTGGCTAACAGTATAAAATTGGATCAGACTGTTCGTACATTCTGGCCTCAAGGTAATAAAACTTTCTTCATGCTCAACTGAGCTGAGCACAAAAGTTATCCTGCTCATAAATGTTAAAATGTCAACAATTGTTGGCATTTTAACATTTATTAGCATGCTAAATACAACATCTGAGAGATTTAAAGCAAGAAACTTCGCTCTTTATTTGCCGTGTTTTAGCTTTTATGAGCAGTTGAAATGGTGTGCTCAGTTGAGTTGAGCAGGAAAAAAAGTTTTATAACTTCGGGGCCAGGTTTAAGTCCAGCCTTTCTGTCCAAAAATTTAAATTAAGTATGGAAACTTTTTTTTTTATTAACTAGCATTGCTAAAGAGACCAGTAATTTTCAGAACAAGTTAAATCTGAAGAAACTGAAACACTGATAAAAGCAGGCCTCCAGAAAAGAGTGTGTAATTGATTTTTTTAAAAATTATTTCTCAACCATAACATGTGTTTTGGGTACTCAAAAGAACCGTCTCGATGAGACCGTTCTTTTGAGCACCCATAACACATGTTTTAACTGATAGATTAGACAAAAATCACATTTTTACACTCATAAAGTTGAATTTACTTGACCTATTTAAAAACTCAAAATGTCCCAGAGTGTTAAACTGAATGTGACAAAACATCTTGTCCATATCATTGATGTCGGATATTTTTCTCATTATATCATGAATATAAAGATAAAGCACTGATCATACCATGATACTGTAACAATGGTACTGTATATAGTGTGGCTTGTGATACACCAAGGGTTTGATGTGTTAACAGCAGGTTCATATGCCATGGGGTACTGGCTGGTGTCTCAGGGTTCGCACAGGCTTGAAAAATACTTGAATTTACAGGACTATCTTGAAAAGTCATTATCCCCACGCTTTTTTAAAAAAGCGATGGGGATATTGCAATCGCCTCCGTCCGTCCGTCCGTCCGTCCGTCCGTCCGTCCGTCCGTCCGTCCGTCCGTCTGTCCGTCCGTCCGTCCGTCCGTCACGCTATCTCCTCCTAAACCATTGGACGAAATTCAACCAAATTTGGTGTGTGGGTTGCTCACATGAATGGGGCGTGCAACGGCACATTTTTTTTTGGCCCCGCCCCCTGGGGCCCTGGGGAGGGGCCAAAAGGTTAAATATCATTAAATGTCATTAAATTTCAATTACAAAGTCAATTTGAAAGATTTTTTGACCAAACTTTGTGTGTCTTCTCCCACATGAAAGATATAAAACATATCAGACGGGATTTTCATTTGGCAGCCTGTGTCATGCCCTAGGGGTCGGACTTGGGGGTACCGTGGGGGGTTGGGGCGGTCAAAAAAATTTTTTCCCGTAATTCAACCAGATTTGGTGTGTGAGTTTCTTACATGAATGGCACACGCACCGGCGCCATTTTTTTGGTCCTCGCGCCCTGGGGCCTTGGGGAGGGGCCAAAAGGTCAAATATCATTAAATCTGAATTACAAAGTCAATTTCAAAGATTTTTAAACCAAACTTTGTATATCTTCTCACAAATGAAAGATATAAAACATATTAGACGGGATTTTCATTTGGCCGCCTGGGTCATGCCCAGGGGTGGGACTTGGGCGTACCGTGGGGGGCTGGGGGGTCAAAAAAATTTTTTTTCCGAAATTCAACCAGATTTTGTGTTTGAGTTACTCACATGAATGGCACATGCACCGGCACAATTTTTTGGGTCCCGGCCCCCTGGGGCCTTGGGGAGGGGTCAAAAATTTAATTTTCTGAACATGTACATGTGGCATATCAAATTAACGGGGCTGAGCAGTATACCAGGATACACTGAAATTTTTTTACCTACGATCAAACTGGTGACCTTCAATTACCATTAGATTTCTTCGAGAGCGTGGGGATTTGCGATGGCGCGCCATCGAATGTGTTCTAGTTTGAAATTAAATTTGCCTTGAAAGTACTTGAAAAACACAAGAGGCCTTGAAAAGTACTTGACTTTACAGGACTATCTTGAAAATTCATTGGAAATTAAATTTGCCTTTAAAGTACTTGAAAAACACAAGAGGCCTTGAAAAGACCTTGAATTTTACCATTTACAGGAGGATTCAACACTGGCTAGGGAGACCTAAATCAGTATAAAATTGTGGTGCCTTTATTTGGTGCAGCACAATTTTATACTAATTTTCTAAAACTTATTTCTTTTGGAAAGCAGAAGTAGAATTTTAACATGTAAATCAGTATTTTTCATAAGTTTTCAGTCCTTGAAAACAGTATGAAAGTCCATTAGAAGTCCCTGAAAAGTCCTTGAATTATACACAAACTTGCCTGTATGAACCTTGTGTCTTGTCCAGGATTTGGCACAGATAAAGGGAATGGGAGGTTTCCCAATTCATTAATGTATACCACTATCCCATCATTCTTTGGGCTCTCCCAGCATTCACAAAATACCCATTATAGCTGGAAATGTTGTCTGCTTTTTACGTCTGCTACATATATTCAAGTGCGCTTAATGCTAGATTTTTCATGGCAGCAAGCAATATGGACCCTGATCTGGCTAATCTGGGTCCCGATTGTAATATAGGCTATTATATGACTTTTTGGTTACTGTAAAGGCGGCACCTCATGAATGCGTAATTAGGACTGGTCAACCTTAGATTTAAGTAAAAGCTGAAAATGAGGCATGGTTTGATTCGAAAGTAACTGTATCATCTTGCGCCCATACCTCAGTATTGACGCAAAACACATGATTTAGTCCTTAAAACGCCAGTAAAATAATTGCATCTGAAAATGTCTATTTTTAACATATGCATAGAGGCAAACACTGTGGACCCAGATCAGACTGCTCCTACTTTGTCTATGAAGCTTCAAATATTTTTGTGGACAACAAAAGAGATACCTGTTATGGTTATGCACTTTAAGGGTTAATAAAAGTGAGTTCAGTGTGTATACGGTTAAGATTTTCATGAAATGCCCGCATGTTTGCGCGGCCCAAACAACTTATGAAATAGCCGAACCACGCCCAGATATGAATATTAAAGTTGCTGACTTTATAGTAAGGAAAAGTCTATTAATACCTAAGAACATACATTTGTAAGCTTACTGGTGGGCTTAGGGTTAAGATGAAGTTCCAGGTGTAGATTGATTCGGGAAAGTCCGCCACAATTTGAGAATCGAATCATGGCTTGGGTGTATTAAAGGAGCATTACGTGTTAGTACTATGTACCAAAAAGCTCCATTTTGTTAGCCGGAACTGGCGTATTGAAAATTAGTTCTTTAGAATTTGGGTTCAGCTCTATTAAAATGCGATTTTTCTGATTATCCGAAAAGTTTAATCAGCAGAATAAATGAAGTTTATGTTTTTTTCAATAAAATATCGCTATAGCTATATTTTATTGAAAAAACATAAACTTCATTTAAGCATGTTTTTTCTGCAATCACACTTGTTATTGTGTTAACATGGTTTGGGCGACATCAGCGTCAAGTTATATAATGTCAGCGTCACGTTATTACCTGCTTTAGCAAAGTAGATCCTCGATGTACATCCGAGGTCTGATTTCACGGAATTCAGCGGAATTGGCCGAGGCAGTTCCGATTGGTGTAGATCTTGATGTTCATTCTGACTGGATAGCTATGTGTGTATGTTAGTACAATTTTGTTATTGACTGATCTATTAATAATTTGATTCCTACATACAGTAAAACCTGTGTAAAATGGCCACTCTCAAAAAGACCAAAACATGTTTTTCAAGACCAATTATTGCTGAATGCAGGTCAAAAGTATTGCACTTTTGCAGAGTGCTCCAAGAATGCATTCTGCAATACTTTTGACCTTCATTAAGCTCCCATTTATCCTTAAGATCTTTGTTTTGTCTATTTTTGAGTGGCCGTTTTAGACAGGTTTTACTGTATTTACAGTAGTGTAGAGGTGCTAACCACCCTAACAACAGATGTAGGAAGGATCCTCAGTAAACTTCATCAAGTCCAGCCTAAAGGAAATATCAGATTCTGTACTGGGGTCAAGGTCGCTCACGTAAGTAATATTTCACCTGGCCTCTTGATAAGCGTACTAGTGTGTAATTGAAAAATAGTTTTCTTATAGCTAGCGCAAAACATATGTTGTTGGTACTCAAAAGAACGTCTGTATGAGACAGTTCTATTGATCAACCTATACACATATGTTAAAATCAATGGATAAATATATATTCATAATTTTATCATTAAAAGAGGTATTTATCTTGACCTATGAGTATGATAGCTCTGTTAATGATATATAGCTTTAACTCTTTCTTGACTGATTGAATCTACATTTTTTTTTTTTTTTTGGTAGGATCAAGTTTCCAAGTTTGCATATTTTATTGTGTCAAAAGTGTAAATTTCAAAATAATACTTTTTTTTACTCCGAAGATTATTAGATTTATATTCAAAAATTGGAAAAAAAACGATCCTTTGAAAATAGAGAACTTACAAAATTTATAAACAGCAGACTTGGTTTCATTCGGGATTGTGACCAGGTCAAGCTCAAATAGCCCTGCTCAGCTATAGAGACATTATATTTTTGCACACCATATAAGGATATCTGACATTTTACCCTGGGATAGAAAATCTTATCTTACCCAGGACGTCAAGTAGCTTCATCATGTAAAATTGCATCTTAGCGTATTCAGGGACTTGTCTGGAAGCTTATTTTAAAATAAATGAATAAATAAATAAAAACAGTGGTGAGCAAGAAAAAGAATCCATTATTCTTGTGAAGGAAAAAATCTGAGACTCGGGATCACCGTTTGTCATCAGTATTCACTCTGCAAGCCTTGTGATGCCAAACGGCAATCCTCAGGACAGATTTTTCTATCCTACCCTCACACTCATGATAGATTCTTATAATCTCAAGATTATGCAGGCAGCAAGTTTAGAATTATATTACCCAGGAAGCAAACAGCATAGGCATTGTGCTGAATCTCTGGTCTGTGCCTTTGATGTTCACATGCAGCAAATTAAGTTTTCTCAGGACAAACCCCATATAACAGTTTATAGTACATGTACAGTAAAACCTGTCTTAAGCAGACACTCATAAAGAAGACAAAAAATTGTTTTCAAGACTGAGTTTTGCTTAATGCAGGTCAACAGTATTGCAGAGTGCTCCAAAGGGAGCATTCTGCAATATTTTCGACCTTCATTAAGCTACCATTTGTCTTTAAGATCTTTGCTTTGTCTAGTTTTGAGTGGCCGCTAAAGGCAGGTTTTACTGTATATTACCCAGAAAGCAAACAGCAAAGGCATTGTGCTGAATCTCTGATCTATACATTTGATGTTCACATGCAGCAAATTAGGTTTTCTCATAACGGTTTAGTGTACGTGTACAGTAAAACCTGTCTTAAGCGGCAACTCATTAAGAAGACAAAAAATGGTTTTCAAGACTGAGTTTCGCTTATTGCAGGTCAAAAGTATTGCAGAATGCTCCAAGGGGAGCATTCTGCAATACAGTACTTTAGACCTTCATTAAGCTACCATTTGTCATTAAGATCTTTGTATTGTCTATTTTTGAGTGGCCTCTTAAGACAGGTTTTACTGTACATTACCCAGAAAGCAAACAGCATAGGCAATGTGCTGAACCTCTAGTCTGTGCCTTTGATGTTCACATGCAGCAAATAAGGTTTTCTCAGGACAAACCCCATATAACGGTTTAATGTACAGTGAAACCTGTCATAAGCGGCCACTCAAAAATAGACAAAAACAAGGTCTTAAAGACAAATGGTAGTTTAATGAAGGTCAAAAGTATTGCAGAATGCTCTCTTGGAGCATTCTGCAATACATTTGACCTGCATTAAATGAAAATCTGTCTTGAAAACCAATTTTTGGTCTTCTTTTTGAGTGGCCACTCAAGACAGGTTTTACTGTACATGTATTTACATGTAATTTTTCAGCTGGCTTTAAAACACAGACAAGGAAGAAATCATAAGATGAGAATAGTTGTGTTTGTCGGGAGTCCCATAGAAGATGATGAAAAAGAGGTATGTCTGGAGTTATATCTTACGGTTACCAGTGTACAAGTAATCCTTACAACTTGATATGCTCTGCCAAAGGTCCAGATAAGGAGCATTTGTGCACCTAAAATTGCATTTATTTCCTTACCCATCAATTTAAAAATATGTTTTGGGTGCTCAAAAGAACCGTCTCATTGAGACAGTTCTTTTGAGCACCCACAACATATGTTTCGGTTGAGAAATAAAAAAAATAATTTTCAAATATACACTCTTATCTGGAGGCCTGCTCTGCCTTCTTATGATTGCCAGCCATTTAATTTGTAAGATTCATTAATTATAAATGATTGATTGGCAGAATTAAAAGCATCATGGATCCTGAATGCACAGCAAAGGGCAGTGGCTCGGTGGGTAGAGTGTTAAACTTGGGATCTAAGGATTGCTAGTTTGAGACTTACCCAGGGTTGCCATGGTCAGGGAAAAAATTCTGGAAAATGAAAAAAAAATCCAGGTCAGGGAAAAGTCAGGGAATTTCATTTTCAGTCAGGGAAATTTAGAAAAATTGAAAAAAGTCAGGGAAAAGTCAGGGAAATTCAAAATTTTCCAAAAAAGTTGCTAGTTAACAGGCTTCTGGAAATTTTATTTTCCATAAATTGCAAGCGATATTAGAAAAGGAATTATTCTTTTCTAATATTTATGGTTTAAGATTTTTCTTTAAAGACTAAATCAACAAGCATAAATATTTTTACAAAATTAATCAGCAAGCATAAATATTTGTACAAAATTTTGGAATTGTCGATTGATGAAAATGGCAAAAATCAGCCATCCAAGTTGGTCTGGAAAACGATCGAAAGTCAGTGAAAAGTCAGGGAATATTGAAAAGGTTATTGAGTGGCAACCCTGTTACCGGAGTCGGTGTGTGTTGTGTCCTTGCGCACAACACACACTTTATCCACTGCTTTGTACTGGTTCAACCCAGGAAGACAGGAAATCATCCCAACATGACTGAAAAATTGTTGATAGGGATGTAAAGCATCAACACAAACAAACAAAATCCTGATCTGGGTCTACGATGTTAACAAAATAGGGCTGGGTTCAGATTGATAAGGCCTATTATTGCATAATGAAAAGTTCTAGGAGCTTTAGATTTTACTTGCCAACGTCTGACATGACAGATGTAGTTTTTTAGGAATGTTCAGGTAGGGATGGGGTGGGGGGAACAGGTAAATGATAGCTAAAAGATTAGACTAAAAATTTTATATTATATGGATAGGCTCAAGAGATTTTGGTACTTACAGCCTAAAAGCAGGAGAGGAGCAAGAAAAGTCTACTTTGTTCACAGAGCCTTCCTCTCCTTTTCAATGGCATAGCCAGAACGCTGAAAAATGTACGCTCATCAAAGAGAGACTACTGGATCAAGCAATGATTCTCTTCTATTGCGTCCCTTTTCAAAATGGGAACTTCTCTTAAAGGAAAGAATTCGCTCCCGAAGGGAGCGGATTCTTTCCTTTATGAGCAGTTCCTTATAGTATGGAAAATCACTTTTATCACATTAAGTGACCTCCCTTCAATGTTACTATATTTATTACGCACATGCGTAATCTGCGTAATGGGAGCTACGCCAATGCTTTGTATATAGTAGAAGCCAAACTTGGCTGCTCATTGATTTTTTACCTTATGAATATTGATACTGATCAGTATCAGCTTATTTTGCTCATTCCTTAATTAAGCATATTTTAATTTGCCTTATAAATGATTGCACATATTTATGATTTGTAATTATGTATTAGTTTAGATGCTTTATCTGTAGGGATTGTCACATTAAACAGTTCAACAATTTAAAGTATGAAGGATAAAATAAATTTTGTTTGTGACTTTTTCTATGGCAAAATGACCAGAAATGATCACGTCAGTAATAGAAGAATAGATATGAACCACTGTACAAGAAAATCTGTCATAAGGATTTGCAACCGGGCAAGGCCAAATCTGGCCTGAGCAGCTACAGAGACGGGGGACAAAAATTCCAAACATCCGCTCGTAATTACGAGTCAAATCTAGAAAGGATGAGTAATTCTACCCAAAGCTCTCGTCCTATAGGACGAGTGCTTTGAGAAGAATTACTCGAGGTTTAGGGTTAAAAATCTGAGGGTGAAACTGTTGTCATTATATGGGATGCAGTTCTGAAACTGACTGGGTAAATATCATTTTTGCAGTTTTATAAGGAACTTAATGTCATATTACATATTACTTCCTTTCGTTCTCTATTGCATATGCTTTTAAAGGACAAGTGCACATGTTTGAAGGACGAGTGAAAATTGTAAGTCTTTCATCCTGCAGGACAAGTGCAATATTGAAATATTTTTGTCCCCTGAGAGACTTATAGGGTACTTACTAAATGAATTCTTTTAACTAAAACACATCTTGAAATGTCATTCTTTACAGATTGTAAAACTAGCAAAAAAATTAAAGAAGGAAAAAGTAAATGTGGATGTGATCAACTTTGGAGAAGAGGTAATTATGTATTTTAATCCTTAATTTTAGACCTTAATACGCCAATCGCAACAAAAGTCGTCTGCTATTCTCGTCTGCTGAAATGTTTAAGAAGCCTCTATGGCAAACAGTGTGGACCCAGATCAGACTGCTCCTATAGGAACAGTCTGTTCTGGGTCCACGCTGTTTGGTCCTATACTTAATTGGTCGGTAATGTAAGGCAACTATTTGCAGCAGACGACTTCAGCAGACGACATTTTCAGATAGATTTTTTTTCTTGGCGCTTAGAATTGTTATGGGCCAGGCACTCTCACCTATATATCTACACAAGGTAGATTTCGCATAGCTTCTCGTATATAATCAATCTCTGACAACTGCGTCAGAGAGTCGACTCTTTGGCTCAGTGGTTAGAGCATTGGTCTTTTACCTGGGAGACCCGGGTTCGATTCCCAGCGAAGGCACGGGGAAACTTTTCAGCTATGCTTTACTTTGTTACGGCTATCATGTCGTAAGATGGGGGCTCACGTCCGAGATTGGACCTTTGTTTCGCCTAAAAAGGCTTTCCATCATCATAAATGATGACTCATTTGAAGAGGGGGAGTGTTAAGGGCCAGGCACTCTCACCTATATATCTACACAAGGTAGATTTTGCATAGCTTCTCGTATATAATCAATCTCTGACAACTGTGTCAGAGAGTCGACTCTTTGGCTCAGTGATTGGAGGATTGGTCTTTTACCGGGGAGACCCGCGAAGGCACGGGAAACTTTTCAGCTATGCTTTACTTTGTTACGGCTATCATGTCGTAAGAGAATTAAAATAGAGCACCTCACCTGGTTAGAATTAAATAGAGCACCTCACATGAGTGCTCATGTATTATTGAATGAGTTGGGGGAAGAGGAGACTTTCAGCCAACTTCTCCATGTTGCACATACAGATTTTGTGTACAGTAAAACCTCAAAAATTCGAACTCCGATTATTCGAAATACTGGTTAATTCGAAATAAATTTGGGACACACTGAATTCAAAGTATGTTTTGGGCGTGTAAAAGAAACGTCTCCCTGAGACCTAGGGAGACGTTTCTTTTATGCACCCAAAACATATATTTGATAAGAAAAAATTAATCATTATAATTTCTGGGGGCTATATATGTCCTGGGTATGACGTTAAACTGCATCCCCCACCTCTGGGTTAAGAGGCTGCCACAGCCTGGGTGGCAGAGCTAGATGGCAGCCATCTACACACCGATGGTTTGGCATCCTAGCTATTGTGGCTTGGCGGACGACTCTGTATAAGAACAACGGCAAGGCACACTGCCCGAGTGAGGGAACGGCGGAATCTCAGAGGCCGTCAAAGATCTGAGTTGGGATGTCAGCTAGGACAGGCGATCCCAGAAAAACCTTAGTTCCAAAAACAATCATGGCAGAATCAACATATGAAGTCACGTTAGGCGATGCTGGCAGAAACCAGATTTCTGTCAGTGGCGTCTCCGGCTTGGCCCCCTCTCAGGTGTGGGGGCAGGGTCGGGCCGTTGCGGCAAATCCAGCAAGCATCTGAGAAATTTCAGGGTGGGCACTCTTAATGTGAACACTCTAAAAGGGAGAGTCTGCGAGGTGGTGGAAACACTATCTCGTAGAAAAGTAGACCTTTGTTGTGTCCAAGAGACCAGATACCGGGGTGGTCATTGCCGTATAATAACGGGCAAAGACTCAAGGTACAAACTGTTCTGGTCTGGAAACAACAAGGGTACTGCTGGTGTTGGAGTGTTTGTGGCGGAGAAGTGGATAGAGAAGGTATTTGAGGTCAAGCGAGTCTCCGACAGGATCATCCTGGTGAAGATCATAGTCGGTCAGCGGGTGCTTTGTCTTCTGTCTGTCTATGCCCCACAGTGTGGTCTCAGTGATTCTGTAAAGGATCTATTCTACGACCAACTTAGGGCCGTGACTGCAATGATCCCAGCATCGGAATTCCTCATCCCATGTGGTGATTGGAATGGCCATGTAGGCAGTACAGGCTCCGGTTACAAAGAAGTTCATGGAGGCTATGGGTATGGCAAGCCAGACCCTGATAGTGAGGGTGAGAGGATCCTGGAATATGCACTAGCATATGACCTGTTCCTCGGTAACACATGTTTCAAGAAACGTGACAGTCACCTCATCACATACAGGTCCGGTAATACAGCAACCCAGATAGACTTCATGTTATTTCGAAAGAGCCTGCGCAAACTTGTTATGGATGTGAAGGTGATTCCTGGAGAGGAGGTTGCTCTGCAGCATCAGCTCCTTGTGTGCGACATGATGATCGATATGCCGCCCCAAATTAAGCGCAAATTCACCCCATGTCCAAAAGTGTGGAAGCTCAGAGATCCTCAAACGTGTAGCCGATTCCAGGAAGTCTTCAAGGCACATGTGCCCGCTGTGGAAACTGAAGCGGCTACTTCTACTGAGGAAATCTGGGCGAAACTCAAGACAGGTTTGCTGAAGAGAACAGAGGAGGTGTGCGGCACAACAAAGCCCCACCGATGGCGACGTGAAACTTGGTGGTGGAATAAGTAAGTAGATGATGCCATCACAGCCAAGCTTTCAAAGCATGGAAGGCTGGCAAAATATAACACTGCCAAGCGCATCTCCAGACGTGTGGTGCACCATGCACGCCACGAAGCAGACAAGGTGGTCTATGAGGGCATTGACCACAAGTCGTCTGATATCTTCCGCCTCGCCAACCAGATGAGGAAAGAGAATGTTGATGTTGTAGGCGACAAGCCAGTGAAGAATGACACTGGGGAAATGTCAATGAGTGAGGAGGCAAAGCAGAATGCATGGGCTGAACATTATGAAAGGCTTCTCAACTTTGAATTTGATTGGGACCCTGATCAACGTTGAATTTGATTGGGACCCTGATCACCTGTCCAATGAACCTCCGTTAGAAGGCCCGCCTATCCCAATCACTATTGACATGGTGAAGAAGGCCATCTCAAAGATGAAGTCGGGCAAAGCTGCAGGTCCATCAGGCATAGTGGTGGAGATGATCAAGGCAGCAGGTGATACAGGGGCCACCATGATCCGAGATCTTGCTACTGCGATTATCCGTGATGGCAAGGTCCCAACTGACTGGGAGGAAAGTTTCATTGTCTGCCTTTACAAGGGCAAGGGTGATGCTATGGATAGAGGCAACTGTCGAGGCCTCAAGCTGACTGAGCAGGCCATGAAGATTCAGAGAGGATTGTCGATGGTCTCATAAGACAGGTGGTGTCTATTGATGACTCCCAGTTTGGCTTTGTCCCAGGAAGAGGCACCACAGATGCAATTTTTGTGGTCCGGCAACTGCAGGAGAAATACTTAGCAGTGAACAAGAGGCTTTATATGGCCTTCGTGGACCTAGAGAAAGCATTTGACCGTGTCCCTCGGAAGGTTATCTGGTGGGCCCTGAGAAAGCTAGGCGTTGAGGAATGGATTGTGCGGTTAGTCCAGGGAATGTACGCTAATGCACGAAGCCGGGTTCGTGTTGGCGAGGGTTTCAGCAAAGAGTTTGAGGTGAAGGTCGGGGTCCATCAGGGATCCGTACTCAGTCCCTTGCTCTTCATCATTGTGCTGGAGGCCTTGTCACGTGAGTTTCGGGCTGGTGTTCCCTGGGAGGACCTATATGCAGATGATCTTGTCATCATTGCTGACTCCCTAGAGGAATGTGTCAGGAGGCTCTTGATATGGAAAGAAGCCATGGAGAAGAAGGGATTGAGGGTGAATGCAGGAAAGACAAAAGTCATGATCTGTGGTACAGGCCTGGACCTCTTGCAGAGTTCAGGCGAATACCCATGCGCTGTCTGTCGTACAGGAGTAGGCAACAACAGCATCTACTGCAATGGCTGCAAACTTTGGGCGCATAAGAAATGCAGTGGGCTACAAAGACTGACACCAAATCCTGATTATAGGTGTGCACGGTGCATGGGAAATGCTCGCCCTATTGACGGCAGACCACAGAGTGAAGTCCAGGTTGGACCTGATAAGCTTGAGGTGGTAGCTTCCTTCTGCTACCTAGGTGACATGCTTTCTGCTGGTGGAGGCTGTGAAATGGCGGTCACTACTCGTGTGAAAACCGCCTGGAAGAAGTTCAGGGAGCTACTACCAGTTCTCACATCCCGCCAACTCTCTTACAAGACCCGTGGCCATGTGTACAGCTCTTGCGTGCGGAGCGCCATGCTCCATGCCAGTGAAACTTGGCCACTTACCAAGACGAACCTGCAGCGCTTGCAACGCAATGATAGGGCCATGATCAGACAGATCTGCAGTATCAAGCCAGAGGATGTGGCCAGGGTAAGGTCAAGCGAGCTACTGGCAAAGCTTCAGCTTGAGGACCTCGACCTCATTTTGAGAGAGAGAAGGCTTCGCTGGTTTGGTCATGTGGCTCGTTCGAGTGGTGCAATCAGAACAGCATATGATATGCAGATTGACGGCAAGCGGGGGGCAGGGAGGCCCAAGCAAACATGGAAGAAACTGACAGAGAAAGACTGCCGTGAGTGGAAGCTCACCACAGTTGACCCTCAAGAAAGGAGCACCTGGAGATCAGGTGTGAGATCTGCTATGCGTGCAGCTAGCCAGTTACCTGGAAAGGGGCCCACTGATGTGGATGATGCCCCTGCACCTGCACGTTAATCAAAAATCCGATTATGATATGATGATATATCTTTTATTTCTACCTCACTATAATTCGAATTTTCGATAATTCGAAATAAAACCTCTAGTCCATAGGACTTCAAATTAACGAGATTCAACTGTATTTAGATGAAATTTTTGCAATTAATTGAATTCGCTTAAAATTTCTAAGTTTTTTTTTTTATTGAAGGGTAACTTCATCATCTTGGATGTTGGAACCGTTTTGAGAAGTTGGCAGGGATTGTCCTGAATATTTTTCATTGGGATAAGGATTTCGAAAAAATGACGTAGTAAAAATCATTGCAAAAACAGGTCTAAAACATTTCAGCTGGAGTTTAATTATTAGTATAATTCAACTTTTAAGTTTTACATGGAACTTTATTTTCAAAACGATGTGCCTGACTCCTGAAATCATGATAAATCCTAAACTATATCACCTTCCTTTATTCTCCTCATGCTAATACAGGTGTAACAAAGTATAAAAAAACTTGGTTCACCGCACAGATTGATAGATCTGATGTTTCAAAGATGCAAAATAATAGTACTATACCACATTGTATTTTTTCCATTGAAAAAGGTAAATAACGGTCAATGTAATACTGCAGTTTGAGGCATTTAATGTAATATACCTGTATAAAATACCCATTACCTGGATTAGTTCATATTTTTGTTTACAACGATTCTCATCTTATCTTTGAATCAACTGTACGTCTAGCCGAACGTATGTGAAACCTGCTTCATTACCAATTATTGACCAAAAAAATCCCCAAGCTTACACATGGAGTACACGGGGACAATGAGGGACATAAATATAGTAGACCTATCACCTTATCCAAACAGCCCTACATCGTGAATGCCCAATGCGATTTTTCTTTCATAACGGTCTCCAACTGTCACATTTCTAAAGATACGCATACATATTGGCGATTGAATATGTTATTTTTGCAATAGGAAAATCAGTGCAATACAGACTAAACATAACTCATGATTAAGGCATGAAACACGATCATTTTTGTGAGGGATCAGTCATGCACGGACCCAGAGAGGAGGTTGGGGGGGGGGGAACAGGTGGCCTGGATTCACCTTGAAAATCACAAGTTCTATAGGGAATAAGCAATTGAGTACTCCCACCACTGGAAAATGTTGGACCCCCTTTGGAACCAAAAAGTACAGTTTCCTTTGAAATTGACAGTTGATCCCACTGTAAACAAGCTGAGGACCCACTGTAGATAAGCTTGAGGACCAAAAAGTTGACAAAGCCTTTTTCTGTCAGATTCTGTCATGCCCCCATAAGACGAAAATTACTGGATCAGCGCATGTCAGTCATGCTTTTTAGTGAGCTTATGGAATACAATAAAGGCATGTCAAATATGCTTGGCGTAAGTATATACCGGACAGTGGAAGATTTCTGAAACAAAGCGACCAGTACATGAGGATAAATGTTTTCAGCTATCAGATAAACCCCAAAGCTTGCAATAATATATAAACTAGCACTCTGAGAAGGTGTTAAAGGGATACGAGAAAAAAGAAAGAAAAAAATTGACGTCGCTGAGGATTGAACCCAGGACCCTTTGCAGAACAAAGGAAATATTGGACTTAACCGTACGGCCACATAGATGTTTACTTAGTTGAAGGGCACTTAAAACTCTTTATTTTTTAAATACGAAAAAAAAAACAATAGGCTTTTAAAAATATACGAAAATAAACAAGCTGACACTCATAAATTGTAAAAATATGACCCCGTGTATTTTTCTAATAGTGATATATGGATAAATTCACATCCCGTTAATAAAAAACAATACTATATACCTGAGAAAGCAGACAAAAACTAACGGAAGCACGACGAGCGTCTCTTACTGAATGTAAATTTGGGATGTTACATTATTTCGGTATCAGCATTGTTTGCACTGTAAAATATGAGAAAGTAGGCGTATTTTTGGCTTCTAAAATAGTCCAGCCTTGCTTTCATGAGATAATGTAATCACATTTGCATCTTTTAAGCCTTAGAACATGTATAAATGGCCTGAAAAGACCAAACACAGACAAATATCCAAACGTGATAGTTTTGGTTACGTAATATTACATTATGAAGCCATAATTTCAACACCGTGAAATCTTGGGTCATTGGTTCTCAATGTTAATTTGCACAGCTAAGCCAAAAATTGTGGTGTCGAAATAATGGCCTCATGTTTTGTTATGGATATATTTACATTAAATCCTCACAATATCAGCCATTTTGGGGAAACTGGGGGTCATAATATGGATTTTTGCAGTATTAGGGAAGCATCCAAGAAATTGGAAAAGAGGGAAGATCGTCTTCTTCAGAAATAATGTCATTTATATTATATTCATACATTTCGAAAATAGGATTTTACAGGGCCGTTTTTACCCCTTCTTGAACTTCACCCTTTACACAACTCATTTCATTGATTTCATGAGAAAGGGTTACTTTCATAAGTCTTTATATATTCTATTATGATAAAATGATAAAAGATATATTTTGATATTGTTATTTACAGAGTGTAAATACAGAGAAGTTAACAGAATTTATCAACACAATCAATGGGAAAGATGGAACAAGGTAAGTTAATACAAGATTCTGCTGTCAACTTCAACTTTGTGTAGTCTGTTCCCATTTACAACTCATATATGTCTTCGAGGTTTTCGACAATGCGAGACTCAAACCAGCCTGCTCAGCTACAGAGACTAGCTACAAAAATGAAATTTCACTTGTAGCAAGCTTAGATATGGTACTTTACAAAACGCGAATAACAAAGGTGCTGATCAGACTGCGCAGATGCGCAGGCTGGTCTGCGCCTGTGTTGTTCGCAACCCCCCAAAGACAGGTATTCTCGCGACGAGACCCATATGAGCTGTGACGTGATTTCCAACAATGTGGCATTTTGACAAGTGTAGACTCAGACGACCCTGTGCAGCTAATTTTAAGCCTAGAAACTCTAAATGTTGTTCCACCAGTAGCTTAACAGTCATAGAATGTTCAAGTGACTTACAAAGGCTCTGATCAGACCATGCATATGCGCAGGCTGGTCTGAGCCTTTGCTGGTCGCACATACCACATGTTGGAAATCTCATACCGTGGCTCATATATGAGCTGTGACATGTGATTTCCAACAATGTGGCATTTTGACAAGTGTATACTCGGACGAGCCTGTGCAGCTAATTTTAAGCCTAGAAACTCCAAATGCTGTTCCACCAGTAGCTTAACAGTCATAGAATGTTCAAGCGACTTGCAAAGGCTCTGATCAGACTGGTCTGAGCCATTGCTGGTCGCACATACCATTTTGTTGGAAATCCCATGTCGCGGCTGATATGATGATAAAAATATAATGCTTAGGTTGCAGACAATTCACATGGAATTTTCAACAGTTATTTCATGCCTGTTTGTAGTATAGTTAAACTTTACCTCCTCATTGCTGTGGCTGATCTCACCATTGCTTTAAAAGAAAGAGACCTCATGCAATAGTGCATCAGTTCATCCGCAGTGTTGTTCAACCCAGGAAGACCTGTCCCTGTTTAACTGAAAGATTGTTGATGGAATGTAAAGAATAAAAAAATCAAACCAACAAAATCATTTTCAGTGTCGAAGGGTAATAGTTTTGACAAAACTGCAAACAGGCACGATATTATTGTTAAATAGGCAACCAATACTATATAAAATTGGCCTAGATGCGAGAAAACGTGTCTTCGGGATTTGGGAACAACAAAGGTGCAGACCATCCTGCGCATCAGCACAGTCTGATCCAAGCATTTGTTATTCACTTATTGGAAAGTATCATATCTACACTTGCTACGAGCGATATTTCAATTTTCTAGCTGGTCTCTGTAGCTGATGAAACTGATTTGAGTCTAGCTTTGTCGGAAACCCCCGAAAACAGTTGTTGTTTGTTGTGTTTTGTTTGATTTGATTCTTTACATCCCAACTTCAATCTTTCAGTTATATAGGGATGTGTCTTCCTTGGTTGAACCAGTACTAAGCTAGGATTTATAAGGCGGGTGTTGTAACGTCGGGGCCGAAATGTTGCCAATGGCATTTGTTTACCTTGGTTCCTGGATTAAATCCCGATCAGACCTAAAATAGCATCTGACAATAATCAAAACTATTGCAAGGCAGTCTCTGTTGACATGCTAATCTTAACAGGTAAGTCTGGAAATGTATATCCTAGCAGAAATGAGATCAATAAACTGTATAGTGCTTGTGTGATAATTACTTATTTGCTCATAGGAAGAAAACTTACAAATGCTGTCTGCTGTGAATTGAGCTTATTTTTTAACTGTTGCAGGTTTCAGACAAACTTGTTTGTTTGTTTTATTCGATTCTTTACATCCCATCAACAATCTTTCAGTTATAAAGGGACGGATCTTCCTGGGTTGAACCAGTACTATGCTAGGATTAACGTGTCTTGCTGAAGGACACAACACAGTGATGCCTCGAACCTGTGGCCCCTCTGTCTGAAGTCAAGCACTCTACCACTGAGCCACTGCGCTCCCCAGGAAGACAAACTTGTGGCTTTATTATCAGCCCGTTTAAATTTTCTCAATATTTGAAGTTGAATGCTTGCACATGACCAAAAAATATTTTTCTTAGGTGACTTCACTTATTTCAGTTCTCATTTGGTGACAGTACCACCCGGTCCCTTACTGTCAGAAGCTCTGGTGAACTCCCCAGTAATTGTAGGGGAAGATGGGGCAGGAGTTGCCATGCAGGCTACTGGATTTGAGTTTGGTGTGGATCCAAATGAAGACCCAGAATTGGCATTGGTATGTATTTCAACAAGCTCAGCTGATTAGCCCTAGTGGGTAGCTAATTGTGGCACTTTATTTGTTGCTATGGTATAATTTATGTCAACAATTGCAATATCATACTTTGCTCAGCAGATAACATATTTTATATACAGTAAAACCTGTCTTAAGCAGCCACTAAAAAAAAAAAAAAATTGTTTTTAGAACTATTATCACTTAATGTAGGTCAAAAGTATTGCAGAATGCTCCAAGAGAGCATATTGCAGAATGCTCCAAGAGAGCATTCTGCAATACTTTCTACCTTCATTAAGCTACCATGTGTCGTTAAGACTTTTGTTTTGTCTATTTTTGAGTGGCCGTTTTAGACAGGTTTTACTGTAGACAGATTTTTTTCTGAAAGATACACCAGACATTTTGCGAGACCAATTTAACCCCACCTGCCATTCACAATTGGTGTTAGTTCTCTCTTATGCACTTTGATAGACTATGTTGTAAACAATATGTACTCAGACCAGACTGCTCTCAAGGGAGCATACTCTTTGATTCCATGGTAAAACTATTCTTGCGTGCATTTTGAGTGTATGCAGCAGATGTAATAAGCATGCAACATTTGCCAAACAAAAACTACTGGCATAATCTGGGTTAGTGAATACCCAGAGGATGGGTTGTGAATAATTAGGGGATTACTGCTTTCAAAATTTACCATGGGGTATATTGTTGGATATATGGTTTTAGTTTTAAGAAGAAAAATGATTGGAGCCATAAAACATTTTTTCCAACATTTCCAATACCATTTCCCCATTCTAATGCACTCTAGGACAGTCAAATGTGCACTATGTTGCATCTACAGCCATGGACTACCAGCTGTATAAAACCTCATGCCATCCAAAGGAAAGCTAAGCTCTCTTATAATTCAGGGGTTACAGGGAATAGTAGAATTCACCGTGGCGAGTTGTTGATGTTACCCAATCTTCTCCTTTAACCCTTAAAGTGCCACCTATATTTGCAGTAGACGACAATTTCAAATTTTGCTGTTTTTTTTTCCTCAAAATTACAAATAAGGCATGATATTTCATGAGAATCGTCTGCTGGCAGACGATTCTCATGAAATATCATGCCTCATTTTTGTTGAAAACTAGGATAGATGTAGCAAAATTTGCAGTCGTGATCGGCGCTTTAAGGGTTAAAATAATTTTTCTAAATACCATCTGTCATAATTATGAGTCATCATTTTCATCTTGTGGGCTGGTCCATATCTATAACACTAACAGGTAGATAAATATATAATATTATAATAGTAACTTGATCTGGGTTACTGTATCACGTCGAGTGGATTAGCTCATATCATCGGAACACACGAGCATCTAGGGTGATCAGATGATATGGGCTAATCCACTAAAAGTGATGCTGTACGCCAGATTAAGTTACTATTATAATATTATTTTTTTTATACACCTTTTTTCTGACATTATTCTGATTTTATAAATTGTTTTAGTCTCTACGTTTTGTTTTCTTGATGTTACGTCATCATGTTTTCTGTCTCTGGTTCCATGCTTGAAATTTACTTAACATAACATTGCCGCAAAAACAGGTCAATGATGGTAGCCTCATTTTAAAGGATAGTGATATGGAATAAGAAAACCTCATTTCGTTGATCCAGCTTTCTGTATCAGATGACCAGAAAACAGACAGTTCAAAAGATGTATTATCATTTATAGGTATATAATAAAATTCTGTATTGTGACATAGTATACTTAGGCCTTACTGTAAATATTTTCATGCACATAACATCTAGCATATGTTTTTGGTGCTCAAAAGAACTGTCTCATTGAGACAGTTCTTTTGAGTACCCACAACATATATTTTGGTTCAGAAATAAGGAAAATAGTTTTTGTTACACACTCTTTAATAAAAGCCTATCTAACACTAACAGGTAGATAAAATTCTGTAATGTGACATAGTATACCTAAGCCTTAAAGAGACTTGGTCTGTAACTATGAACATTTTTCTATTTTTTTATTTTCTTTTTAAATCATTTGTAAAAATAGAATTCAGCTATGGTTTCACAATAAATATGTTCAGTACAGCTGAAAACTGCATCGGAAGTGAATTATAATATAAAAACAGGTGTTTTTTCTCTTTTTTATAATTAATTACATCCCTACAATAGACATTTAATTTTTAACATAAATGCTTTTGTTTTGATAGTGATAATTTGTTAAAATTTACGAAAATGGTAAAATGTTTACCTGAATTTGAGTATTTTTACTGTATTATTGAAAAATAGAATTTTTTTTTTTAAAATTAGAATGTCAAAAGTTACAGATTATGCAGCTTTAACTCTTTTTCTGCCACTCACAATTTTTGTTGTCTCCTTTCTTGTCTGCTTAGTACAGTAAAACCTGTCTTAAGCGGCCACTCAGAAATAGACAAAACAAAAGGTCTTAAAGACAAATGGGAGCTTAAAGGTCAAAAGTATTGCAGAATGCTCTCTTGGAGCATTCTGCAACACTTTTGACCTGCATTAAGCGATAATTGGTCTTGAAAACCAATTTTTAGTCTTCTTTTTGAGTGGCCGCAAGACCGGTTTTACTGTATTTCAAACATTTGGGCCCATATTGTTTGCTCCCATGATAAAATCTAGTCTGAAATGCACTTGAATATGTGGAGCAGACATAAAAAGAAGACAACATTTTAAGGACAAGAAATATTGACTGGATAATGGTTTAACCATTTCTCCATAATAACGCCTTTTGACGCTTTTGAAATATCATGTATTTGAAAATATCATAATATTTTGAATACTTTGAATACCTTTGAAAATATTATGAATACTTTTGAAAATATTATGGAAAATGGGGCATTTGCTCTTTTGGAGCAAATGCTCCATTTTCCATAATATTTTCACAAGTATTCAAAATTTAACTCAATTTTTCATGATTTTTTCAATGTTTTTTTTTTTCTTCTTTTTTTTTGTCTTTTTTCTTTAATTTTCTATAATCCTGTTACATCTCGCCTCTGAAATCCAGGCAGTTTCAGAAGGGTATCAATGTTGTCTTAAAATAGAAAATGATGTCATGATCTAAAAATAGCCTATGGAGTATAGGGTTAAGGTTGAGCTTATTTACTTCAGGCTTTGAGAGTGTCTATGGAGGAACAGCGAGCAAGACAAGAAGACGAGGCAAGAAAGGTTCAAGCCCAGTCTGTAACCGAGACACCAGGTGGTACGTCAACGGAGGCGACCAATGAAGAGACACTTCTAGAACAAGCTATCAACATGTCTATGGTGCAAGAGCCCACTGAACAGACCCCGAGTGTTCCAGACTTTGCCAGCATGTCTGAAGAGGAACAGATCACATATGCCATGCAGATGTCTTTGCAAAATTCAGGTACAGGACAGGGTGACCCGGCCATAGCCAGAAATAATAGGGGTTTCCAGATTGCATTTTCTTCTTCTCCATAAACAATACAGTAAAACCTGTCTTAAGCGACCACTCAAAAATAGACAAAACAAAGGTCTTAGAGACAAATGGTAGCTTAATGGAGGTTGAAAGTATTGCAGAATCCTCTCTTGGAGCATTCTGCAATACTTTTGACCAGCATAAAGCGATAATCGGTCTTGAAAATAAATTTTTGTCTTTTGAGTGGCTGCGTAAGGCAGGTTTTACTGTATGCTGTGGGTGGGTGCTCCTGTTAAATGGCTCAATGAGACACTGCCAACGAGCACCACAACACATGTTTTCAATGAGAAATGTGAAAAACATAGTCATTTTTAGTTGGAAAAAAAACCCTTTTCCCCCAAACTTACCTAACCCAATGTACATAGAAATGATTTGCCATAATTAAGAAATAGATCAGCTCTAGCAGTGAATTGTTGAATAATAATTCACAGTTTGGAGGTCAATTGTAAATAAGATCAAATCACGAGTGCGCAACGCATGTGATTTATCTTTGTACAACTGACCAACAAACAGTAATTTATTACTCAACATTTGAAGTCTTCAGCTTCTTCCAACTAGCTGCCATTGCACTGAAGAAATCCTGCAATAGTTGGACTGTTTCACATACGTTTACATGTATTTGTAACGTCTTTCAAGTGTCAAAATGATCTTACACCGTCTAACGCCATGACTGACGTCATTTTTGCAGTGGCAATCGATGTCAGCTTGTGCACACTTTCCTCGCGATCTGTTTCATTTTACTCAACTTTTTAGCATTGGCTATATAGGCGAGTTGTGTTCGAATGACTGTTATAACACAACTCATTTTAGTGTATATATAGGATATAATTCATTTTACTGTAATTGATCTTAAAATTTAAAATCTTAGTCCTTTTTATACCCCGCCACTAAAGTGTGGCGAGGTATTATGTTATACCCTTCGGTGTCTGTCCGTCCGTCCATCCGTGCTCACCATTTCCGATGGATAACTTGAGTATTTATTCACGGAATTTTTTCAAATTTTGCATACATATTGTTATCGGCGATGAGTGGTGTGGGATTGTTAATGGGCAAAATCCGTCCATTTTTAACGGAGTTACTGCCCTTTTTCGTATTGGAAAAATGGTTTCTGGCCTGTTATTCCTTTACTATTCATGATATCTGAATGAAACTTCACAGATATGTTGCACATGAAAGGTTACATATTGTGACTAAGGACCGTCACTCTGACCTTCCCAGTTTGTGAGTTATCCGCCCTTGATAGGTCTGAAAAAAGGTTTTTGACCTATTGTTCCTTTACTATGTGGAATATCTGAATATAACTTCACAGATATGTTTCACATCAAAGGTAACATATTGTGACTAAGAACCGTCACTCTTACCTTTCCCGTTTGTGAGTTATCCGCCCTTGATTGAATTAAAAAATGTTTTTTCCCCGTAGTTCCTTTACTATGTGGAATATTTAAATGAAACTTTACAGATATGTTTCACATCAAAGGTTACATACTGTGACAAAGAACCATCACTCTAACCTTTCCATTTCATGAGTTATCTGCCCTTGATTGATCTGAAAAATGGTTTTTGACCTGTAGTTCATTTACTATATGGAATATCTGAATGAAACTTCACAGATATGTTGATCATCAAAGGTTACATATTGTGACTAAGGATCTTCACTCTTACCTTTCCAGTTCATGAGTTATCTACCCTTGATTGATCTGAAAAATGGTTTTTGACCTGTAGTTCATTTACTATATGGAATATCTGAATGAAACTTCACAGATATGTTGAACATCAAAGGTTACATATTTTTAGTAAGGACCGTCACCCTTACCTTTCCAGTTCATGAGTTATCCGCCCTTGATTGATCTGAAAAATGGTTTTTGACCTGTAGTTCATTTACTTTATGGAGTATCAGAATGAAACTTCACAGATATGTTGACCATCAAAGGTTACATATTGTGACTAAGGACGTCATATCACTGTCTATCTCAGTTCTGTTGCTATTTAGGCATTATATATCTCACAAAATAACTTTTGGTGCCCCCAGCAGTGGCGGGGTATTACGCAGTGCTTGCGGTGCTTTTATTTCTGTATTTTTTTCTTTCAGAAAACATTTACATACAGGCCTTTAGTTTAGAGTGTGTACCAAAAAATTAATTTTCCCTCTTCTCAATTAAAACATTATTATGGGTACTCAAAAGAACCGTCTCAATGAGATGGTTCTTTTAAGCACCCAAAACTTGTGTTAAAAGTAATTGGTAAGAAAATATTTACAATTTTACACTAAAAAATTTTGTTTATCTAAAAATGGTCCCATTCATATGTGGTCCAGGTCATATCTATAAACCCCAAACATATCATTATAACAGTGCTCAGGCTTCCAGATAAGAGTGTAACTGAAAATTATTTTCTTATTTCTCAACGGAAACATATGTTGTGGGTACTCAAAAGAACCATCTCAATGAGACAATTCTTTTGAGCACCCAAAACATATGTTAAAAGTGATGGGTAAGAAAATATTAACAATTTTACACTCAACAATTTTGTTTATCTAAATCTGTGGTATAAAATGGTCTCGTTCATATGTGGTTCATGAACCCCGAACATACCATTATAACAGCGCTACTGGAATTTGAGTCAATAGCTGCTATTGCATTATTATTAACCTAGTTTTTTGTCCAATGGAATAAGTGATTCAATAGCAATCATTTCTTTTGCCAGCATTTGTCCATTTATTTTTTTTATAATCTACAGAGAAAACCTGCATGAATCGGCTTCTCAAAAATAGACAAAACAAAGATCTTAATGACAAATGGTAGCTTAATGAAGGTCGAAAATATTGCAGAATGCTCGCCTAAAAGCATTCTGCAATACTTATTACCTGCATTAAGCGATAATTGGTCTTGAAAACCATTTGTGGTCTTTTTGAGAGTGGCCGTTTTACACAGGTTTTACTGTATACATTTTTAGCTCACCTGTTTGAATCAGTCATTATCTGGCATGCATCATCAGTCATGCATTGTCAACAATTTCCTTTGTGCAATACCTTGTATTCTTGCACACCGGATGAGGATATCTGAGATTTTACCCTGGGATAGAAAATCTTATTTAACCCATGCTATCTTACCCAGGCCGTCAAGTCATCATGCGAAATTGCATCTTAGCGTATTCAGGGACTTCTGGAAGCTTATTTTAAAATAAGAAGAAAAACAAAATCCATTATTCATGTGAGGGTAGGATAGATAAATCCATCCCTCGGGATCACCATTTGTCATCACTCGGCAAGCCTCGTGATGCCAAACAGCCATCCTCGGGACAGATTTTGCTATCCTACTCTCACACTCATGATAGATTCTTATATTGTTTATAATTTTGCTCTGGATTATATGCAGAAACGTTTAATTGTGTTTCCTGTGAAGCATGGCAGACTCAAAGGGATCTTGTCTTCATCAGCAGCATCACACATTCACAGGTTTAGATAAACAAAAAAAATCAGCGTAAAATTGTCAATATTCTCTTACCCATAATTTTTAGGATATGTTTTGGGTGCTCAAAAAAACTGTCTCAATGAGACATATGTTTGGTTGAGAAATAAAAAAAAAATTCTGTTAGGCACTCTTAACTAAAGTCCTGACACATTGGTCAATTGTATTTGAAATTTAATGGCCAGTAAAGCATTGTAAAATACAGGTTTGATTTGAAAGATCATAGGCAAAATTATGACTGAGTTATGACCCTTTTCTGACTTAGGTTTTAACAGGCAACACATCAGATTCTCTAGATTCTAGTTCAAATCATTTGGCAAGTCGTACGTTTTCTCATATGTTAGGTTGGCAATACCTTCAGATGCAATTTTCTTTGTAAACAGTGCAAACTCTCGTGAAATTCTGCACTCAGTGAAATCTCATTTAAGTGTAAATTGTCAGAGTTAGGCATTAGGTTAATCATTTTCCTGCCAGTCATGACTTTTGTGGTCTGCTCCTCCAGTCTGCTTTTGTTCTTAGGTAAGGTAGCTTATATTGCAAATGATAAGAATCCAGCTCAGACTGAGCAGTTCAGTCTGATCAGGGTTCATAGTGTTTGCTTCCATGATAAAATCTAGTCTCGAGTGCGCTTGAATTTTTGCAGCAGACGTAAAAGGCAGGTGGCATTTTCAGGACAAAAATACAGTAAAACCTGTGTAAAATGGCTACTCAAAAATAGACAAAACACAGATCTTAATGACAAATGGTATCCTAATGAAGGTCAAAAGTATTGCAGAATGCTCCCCTTGGAGCATTCTGCAATACTTTTGAGCTGCATTAAGCAATAATTGGTCTTGAAAACCAATTTTCTGTCTTATTGAGAATGACCGTTTTACACAGGTTTTACTGTATTGGCTGAATAAGGCTTAACCCTTAAAGCGCCAAGAAAAAAATGCATCTGAAAATGGCGTCTGCTGAAGTCGTCTGCTGCAAATAATTGGTATAGAAGCAAACAGCGTGGACACACAACAGACTGCTCCTATAGGAGCAGTCTGACCTGGGTACACACGGTTTGTCATAGAGGCTTCTTAAACATTTCAGCAGACGAGTAAAGCAGACAACTTTTGTTGCGATTGACGCATTAAGGTTTAATAATGAGTATTTATTTGTAGCTGATAACACAGCCAGCAACACACCAGCTCCTATGGATGTTGAGGGAGATAAGGATAAAGATGTGAAGGTAAATCTAGAATTATACGAGTTTTGAATGTCGTCTGCTGAATACCTTAGCCAACAGTTTGGACCCAGATCACTGGATCTAAACTGTTTGACACTCTGATAGTATTTCTGAAAGAATTTTGCTTAAAAAGATAATTTTGAAAAAGTCAGCAGACGATAACAAAAGCATGAAAAATTACCCAGCATGCAGAGTTAAATATTTCAGTGAATAGTGTCTCTTTTCAGCCTTCTATGCTGGTTTCTCTCAATGTTTTATATCTTTGATATCACTTTCTAGATTGTATAGGTAGGAATTAGAGTGCAGTGTCTCAGTTGATAGAGTGTTAGACTAGAGATCGAAGGGTAACTGGGTTGCTAGATGGAGACTAGCTGCCGGCAGAGTCACTGTGTTGTGTCCTTGAGCAAGACACTTTATCGGCTGCCAAGTACTAGTTCAACCCAGGAAGATCTGTCCAGACATAACTGAAAAATTGTTGACTGGGATGTAAAGAATCAAAACAAACAAAGTATTGTCTGAAGGGCTTTTGCTCTTTGCAAATAGTTTGCCCAGATAAGGCCAGACAAAACATTCGGACTGATCTCGATTCTAACTGTTTAACTCTTTACCTACTAGTGTCGACTGCTGATAACCTTTTGAAAACAGATTGGACCCAGATTAGGTACGACAAAATGCCTGATCTGGATACAAGTCAAAGTCAAAATTATTTTATTTCTCTGGTACACACTGTATACAGCTAGAGATTCAACATATTCTATACATATAACATAGTAGCATATTTTAGAATATAGAGGTCACATGAACGTGTATTATAAGTCATAGCATATATATATATATATTTATTTATATGTATTAGAAAATTACTGAACATATTTTGGAATGTTAATTAAACTTCCTTGGGAGACTAACTCAGGCTTTCTAGTGGGCCCTACTTTTCCTATTTTTCCTCCTTTTCCCTACTTTTTTGATCTGCTCCTAAATGCCCTACTATCCCTACTTTTTCACTCTAAAATGTCATTTACACGAAAAAATCCAGAAATTTTTCCTCATCCGCTTTGCTCGCTCGGTGTTTATAAATTAACTTCTATAATCATACAGGGAGCCCGCCACTTAACACCTCAATTTTTTATGTTTAGCCTAAAAGTCTCTCTATTTGGCTAGTACTATTGTCACAAGTATTACCCTGCTCATTTAATCTGAAATTACTTATTTCAAACAACTCGTTGTAATGAATTTTATATTTGGAAAAGCCCTACTATCCCTACTTTTTTACACCCATAATCCCTACTTTTTCACTACTTTTTCCAATTTTTTCCCCCTACTTTTTCCCTACTTTTCTGTTGATGGGCACTTGAAAGCCTGCTAACTATATATTTAACAATTTAGTCAGCACTGCAAAATAAAGTGCATATCTCGAGCACATTAGTGCATTTGGTTTTGTGTAAATATAATAATCAGTATATCTATTTCATATATAACTAAAGGGTTTATTACTCATTTTGCTATTATCATTTGGTATGATTTTCAATAAAGCACATGTTGCATTTGCTAGACATCGCCTCGGTGAGTATCACATAACCGTAGCATTGAGGATTCTGTATACACAAACAGTGGGTACGGTAAATGTTCTAAAATTTCGAACACTCTAAAATTACGAACACCTAAAATTATCGCCGAAAATAATTTTTAAAACATCCTAAAAAATCGAACACTGCCCTTTTTCGGAAAAGTGAATTTCTAAAATTACGAACACACGTTATTTTCGGCGGAAAATCGATGTCCGTTAATCTGTTTGTCCCATCTGTGTTCGGTATACTTCTACCGTACAGCACGTGAGCGGTAGCGACATTTGGAATGTTCCAATCTACTTAGATTTGTAATCTGGCATGTGGCGTTCTATTTCGCGTGCCAGCGCGCGACGTTATACATTATTCAAGGTCACCAGCATTGACGAACTTGATGCACGGACAAGTTCCTGCAACGATTCCGAAACTGCTTTAACCAGCCCTTTTGTGTATATGTATCCACCCAAATGGCTGAGATCATTATTTATTACTGACCAGCTAATTGCACGCGAATTATGCACGTTGACACACGCATAGTGTGCTGTGACACGTACTCGTTTTTTTTTCTCTAAAATACCAGCCCGAAGAGAGAGAGTTCACTTAAGGCTTAAATATGTGTGATTCTCAGGTTATCCGACTCACACCTCCTACCATCCCCTCCCTTTTAAGCATTTTAAAGGATTTCCCAGTTCGGCAATATGTCCAAGTCGCGTGCGACACGGAGGGCACTTCTATCATTCTATTCGTGTGCTCTTTTCTTGAACACTGCTCGGACCCGAGCATGAAATCAACTTGCGCGGAGCCCCATATGAGCTCGGTACTTATGACAGATGTGAGCAGCGCAGACTCAGGAGAGCATGTGTGTTTGCACAATCTCGTCTGGGTCTCGTTCACTAACCAAGTTTAAAGTGGATGAAGACTAGCCAAATAAAAATTCTAGACATCTACGTACGTTGACTTTTAAATACTTGTCAGCGGTTTTCTAAGTACATGTAATAATGGCTATTCCAATCAATCAAAAACATCAAATTCCTCAAAATGGAACATTTTAACAAACTGTTGAGCCGATCGCGGCGTGTCTGTTTGTCCTCATGAAACTGCACATGGAGGGTCCTACGAGTGCATTACCGGTATATGTACGCACAGACGCACAAACATGTACCAAGAAATAAATTGATTGCAGCACGATTCTGCATCTTGATTAATTTATTAGTTACATATTTAATTTCATGAAATAAGTCAGCTGTGCGAGCAGCGAAGGCTCAGACGAGCCTGTGCATCCGCGGAAAATCGCCAGCGCCTGACATCTCAGAAATCGCTTTATTTACCACACGTCTGTAAATGTATGTACCCCGACTTTGTTACATGCGAAGATCAGCCTGCATACCGCACATGCAGTCTTATCAGCACCTTTGTTTCTAGAACAAAACATTAAACATTTTGTCGGGCCAGATCTGGGCCCAAACTGTCCGCTAAAAAAATCTTGGGGGGGGGGGGGGGGGCTGGGTCCAGCACTGCTAATAGTATATCAGCCGCAGACAAAAGGACAGGGTAATGGTTCACGGACATTTGTTTGAGATCAAAGAAGCCGACTATCAGACCACGTGTTGTTGTTGTTTTAAGACTCGGGTAGAACGCGGTGGCTTTGGCCTTTGGCGCACGAAAGCGGACTTAGCACACAAAACATAATTGCATAGCTGTGTCTCCTTTTCATGGGTTTGCATGAAAAAACAACAACAATTTCAATGAACTCGAGCATGAAACGGCGCACTGCATGCATGAAAAACTTGATTTGTGGAACTTGTCTGAATTTTTCCTTTTCTTTGAGATATGAATGTACCACCCAGCGTATCGTACGCATCGGCTCGAAGCCAATATATCATAAATTGAGCCGCGACACAATGTGGCATTCTCAGACGAGCCTGTGCAGCCTCCTTTTAAGCTTAAAAATTCCAAACGATGTTCAGTCAGTAGCTCAACACTCAAAGAATATTCAAGCGGCTAACAAAGGCTCTGATTAGACTGTGCATATGTGCAGGCTGATCCGAGGCTTTGCTGATTGTTGGAAATCAGATGTCACGGCTCAATTATATTCATCCGAAACATCGGACGCAAAGTCGAACGTTCGCTTACATGATTAATTCTTGGTATCCTGTTTGCCCCTGATTTGATTTGGCAAGACGTCGGAGATCTTCTGGATCCAAACTATTTGCAAACTTTGAGAGAGAGAGAGAGAGAGAGTGAGAGAGAGAGAGAGAGAGTGAGAGACTAGCGCTTGCTTGTAATCTCGAAAAATATCAAAATGATACTTGGAGATGCTTCTCGTGCGCATCGGCTTTTGCATGACAAAGTCGGATATTCGACAGTATTGATGCTTTGCATGCTTTCAAATGCATGGCCAAATGTTTAAATTTACGACACATTCTATCCTGAATTCCATTCGGATCAGGTCTGGATCCGAACTGTTCTTCTTTTTTAAGAGAGAGAGGATCCAAATATCACTAAAAGCGGGTCATCATCGGCCCGCCAGCGAAACACCTTTAAATGACGTTTCGCTGACCCAACGTTGAATACTGGCTTGGTAGTTTTGAGAATTCCAGGGGATCTGGTCCAGAATTGCTAAGAAATGATATATTTTTGTGATATTTCAGGGGTGGGTGGACCCGGACCCCCTCTGGATCCGCGCATGGGACCGGACAATGTATACACTTATTGAGATATACTGAAAACCCATTTTATCGTGCGCATCGGCTTTTGTACGTCACTTTGCATACTTTATATCGCATGCGCAAATTTTTAATTAACGAAACATTCTTTCCTGAATTCCATTCGGGTCTGATCTGGATCCAAACCGTTTTTGCAAATGTAAATAGAGAGACTGGTACATGCACTCCCTTTCAGGAAAATCAAAGTGCATCGACAGATCGACAAGTAGAGAGAGAGAGAGAGAGAGAGAGAGGTGGTCTTTTTGAATTTCGTCATTTTTTTAACTCTGAGAACTCGTCTACGTATTTCAAAGTTTCGTGTATATCTTTGCAAAAAATTCTGATCGACGAGATTACATTATAAACGGCATTTGCGCAGATGGAGAGCAAGCAAAAGCGTTTTGGTTTTCTGAAGAACAAACGAAAGTGTAGCGATTGATCGGTAGTCCGAGGTTAAATAAGTGGACTTTTACGACTTGCAAGTAAATTGAGAGGTAGTTCGATCATTCAACTGAACTTTAGTCCGGGTAAGTCTGGTTCCCGTCACGTATTAAACATTTAATCTGCAGCCAATCACTGCCATCGAAACAAAATACTGGTTTCTTAATTTTTAAGAGTTTGGCAAATGCGGAGAACCACTATCGACCAAAGTAAAAGGTATGGTTGGCCAGCAGGAACTGGACATGCGCAGACAAGGGCTAAACAGGAACAGGAAGATAGATAAGTGATCACGTGACACTAAACCAGAGTGAGTTTGATCAACTTTAGTCTAACCGCAGTACCTGCAGTTGAATGATCGAACTACCTCTGAGTGACATAACATGCACGTGCCTGGCTCTCGACTTGGTAATTAACGCACGCGCTGGACAGTTTACTGACTCAGTCTGCAAGAATTTAGCGGCGGTTGAAAAGAAAAATGAGTAGATAGCGCAGAATTATATCGCTGTGTTTTCAACACGTTTCTACCACATTTTTACATGCATATATACCGTTTTTGCTCATGCTAAAGACCACATTCTAAAATTACGAACACTAGCACTTTTTCTGAAACGTAATTTCTAAAATTACGAACAGCGGAAAAATAATTATTTTTTTTGTGTTCAAACTTTTAGAACATTTACCGTACCCAGATCAGTCGCCGCATTGTGTGGTGTCTGATCTGGTTCTGCTCTGTTTGCCTATGTCCAACAAAAAGGATGTTACGATTATATAGGTGGGTCTGTATAATATCAATTTCAGCATTTACGTTTTAACAATGATAGTGTATAGATATAACCACTTTTCAAAAGGGATGCAGCCTTAATATACTCTACCTGATTATTAAGTTTGCTTATATGTACATCAAATAGAAACGATTTTATTTATATAAACATACAATATTTAATAGTATAAAAGATAATAGTACAATAGTACCTACCCCAGCTTTCAGGGCACCGAAGGGCTTCGCAGAGATGTCATTACATCAAAGCACAATCGACGATGCCTCATCGTTGGAATGTCATCGCTGTGATGCCCTAGTGATTGAAACTCTGATGGTATACCTGAAAGAATTTTTTGAAACAGTTTACTTTGAAGAAAAAAGATCAGAAGACGATATAAAAGCATGCAAAACTGCAAACAGTTTTGACACAGATCAGGCTCGACATAACGTCAGACCTGATCTTAATCGAAACTTTTCAACACTGTGTGTTTCTGAAATAAATTTTTGAAAAAATTGATTCTGACAAAAAAACAAAAAAAACAGCAGACAATATAAAAGCATGCAAAAATGCAATCAGTTTGACCCAGAGCAGGCCCAATATAATGTTGGGCCTGATCTGGGTCGAAACTGTTTGACACTCTGATGTTATTTCTGAAAGAATTTTTTTTTTAAAAAAATGATTTTGAAAAAAATCAGCAGATGATATAAAAGCATGCAAAACTGCAAACAGTTTTGACATGGATAAGGCTTGACATAGCCTGATCTGAATCACTGTGTATTTCTGAAATAATTTTTTGAAAAAGTTGATTTAGAAAAAAAAAAGCAGACAATATAAAAGCATGCAAAACTGCAATCAGTTTTGACCCAGATCAGGCCCCACTTAATGTCCGGCCTGATCTGGATCCAAACTGGTTGACATTATGATGGTATTTCTGAAAGAATTTCTCGAAAAAGTTGAATTTGAAAAGAATCAGTAGACAACAAAAAAAGCATGCAAAATTGCTAACGGTTTAGACCTGACAAAATGATTTAGATCCAAGCTGTTTCACACTCTGATGGTATTCCTGAAATATTTTTTTGAAAAAATTGATTAGAAAAAAAAAATCAGCAGACCACAAAAAAGCATGCAAAATTGCAGTTTCGACCGAAAAAATTATCTAGATCAAAACTGTTTGACACAGATGGTAATTCTGAAAGAATTTTTCGGAAAAAAAAAAGATTTTGAAAAAATCAGCAGACGACAAAAAAGCATGCAAACCATGCTATGTTATATTCTTCAGATGGAGGATGATGACTATTCGGAGGTGATGAATGATCCCGAGTTCCTACAGCAGGTGTTAGAGAATCTACCCGGAGTTGATCCTCAGAGTGAAGCTATTCAAAGTGCTATGAGCTCTCTAACTAAGAAGGAGGATAGTAAAGATAGCAAAAAAGATAGTGATAAAAAATAACTTTATGTTGGTAAAAAGGAATAAAAGTTACTTTGTATGAAAGATAATTGAAAGTTAATAAATGTTGAAAAATATTGAAAAAAAAATAGGAATCTGCTTTTGTTAATCCTTTTCATTCTGGATAGGTAAGATAAAAAATATAGTGATAAAAATAACCTGTAAAAATTTGCAATAAAAGTTACTTTGTATGAATGATAATTGAAAGTTAATAAATGTTGACAAATGGTGGGAAAAAAAATCGGATTCTGCTTTTGTTAAACCTTTTCATTCTGGATAGGTAAGATAAAAAAGATAGCCTTAGTGATAAAAAAAAAACCTGTAAAAATTTATAGCATTTAAAGTTTCTTTGTATGAATAATAAATGTTAAAAAAAAAAAGACTGAAAATGCTTTTGTTAACCCTTTTCATTCTGGATACTGGTAAACAGGTACTTTGGTGGCAAACAGTGAAGGAAGCATTTCATCAGGGTCTGCACTATTCGCTAAGATAAAAAAGAAAGTGAAAAAAATAATCTGTAAAAAATTAGGAATAAAAGTTACTTTGTATGAAAGTCTAAGATAATTGAAAGTTAATAAATGTTGAAAAAAAAATGGAAAATGCTTTTTTTGAAAAAATTTTCAGCCAAAAATGGTTGCATATGATCAGGGGGTGTGGGGCATAGTGTTTCATGAATATGTCTTGTTCAGTTTGCTTTTGACTGGTTTAAGTTCTACAGTATTACATTTAATAATTTGGGAGAGTTTTAAATAAATACTTAAGCAAATGGCACACTTCCACAAGGATTAAATTTTTCAGCAGCATAAGGGAAATTAAAATACCACATTTATCATAATATACTGAGGGAAAAAAGTTTAGCAACCAGTTATAATTGGTTTTCCCATTGGTGATCTTTTTAGCACAAGATCTTTTTTATTAGCCGGTGTGCAAACATGTCAGTTGTATAGAAATGATGTAATGGCTACTTGCAAGAGGTCGAAAGAAACAAAAATTCTGATTTTATAGTGAGGATTTGATCTGCTGAGCATTTTAATTTCAAAGGCTATGCAAATGAATGGGAGGTAATTTTAAAAAATATGATTTTCAACTTAAAAATGTACGAAAAGGATGAACAGGCATTCAGTTTATAACGGTTTTCACTTTTTTTTTTATTTTAGATCTAAAGATTTGATGGAAAAATTAAACTTTTAGTGGAAAACTACTCTTTCTATTGCCAGATAAGCTGTTTTAGCAAGGGGATTTAAAATCTGACTTTTCGTTATGTAAAATGTGAATTGGTTAATGTCATCATACTTTTATGATATTATGAAATTAAAAATCCTATTTCTTCTAAACTGTGTTTCCCCAAAGTATATTGCTTAACTTTTTTCCCTCAGTATAGTTTGGACCCCCATTTTCTCATCTAATGCTCATTCAATTCGGCTACCAATGATATGTATTCTTTATCTACTTAAAATCACCAAATGCACCATAATCCTTTTCATTCTGGATACCTGCAAACAGGTAATTAGGCAAACAGTGAAGATCCAGATGAAATGCCACATTATATCAGGTTCTGCAATGTTTGCAAAAAAGAAAAAAATCTTCCTGGCAGAAATGCATCATAATTAAAGAGACTAAGTCTGCAACTATGAACATTTTTCGAAAAATTTTATTTTCTTTTTAAATCATTTGTAAAAGCAGAATTAAGTTAAGCTTTCACAATGCATCTGTTTACTATAGCTGAAAACTGCATGGAAAAGTGAATTATCTTAAAAAAAACAGTTTTTTTTCTCTTGTTGGTAATTATTTGCGTCCTTCCAATAATTATAAACAGTCAAGTTTTAAAATAAATGCTGTCGTTTTGATACTGATAATTTGTAAAGATTTACGAAATTGGTAAAATGTATACCTGAGTTTTAGTTTTTTACTGTGTTCTTGAAAAATAGAAACATTATTTCAAAAATTAAAAGATCAAAAGTTTCAGACTAAGCAGCTTTAAGAAATTTCTATCTGTGACCCCTTACCTTCAAATTGGCAATTCCATACTTATTCTATCAACATGCATGAGAAAATTCATCAGAATGAAAGGGGTTAATTGCTGGAACAATTTAATCTGGTATTTGAATTGCTATATGTTCATGTCCAAACAGAATGTATATGTTTAAAGAAATAAAATTATTGATTCCAGTTATTGAGCCACAACCAAGAAACATCTCTTTGGAAGTATGTGGACTAAGAAAACCCTGCGTAGCCTGAACATATATTATGCGCTTGGCTGTTCAGGGTCTTCATCCTCCAAATGTAAAACACTTAATATTCATGGCATCAAAATTTAAGTTTTTAAAAAGTTGACATATTGGCATAGTTTAATGTTAGAAGTTTCTTTATTTTGGGATTTTCTGTTTTCATAGGGGCCATTCATGAAAGATAGAATTTGCTCCCAGTGGGAGCAAATTCTTTCCTTTAAGACTAGCCCATTTAAGATGGGGTTTACTCGAAGGGGAAATTGACACAACATTACTAAATTGATTTGTTGATACAGATATAAACATACTTTGGATAAGTGTGTCAAAGATGCACCATATAGCCAGTGTTATTGGCAAAAGAATCAACAACTTCATATTGTGTAGCTACTGTCCTGCCAGCCAAGAGTGACAGTGACGTCATGTTTTGGTTACAAAGTTATTAGGGACTTAGAATCGATAGATCACTTGTGTATTAATCCTATCCACAGGATAGGATTAATAAACAAGTGATCTATCGATTTGCAGTAGATCAAGTAAAGTGTACATGTGTTTTACTTAGCAATTGTAAACAAAATATTACGTCACTGTCACTCTTGGTTGGCACGACAGTAATTGAATTAAAAACTGATTTGCACTGTTTGAATTTTGGCGAGTTTCGTTTATAGCGCAAGTAGCGTCAATTTAAAATTACTGGCAAATAAGTGTTTTACATGATAAATGTGTGCACAGCAAATGATGGCTATCATTGGATCCCCACTTCATGTTTGTGTTAACACATGTGCAGACTCATGTTACCTGACATTGTGGCTTTTTAAAAATCCAAGTAAAACAATCTTGGCCCAGCAGTTCTGTTATATCATATGGCCAAATTCATTAGTCTGAGATTTTGATACTTATCTAATCAGCAAGGCCAAAGTTTAGAGAAGCTTGTGTTTCAACGCAGACTTGGCAGAGCCTTGACTGCTTGCATACATAAACTATGGAAGATGATGAAGGCTCTGACAAAAAATTAAGATCTGAAGTCTCGATGTGTACACAGGTGTAGATAAACATTTTTTAGCTTAAAATTGTAAATATACAGTCAGACATAAGTTAAGCATCACACAAACATTATTTCAGAGACGTTTTTCGTGTACAAATATCTTCAGAAGAACAATCAATTTGTAATATGCTGTTACTCTAGTCTTCATTTAGTCTGCTGAACATATCAGAATGCCATTTGCTCATTTTGCTGAATTTATACGGTGTCCTGTATCCACCAACCCCTAATCTGAAATTTTCAGACAGAACTCTTTTATGTCTGGGCGTCAACAGTGGTCGCTTTATGGGTCTTCTCGCTTTTACACCACCTCTATTTAGTGACCGTGTAACCGTTCGAATTAATATTGGCCCATACACCGGCCACTAGTCTCGACGTCGACGTGCCGTCAATGTAGGGTTTGCACGTGCCAGTCGCCTAAGATATCTTTTCTCACGCTCGTCCATTTTACGTGGTCGCCCTGAGGGTTGACGTTCAGATGCAGTTCCATCAGCCCATTAACGTTGAAGAAGTCTTACGATAATTTACTGGTTCACCTTGAATTGTCCAGCAATATTTGTGTGCTAAGACCGGCATTGGTCATGCTTACAATTTGCTACTTTTGAGCTTCAGAAAGTATTCTTCTAGCCATATTTTCAACAACGTACAACCATGCATCAAAACATAATTATTGGGTCCGTGCATAAAGAGATAAAGCATGTGCAGCAAACTGGTGTTTCAAAATCGTACATAGTAGTGTGATAAAACCGGTTCGTAAGACAACATGATACATGTAAAAATAAATTTATCGATAGATGTTTAGTGGAGAGGCATCAGTTTGTCTTGATACCGAATGAGGAAAAAATAAATTAGAAATTAGAAAAGTTATGCCACACTTCAGTCAGGTGATGCTTAACTTATGGCTGACTGTATATATCCTTACCCATCAGTTTTAATAAATATTTTGGGTGCTCAAGGAACCGTCTCATCGAGACGGTTCTTTTGAGTACCCACAACATATGTTTTGGTTGAGTTATTTTTGGCACACTCTTTACGAAAAGCCTGCTGTGAAGCTGTACATAATTGGAACAGTGAATTTACGAATATTAGACGAGTACCAAAATCTTGTGTGCTGACCAATTTTACTTTTCTGATAGTGAAAAATAAAACTACTGAACAGACTCTTAGAAAGTGCTTGTCTGATCTAAATTTCTAATGTTTTCACTAAACAAACTAGTCTTCTCATCAATAGATAAACATTTACAGTATTCACTTTTTCTTTTCCATACAATTAGTGCTATAAAAATAAATGCTTGAAATCTTATCTATATTTGTTACGAGTTCAATTCCCACTGAACAGTAAAACCTGCTCTCAAAAGACCGGAAATTGATTTTCAAGACCAATTATCGCTTAATGCAAAGGGGAGCATTCTGAAATACTTTTGACCTTCATTAAGCTAATATTTGTCATTAAGACCTTTGTTTTGTCTATTTTTGAGTGGCCGTTTTACACAGGTTTTACTGTATGTGTTTGTTATTGACTAGATATTCTGGCATGTTGTCTCCTTGCGAGTCTGTGAAGGTTAAATTGATAATATGACCTATGGCATGGGTGGAAGTTTTCAAGATTATTCCTGAAATCAGGATTTTGAAGCTGACTTTCTATTCTCTGATTCTTGAAATTTTGAACTTTCACCCATGCTATGGACTATTATAGTGGGGTCCCCCCAGATAGAATACTGACTGGTCTAGCTACAGTTTTGTAGAGATTCTCTTCCAACCTCTGATTGAAGTAGGGCAGTTGCCAGTTACTGGCAAAAGTATGAATATACTACAGATTAACCACTGAAGAGCCTGTTCAGGAACAGTGTAATATTATCGACTGTTATGTTTTGACTGAAAAAATGTTGAAAGGTATGTTAACCCCTGTCCTGTCATTTTTTTTTTGTCCTGAAAAGGCAGAGATAAATTTCACGATTCAATATCGACTGCAATCATCTACTATATCAATGCATCATGGGTGAAAGTTTCAGGATTAATCCTGAATTCAGGATTTTGAGGCTGACTTTTCATAGAAAGTCAGCCTCAAAATGCTATATTAAGGAGATTATAATAGCTTCTTTGATTTGTTTTCAGATTATCTAAACACAATCATTTTAACTTTAAATTATCCATTTTTGTAGCCATCCTGCAAGTTTTAAAATTTGAATTCCAAAAGTTCAGGATTTTGGAAATTTTGAACTTTCACCCATGATGCATTTTGGCTGCATGTCTTCTTTTCGAGATAAAAGAGCTGACAGCAGAATTTAAACATTTTTGACTCCTGTATTTTAAACCTTTATTTAATACCAAATTGTGAAGTAGAGAGGGATTATAGGAATGCCCTTCATCTGTCTAACTCTTGTCTGCTTTATATCTCCTGAACCCTTTGAAAGAATTTCGTAGATTTGGTCTAACGTTCATCTCAGTGAGACTGTGTACAGAACCCATGATTGCTATGCTGACTCGAGATCAAGGTCATAAAATTTTCCCTTGAATTTCGTGTCCATTCCACATCTCCTTTACCCCTTGAAGGATTTTCATTAACCTTCAGGAGTGGTGAGAATTTTCAGCAAATCAGCTGATTTCAATGTTTTTCTTACTTAAGCCTCTAATGTAATTGCTTTAAAATCAGCATTTAATTCAATATTTTTTTTTTATATATATATTTTCAGTGGATTTCGTGAAACACTGTTCTCACCCCTGTTTAGTCAAATGTTCATCTAAGTGAGATGGTGTGCAGACCCCTTACTACGCACTGGACTTAGCTCTGAATTTTCCTGCCCGCTCCCAATCTCCCTTTATCCCTGTAAGGTTTTTTTTTATTAAACTTGTTATCAAATGTTGATCTCTGCGTGCAGAACCCATGACCGTACATCTCAGTGAGATGGTATGCAGAACCCATGACAGCTACATAGACTCAAAGTCAAGGTCACAAAAAGGTCATGGGACATAGCCTTGAACTTCCTGTTTCTTCCGTATTTTATATGCCCCTGAAAGGGTTTTCATTAAACTGGTCAAATGTTTCTCAGTGAGACGGTGTACAGAACCCATGACACAGCTATGCAGACTTGAGGTTAAGGTCACAAATAAAGGTCATGGGGTTTTAGTTATATTTTTATTGACCGCATTTTGGACTCCAAAGGGATGCACATTATTTTTTACAAGGGGTTGGGAGTCTGGGACCCATGCAGGTTCTGTATCAGGGAATACCATGAGTAAGATATAAATGTGTATTCTGTTGTCAAAAGGGAAATACATATAACAAACATCATTGGTTGGTGAGTATTTTTATTGCAAAAAATATATATAATACTAAATAGTCCTGAGTGTTTTTAATCTAAAGTAACAGTAGCACATGAAAAAGTAATTAGACAAAGTCTGAACGAAAATTGTTTAGTTGAGATTTATGTTCAAAACATAAGATTTTGAAAGATTGAGATTGCAAGTCTGGTTCAAACGAAAATAGTGAAGTTGAGATTGGTGCAAAATTTGCGAAAAGTTGGGTTTGAACAAAAAAAGTTCTTTCTAGATAGTAAGTCAGATTTTGAACAAAAAATGTTCCTTCGAGATTGAAACAAGTTTGATTTTGATAAAAAAAAATGTTCCTTCGAGATAGCAAGAAATTAGATTTAGAACGAAAAGTTTTCCATCTAGATTGAAAAAAATTAGTATAATTTTTTCTGAAATTTGGCATGTTCATATTATTATTTTGTTGAATGACATGATAAAAATTTAATAAAAAGAAGGAAAAATAATTTCAGAAGTCAATATACAAAACAGTCTGCTGGGAAAAAAATCCCCCAAAACTAATAACTTCTGTATACAAAAATATTGTTTAAAAATTTGACAAAGAAAAAGATAAACATTTTGTGAGCATTTTAAACAGTTCAACATGCACAAAAACAATATGTGAGTATTATTATACTAAATTTAAATCTTTTGAGGAAACCTGCCTCCACATATAATTAATATACATGTAAGTTGTACTGAACCTACACCCCCCCCCCCTTTCGCCACAATTGTCATCTGCTCTCTCATCTTCTTTTGCACTTTGGTAGCTAATATTGGAAACAATATGGACCCAGATCAGACTGCTCCTTTAGGAGCAGTCTGATCAGGGTCCATAGTGTTTGCTTCTATGATTAAATAATTACTGGAATGCATTTGAATATATGCAGCAGACCTAGAAAGCAGACGACAATTTTATGACAAAAATACTGGCAGGATAAGGGATATCATATTTACCTTAAATAATCAGACAGCCTGAACAAAAAAGCGTAAACCCAGATCAGGAGCTTGATCAGGGTTAACGCTGTCATTTACATCAGGTATTCTAATGAACCTCTTCAAGGTAAGTTAACTCTTTGCCTACTGGCTAATTTTTCATGCTTTTTTTTGTCATTTTCTGATTTTTAAAAAATCAACTTTTTCAAAAAATTATTTCAGGAATACCATCCGAGTGTCAAACAGATTGGACCCAGATCAGGCCCGACATCTTGTCGGGCCTGATCTGGGTCCAATCTGTTTGGGAAGGTTATCAGTAGATGACACTAGTAGGTAATGAGTTAAGGTGTCCACATTTTAGGGTAAATATGGTAATGCTACAAAGACAAAGCTACCATAGTTGACCTTACAAGTGCACAAAATTCTATAACCATTTCTGAAAACAGTGTAGATCCAGATCGGCTGGCTTCTGATGAGCATAAAGCCAAATGACCAGGCCCCGAGGTTATAAAACTTGAGTACAGTCTCAAACTCAAAATAAAGTACAATGATTGGCTGCTTGCGGACACGTGTCCACAAGCAGCAAATCATTGCGCTTTATTTTGAGCTTGAGAATGAACTCCAGTTTTATTCGGGCCTGATCTGGGTCCAATCTGTTTGGGAAGGTTATCAGTAGATGACACTAGTAGGTAATGAGTTAAGGTGTCCACATTTTAGGGTAAATATGGTAATGCACCAAAGACAAAGCTACCATAGTTGACCTTACAAGTGCACAAAATTCTATAACCATTTCTGAAAACAGTGTAGATCCAGATCGGCTGGCTTCTGATGAGCATAAAGCCAGCTGACCAGGCCCCGAGGTGATAAAACTTGAGTACAGTCTCAAACTCAAAATAAAGTACAATGATTGGCTGCTTGCGGACACGTGTCCACAAGCAGCAAATCATTGCGCTTTATTTTGAGCTTGAGAATGAACTCAAGTTTTATAACCTCAGGGCCAGGCTCCAAACTTTTTCATCTCCGCTCCTGAATCCATATCAATAATGAAATACATTGTAACACCATCGGATTGAGTGGAAACAAGAAGCTTACATAGTGTGAACAACCATAAAGTACTTGGCGTGCACTTATAAGAGCATATGTGCTTATCAGGTATAAAAAGCAAAAAGGAGAAGGACTCCAGATAAGAGAAAAATTATGATTTATCTCCCTTAGGCCAAATAAAAATATATGTGTGGTTCAGGTTACACTCTCAAAAAAAATAGGGTAGGTAGGTAGGATATGATTATAATTTTTTTTGAAAACTTTTTTTCTTGATATATTCAGACCTGCTTGGAAATGTATTAAATAAGACAAAAGTGATATAAAAGGGTCTATTTTTAAAGATATAACCTTGTTTTAATCCTTTTACTTCTAATACCAAGACTGAATGCATAGAAATTTAGATTTCCGCTTCAGATATATTTTTTCTCCAAATTCTGAAGTTGGAAGAGAATAGCAGAACAAAATTTTTTGTTCTGCTATTCTCTTCCAACTTCAAAATTTGGGAAAAAAAGTTTAGGGTACGGAGTAAAAATTTATGGTAGGTCGGGTAACCTGAAGCACACATATTTTTTTTATTTTGCCTTATTACTCCAAAATTTTATTTGCTGGAATCGGGGTGGGGTCCTTTGTAGACATAGAAATCAGCTATTTTCTCCAAACATTTTTAATCTATCGTTAAAGTTTAACTGTCGATCTCCTGATTGTTCCAGAAGTCTTTGTTATCTGAAATGAAAAAGACTGGCAGTTAGCACTTACCCCATTTATGTCACGCGACAAGATGAGATGCTACCAAATTTGGCATCTCATCTGGATCTGCACTGTTTATTATGAATATAAAACACGCCTACCAAACGCTCGGATGCTCAGCATCTGGTTGAATATTAAAAACAATTCCTCCAGGAAGAGAATCAAAATCGGGGAATGTCATGCAACAGACTATGCATTTCTACGTTTGTGGTATAAATTTTAGGACAGAAAGTTCTCTCGTTTTGTCAGATTTACATTTCGCGTAAAATATGTGTACCAGAATTCGACAGGCTGTTGCATGACATTCCCCGATTTTTTATTTTCTTCATAGAGCAGTTGTTTTTAATATTCAACCAGATGTTGAGCATTTGGTAGGCGTGTAAAAGCAATATTTAGCAACCAAATTTTTAGATAATATAGCAGTGTTAAAAAAACAAGACCGATGTGCTCTCATCCTGATTTCGATTCCGATCACGAAGTTGTGATTTTGAATGTTAGGTCTGGCCACCAAATTTAACTCTTTCCTTGCTAGCGGAGACTTTTTTCATCTGCCAATAACCTTTGCAAACAGTGTGGACTCAGATCAGGACTGACAGAACATTGGTCCTGATCTGGATCCAAACCGTTTGCCACTCTAATGGTATTCCTGAAGGAATCTTTCTAAAAGTAAATTTTGATAAAAGGCAGCAAATCACAACAAAAGCATGAAAAATTACCCAGCATGCAAAGATTTAATAAGCCAGGCCTCGAGGTTATAAAACTTTTCCATGCTCAACTCAGCTGAGCACGAAATTTATCCTGCTCAAATTTAAAATGCCAACAATTGTTCGCATTTTAACATTATTAGCATGATAAATGCAACATCTGAATGACCTAAAGCATTAAACTCTTTTATTTGTCGATAATTTAGTTTTTATGAACAGATGAAATTTCAGTTGAGCATGAAAAAAGTTTATAACCTCGGGGCCAGGAGTGAAGTGGTATAGTATTCGACTTAGAATTGTGGAGTCCCTGGATTGAATCTCACCAGAGGCACTGTGATGTGTCCATGAGCAAGTCACTTTATCTTCACTGTTCAGGCTCCGAGTTTTTTCATGCTCAACTCAGCTGAGCACAAAATTTCAACTGCTCATAAACAGTAAAATGCTGAAAAAGATATTTCTTGCTTTTAAGCTCTCATATGATGTATTTATCCTGCTTATAAATGTTAAAATGCCAACAATTGTTGGCATTTTAATATTTATGAGGACAAATTTCGTGCTCAGCTGAGTTGAGCATGAAAAAAGTTTTATAACCTCGAGGCCAGTACTAGTTCAACCCAGCAAAATAATTGATTTTTTTCACTGGGACATAAAGCATCACCTCAAACAAACCTGTCACTTACATATGCTTTAAGGGTGACAGCACATTTGGGATAAGTACCAAAACCTTGTTTTCTGGCCCAAATACAGCTTTAAACATTCAACATAGTCAACCAGCCAAGACTCAGATGAGGCAAATGCACAGTCTGACTTGGGCCTTTGCTTTTCACAACCACTGATCATGGAGTAGATGAAGGCACCTAAATCTAGAGCCCCCACCCCTAACTACCCCATGAAAGGAACACCTGAAGATTCAGGTGCATGCAGCTAGTTAAGCCTTTAAGCACCAATCATGGCTGCAGCAGACGACTAGTTTTTCCTAATTTTCAGAATAAATAAGGTATGATATATCATGAGAAATGTCTGCCAGGACACAATTCTCATGAAATATCATGCCTTATTTGCTATTTTTGAAAAAGGGGCAAAATATTAAATTGTCGTCTGCTGCAAATTATAGGTGGCACTTTAAGGGTTAACTTCCTGGAGAGGGGCCAACTGAAGTGGATAATGCTCATGCACTTGCATGTTAATTAAAAACCTGATGATATGATGATGAAGTCAGTTTTACCACTTACTATATACATAGAGGTAATCTTCTATTTTCCTCCTCCCTCGTGTTCTGATCACAGTGACAGTAGAAGAATGTACATGTGGCATTCATAACATCTGAACATTGACTTAAATCACAAGGAACTGTCAGACCTGAAATGAGACCTTATCAGTTACCTCTCATATTTACTGCATTGTTGCACTTTGCCTGATAAACATTGTCTATCTCACTGCATGAGCCTTTATCAAGTCATGATGGCGTTGCGGTTTTTGAATGACGCCGCTAATGACGCTGAATGAACACAAATATCGAAAATTACGTCATAATTGCTAGTTTGAATAGTGAAGGTAAATAGAATACCAGGTTCGCGTCTTTTGATATCAAGTTTACCAGGCTCGGCTTTGAGAATGCATGTTGAATTGCTCAGAAAGCCTCGCGATGTCAACAAGCATTCTAAAAGCCTTGCCTGGTAAACTTGATATCAAAAGACACTCACCTAGTATAAACACTCTACCACTGAGCCACTGCCCTTCCAAGAGGCATGGCCATGAAAACAGTATACCCCCCACAAACTGTTATACCCCCCACTTACACAGTTTGCACCTCAATCCTTGGGGTTGCTATTATATCCGCCCTTTTTGAAAAAAAGTCTGATATATTGTAATTGGTCCTCTGTCCATCAGATGCTGATGCTTGTAACGCGAATTCCTCATTCATTTTTTGACCGAGGATGTTCATATTTGGCGCAATGATTGCCTAGGGGGTGTAGATGGCAATGGGCTATTCAGATCTCTAATATCATCTTGTAGTCAAAGGTCAAGGTCACATATAATAAACCTGTCTTATGGCTCGTAACACGAACTCATCTTTTATTTTTGACAAAGAAATCTTCATATTTGGCACAATGATTGCATATGGAGTGGAGATAACAATGGCCTATTCAGATCACCAATATGACCTTGAAGTCAAAGGTCAAGGTCACATATAGTAAAAATCTTTATTTATGCTCATAACGTGAACTCCAACTTCAAGTTATTTTTACTTATGATGTTCATATTTGGCACAATGATTGCCTATGGGGTGTAGATAACAATATGATATTTAGACCACAGATATGACATTGGAGTCAAAGGTCATGGTTACAATACTTCTATATACAGCTCATAACTTGAATTCCTCTTCATTTTTTGATGAGGGTATTCATATTCGGCAGAATGATTGTCTATCCTCTGTGGACGAATATAGCCATGGGGTCAAAGGTCAAATATTCTTAAAAACTGTCTTATTGCTCTAAATGCAAACTCCTCTATCATTTTTGAAGGGGGGTTATTTCAGCACAATCATTGCTTTTTGACCTAGGATGTTTATATTTGGCACAACGATTGCCTATGGATTATCAGCAGATGTAAAGTCGCCACAAGCTAGGAAAGAGCTAAGTGATTACTTACCATAGCAGTTTGGCAAGTTGTCGCCTGTAAAGCTGTTGTATAGTCTCTCTGGATAGCCCACCTCCTGGGATACTGAACATTGTGGGAACACACTGACATTCTCCTCAACACAACGCTTGAAGCTTATGGAAGAAAAAAAGAATCATAATGAGTTTTGTGTCTTTCTCAAGGGTGATAAGGCAGAAAACAAGAATCATATGTAGTATTGAGGCTTTGTCAAGGGCATTAACTTTAAAAAAGGCTTTCTCAAGGACAATAACTCTTTAAAAATACATGTAGGTGGATTTCAATGAAAATGTCAGGATATGGAATTTCCATTAACATTCATGAGCATAACTAAAACCAGATTGTTTGTTTGTGTTGAAGCTTTACATCCCAGTTAACAATTTTTCAGTCATGTTGGGACGATTTCCTGTCTTCCTTGGTTGAACCAGTACTATGCAGACACAGGAATCCATCACAAACTTTTTTTTAAGAAAATGTAGGCGTGTGTCTGTAAAAATAAATATAGGCCTACTTTTTCTATTCTAAGGGTTTGTGACTACTGTAAAACCTGTCTCAAGCGGCCACTCAAAAAGAAGACCAAAAATTGTTTTTTAAGATTGATCATGCAGGTCAAAAGTATTGCATAATGCTCCAAGGGAGCATTCTACAATACTTTTGACCCGAATTAAGCTACCCATTGTCAATAAGATATTTGTTTTGTCTATTTTTGATTGGCTGCTTAAGACAGGTTTTACTGCAGTACCTGTGTATGCTGAGGATCAAGTGTCTTGCTCAAGGACACAATACAGTGCCTCCAGTGAGTCTTGAACTAGCCACTAGGCCACCATGCTCCTCTAAAAAAACTGATCAATGTTCAGATAAGTGAAATAAATAGAGGATATTTATTTTTTTGAGGTGAATACCAAATATATTTCATTAAGTGTGTTGAAAACATCAGAATTTTCATGAGTGCGCAGTATGAATGGAAATTTTGATGTTTTCAACCCATGAGATGAAATATATTTGGTATTTACTAAAAAAAGTAAATTTTCTTTTTATTTTATACTTTTTAGAAGATTTACAGTTAATCAATTTGTTAACCATGCTTCAAGCCGAATCACAATTATGTAAAAGAAGACAAAGGATCTACATGATCTATAGTCATCAAGACTTACAGATAAAAAGAAATTTATTCAGCGTCAAAAAGCGAGACAAGTGATGTCATAAGCGACGTCATACTTTGTTGATGATGTTGCGTAGCATAGGTTACATGCATTACCTCACTCACTGAAGCGGGAGGTGTTGAAAATTCAAAATCGAAAAATTTCAGCAAATCTGAATTATTTTGGTACCAAAATGTTCCTCATGTTCTAACGAAGAAAATGACTACCCACACTTGATGTTTTTGTTCACAAATAAGAAAGTTATAGGCGTTTGAATTTTCGAAGTGAGCTGCATTAAGTGAATGGAAAAGTCAGAGGTGATCCAAAAAACGCTTCAGTGAAAATATAGGCTGATATCAATCACTAGTAATTGATACCATATCATTTCACTAGTGATTGATATCACTTTTATTTGTTTTTGATATGCATCGATTTCACTGCTAATTATAAAACAAAACATATGACTTACTTGCAGCTGTATGGTAAGAACCTGTGACAGTGTAGGAGGACATACAGGTCCACAGACTGACACTCATCTATTGAATCTCCTGCAATAGAAACATTACAAAAAAACTAAAACCCAATCGCAACAAAGGTTGTTTGCTTTTCTCGTCTGTTGAAATGTTTAAAAAGCCTCTTTGACAAACAGTGTGGACCCAGATCAGACTGCTCCTATAGGAATATTATGATCTGGGTCCACGCTGTTTGCTTCTATACTTAAATTAGTTAGTAATGTTAGGCAATTATTTGGAGCAGATGACTTCAGTAGACATCATTATTCAGATGCATTTTTTACTTGGCGCTTTAAGGGTTAACTCTGCCAGCTGGGTAAGTTTATGTTTGTTTTTGTCCTCTGCTGATTTTATCTAAAATTAACTTTTCAAAAAGTTGTTTCAGGAATACCATAAAGTTGTCAAACAGCTTGGATCCAGATCAGGCCCGACAATATGTCGGGCCTGATCTGGATCCAAAACTGTTTGCAAAGATTATCAGCAAATGATAAGCCAACCCAAGAAGGCAAAGAGTTAAATAGCAACTGATTAATAAAGTATTTTAATGCAGTTATCTTTTTATCTCCTAGTGTCATCTGCTGATAACTTTACCAAGCAGCTTAGACCCAGATCAGGCCCAACAAAATGTCAGGTCTGATCGGGATACAATCCGTTTGACACTCAGATGGTATTCCTGCAGTTTACTCTTTATCTTCTAGTGTCGTCTCCTGATAACTTTACCAAGCAGTTTAGACCCAGATCAGGCTCCTCAAAACATTGGGTCTGATCGAGATCCAATCCGTTTGACACTCAGATGGTATTCCTAAAAGATTTTTTCGAAAAAGTTGATTTTGAAAAAAATCAGCAGACGACAAAAAGGCCTGAAAATTTTTCCAAGGGTAAAGAATCATTTTTTCGATAACTGTTTTGTCTAAACAACAATTTGGCTAAAGAGCTTAAAAAGTTACTTTAGGTGCAAGTTTGGTCGAAAATCTTTATTTGCAAAAAAAAAAATTGGTCCTGCTGATGGGTACTAAAATTTATAATTGATAATAAAATATACGGCCAATGTGAGGACAGAAAGTGCAAGGGTCCGTTTATTATCCTTGATGAGATTTCGGTAAAGACAACAACACACACCAAAAATGACCCTTGAGGTTAAAAAGACTTAACCCTTAAAGCGCCAATCACAACTGCAGCAGACGAAAAATTTTGCGAAATCTTTCCCAATTTTCGAAAAAAATAAGGTATGATATTTCATGAGAATTGTCTGCCAGCAGAAGATTCTCATGAAATATCAAGCTTTATTTGTTATTTTTGAAAAAGCAGCAAGATTTGAAATTGTCGTCTGCTGCAAATTATAGGTGGCGCTTAAAGAACCACCAAGTAATGTGATCACATGAAGCTCCAAACCAATTCAGATATGCATACTACTTTCCCTTTTCAATTACCTAGATCTATTTCCTTTCCAAGTGAGATGTAAACATAGAGGATCTCACATGAGTGCTCATGTTTTTTTGAATTTATTAAACAAGTTGAGGAAAAGATCAAATGTGAGGCTTGTAGAGTTTAATAAATTCAATAATACAGGAGTACGAATGTTAGATTCTTTTTATCACAGGACATAAACATTGCTTAAAAATCACATTTTTGGCGTGAAAACCTCTTTTATGCAACATTATAATGGACGTCATTACATAACGTTGAAAATCTGTAAACCACTAATATAAACCACTAGTGGTTTATTTCTTTAATTGCATGGCATTACATCACTCCCAGACGCAACATCATGTGATAAAAGATTTTATCAAACTAAAAATGTTTCACAAATTTTAGAAATCTTTCTTCAAAGCTGAAATTAGTCGTTCTAGGATATGGTTTTGAACAAAATGGTTTTAGCCAAAGTGTCAAAGACCCAGCTGAGCTAAGGCTGCACTGTCTACAATCTTTGACTGAGTAGGACTTTGATTGGTTCTCCTATTTATACCACAAAGATCATGTGCGGATCCAGAGGGGGGGATAGGGGGTCTGGACCCTGCCCTGGAAAATTACAAAAATATAGGGTTCCTTAGCAATACTGGTCCTGATCCCCATTAAAATCAGAAAGCTACCAATCCAGTATTCAATGTCGGGCCATCAACGGTCCGCCAGCGAAACACCATTTTGTCTGGCCATCATCGGCTCCTCAGCTAAATGCCATTTAAATGGCATTTCCCTGGTGGGCCCGTTGATGGCCCGCTTATAGTGGTCTTTCGATCCTTCCTCCCCTCATCAAACTAAAAAAAAAAAAAAAAAAAAAACATTGTCAAAGTTGGACCACCTCTGACAAAACTTTCTGGATCCGCGCATGAAGATCCCTAATTTGTACCTTGACATTGTTCCACAGGGTAACTTAATGTCTTCATCATACCACTATCTCCTATGTATCTCTGCACCATCGGCCAGGTCAATGACTGACAGGTCTCATCATCTTCAAATTCTGTCTTCACTATGCACTGGGAAAGTATCTTCAAAAGTCTGGAAATAATTGAGCCGAGACATGTGATTCCAACAATGTGGAGTTTTGACAAGTGTAGACTCAGACAAGCCTGTGCAGCCTCCTTTTAAGCTTAGAAACTCCAAATGATGTTCAGTCAGTAGCTTAAGAGTCATAGAATATTGAAGCGACTAGCAAAGGCTCTGATCAGACTGCGGGTATGCGCAGGCTGGTCTGAGCCTTTGCTGGTCGCACATACCATATTGTTGGAAATCTCATGCCGCGGCTCAATTATTTAAAAAAAAAATTAACTCCTTCAGGAATACCATCAGAGTGTCAAACAGTTTGGATCCAGATCAAGCCCGACTTTTTGTCGGGCCTGCACTGGGTCCAAAGTGCTTCGAAAGTATCTTCAAAAGTCTGGAAATATTGCAGATTTTTTTAACTCCTTCAGGAATACCATCAGAGTGTCAAACAGTTTGGATCCAGATCAAGCCCGACGTTTTGTCAGGCCTGCACTGGGTCCAAAGTGCTAGGAAAGTATCTTCAATAGTCTGAAATTATCACAGATTTTTTAACTCCATCAGAGTGTCAAACAGTTTGGATCCAGATCAGGACACTAGTAGGTAAGGAGCTAATTTGTCCAGATTTAGATATTAATTAACCATCTGAATACTAATGAATTCTTCTATCTGGTTTGATGCAATGAGCCTAGAAAGATTCATTGTAAATATCAAGGGTTGTCAGGTTTATAAATTAAGATGTTTTTCTGTTCATGAAGAAGCAAACAGAAGACCATGATGAAATGCAGCGCCTGTGGTAGATTACACAGGCTGGAAAAGAGGAAGCGTCTCTAAAGCCAAAGCAGGTGTCGTGTGGATGCTTGCTCTGGGCCCATAGCCTTCCAAGAGGAGTTTGTAACCTAATAGGAGCATGACTTGCCTCAAGTGGACGTGTTAACTTGAAACCTGTCTTTAGCGGCCACTCAAAAATAGACAAAACAAAGGTCTTAAAGCCATTTGGTAGCTTAATGCAGGTCAAAAGTATTGCAGAATGCTCCCCTTGGAGCATTCTGCAATACTTTTGACCTGCATTAAACGTTAATTGGTCTTGAAAACCCATTATGGTCTTTTTGAGAGTGGCCACTTAAAACAGGTTTTTTACTGTATCATTTTTTCATACATGTTTCGCCGTCATTTATTGACCTCTGCCATGGCAATGGTAGTAAAAAGCCTGCAAGTCCAATTATTGTGCCGTCTTTCATGGACCTCTTGTAAAGGATGTAAAATGGTTACAAGTCCAAGGATTATTTCAATCTTGTTATACTTGACAGACTTTGGTCTCTCTGCCATGGCTTGGTCATATAATCATACATGTATGGCAAGTACCTGTAAGTGACAGCACTGAATTGCTTGTGCTGGACGATGACTGCAGTTCATGGGCTATACAATTTTTATCAATTGAGCCGTGACATGTGATTTCCAACAAGTGTAGACTCAACAAGCCTGTGCAGCCTCCTTTTAAGCTCCAAATGATGTTCGGTCAGTAGCTTAACACTCATAGAATATGTAAGTGACTAGCAAAGGCCCTGATCAGACTGCGCATATGCGCAGGCTGGTCTGAGCTTTTGCCGGTGGCACACACCACATTGTTGGAAATATTATGCCACAGCTCAATTTCTATCAGAACATACTACCATGTCTGGTAGGAATTATATAAACTCTTTCACCTACCCACATTCTTCTTCCTGACCATAACTGAAATTGCTTGGAGGATAGATGGACTGGATATCCTTCAGTCGAGTTATGTTCATGATAGCAGAGGCACACTTCTCAGATTCCGGGGTCACCTTAGAAAAGCAGTTGTCTAAATCTGGAACAAAACAAACATGTTCAATATGAATAATCTCGTCTAGAGGTTATAAAACTTTTCATGGTCAAATCAGCTCAGAATGAAATTTATCATGCTCATAATGTTAAAATGCCAACAATTGTTGGCATTTAATATGTATTTGCATGATAAATACAACAGCTGAGAGTTTAACTTAGAGAACGGATGTCGTTTCAAACAGTGAATTTACATTAACATGGTTGTAAGTTCAAAATGTCCAAAATCCTCAACTTTTTAAAATCAGATCTTAAAACTTGCAGTATGCCTCCTAATAGCAACACTTTCATGTTTAAAATGGTCATTTGTCTTTAGATAAACTGAAAATAAATCAAAGAGGCTATTAGAATCTGCTTAATGCAGGATTTTGAGGCTGACTTTCTATGGAAAGTCAGCCTCAAAGTCCTGAATTCAGGAATAATCCTTAAAACTTTCACCCATGCATAAACAAAGGGCAATATCTACTGAACACATGGTATGATATAGACAATTATAAATCTTGAAAAAGATATTGTGGTACTAAACAATGTGACCAAGTTTCATAAAATTCTGATCAAAACTATTCATCTTAGAGAGCGGACATTATTTCAAATGGTGAATTTTCATAAAGAAAGGGCCATAACTCCTGAAAGCATGGTGAGATATAAACAGTTATCAAACTTGAAGAAGATATCATGGTACTTAACAATGTGACCAAGTTTTATAAAATTTTGATCAAAACTATTTGACTTAGAGAGCAGACATTTTGTTTCAAATGATGAATTTTCATAAACAAAGGACCATAACTCCTGAAGGCATGGTGCAATATGGACCATTATCGAACTTGACAAAAACATTATGGCACTTAACAATGTGACCAGGTTTCATAAAATTCTGATCAAAAATATTTGACTTAGAGAGCAGACGTCGTTGGACGTAAGCAAGTACTTAACTTTTTTGAAAAAAATCTTTCAGGAATACCATCAGTGTCAAACAGTTTGGATCCAGAACAGGCACAACATTTTGTCGAGCCTGATCTGGGTCCAAACTGTTTGCCAAGGTTATCAGCAGACCGCCCCAATAGGCAGAGTTAATGAAGAAAAGTTGAACCCTGCACAGTTAGGGAGCATGTTTCCATTTAATTTTTCATTAGCCATACTAGCATAGCAATCATACTTTTTTCCGTCGTCTGCTGATTTTTTTCAAAATCAACTTTTTAAAAAAAAAAACTTTCAGGAATACAATCAGTGTCAAACAGTTTGGATCCATTTGTCGAGCCTGATCTGGGTCCAAACTGTTTGCTAAGGTTATCAGCAGACGACACCAGCAGGCAAAGTTGATACCTATGTAATTAGGGGGCATGTTTCTATTCTATTTTTCATCAGCCATACTAGCTTAGTTATCATGATTTTTGTCGTCTGCTGATTTTTTTTCAAAATCAACTTTTCTGAAAAAATCTTTCAGGAATACCATCAGAGTGTCAAAAAGTTTAGATCCAGAACAGGCCAGACATTCTGTCGGGCCTGATCTGGATACAAACTGTTTGCTAAGGTTATCAGCAGATGACACCAATAGGCAAAGTTAGTGAAGAAAAGTTGATAACTGTGCAGTTAGGGAGCCTGTTTCTGTTCTATTTTTCATTAGCCATACTAGCATAGCAATCATGCTTTTTTGTTGTCTGCTGATTTTTTTTCAAAATCAACTTTTTTTAAACTCTTTCAGGAATACCATCAGAGTGTCAAACAGTTTGGATCCAGATCTGGCCCGACATTTTGTCAGGCCTGATCTGGGTCCAAACTGTTTGCTATGGTTATCAGCAGACGGCACCAATAGGCAAATTTTGTGAATAAAAGTTGATAGCTGCGCAGTTAGAGGCATGTTTCCATTCTATTTTCATTAGCCATACTAGCATGGCAATCATGCTTTTTTCCGTCGTCTGCTAATTTTTTTTTCAAAATCAACTTTTTTGAAAAAATCTTTCAGGAATACAATCAGTGTCAAACAGTTTGGATCCAGATCTGGCCCGACAATTGTCTGGCCTGACCTGGGTCAAAACTGTTTGCTAAGTTTAACAGCAGACGGCACCAATAGGCAAAGTTAGTGAAGAAAAGTTATTATAGCTGCACAGTTAGGGAGCATGTTTCCATTCTATTTTTCATTAGCCATACTAGCAAAGCAATCATGCTTTTTTGTCGTCTGCTGTTTTTTTTTTCAAATCAACTTTTCTGAAAAAATCTTTCAGGAGTATCATTAGAGTGTCAAACAGTTTGGATCCAGATCAGGTCTGACAAAATGTCGGCCTGATCTAGGTCCAAACTATTTGCCAAGGATATCAGCAGACGACACCAGCAGGCAGAGTTAATGAAGAAAAGTTGATACCTGTGCAGTTAGGAAGCCTGGATCCGCTATATTTTTCGTAAGCAACACTAGCATAGTTATCAATATCTGAGGATGTAAAATTGCATTTTTCTGGTGCCACTTCCTGGAAACATCTCTTCATCCTATAAAAGATAGCAATATGATAAATGTACTATAATTTCAAATACTTTTCTTTTCCTGTTTGCAAATAAAATGTTGTTAATCAGGGCTAGAAGTAAACAGGGAAGACACTGATCAGACTACTTCTGAAGTAGTCTGATCTGGGTCTGCACTGTGTCTTCACTATTTGTCTATGTATCTGTGTACACTAGTTGCCTGACAAAAAGACCTAGACAAATAGCTCAGACCCAGATCTGGATCCAAACTATACCCCTGAAAGAATTTTTTTTAAAAAGTTGGTTTGAAAAAAAAAACAGTAGACTACAAAAAAGCATGAAAAATAACAGAGTAGGCAAAGAGTAAACAAATATACCTGCAGTGGCCAGCCATATAGCTAATTCCAATGTTCTGACATCTCATAAACACAACATCACCAAACATAGAACACTCATCTGGAGGATACTCTGAAAGAATAAATCAAAGCACTGAGAGTAATGATGGCGTCTCATAAAAACTACATCACTGAATACTCTTCGGGGGGGGGGGAAATCAAAGCACCGAGAGTACTGATTTATCTCATAACAACGACAGCACCCATCAGAGATCATTCAACTGGAGGATTTTCTGAAACCAACAAAATAAATTATGATCCATCTCTCAAAACAAATCATTTGGAGCATCATGATTTTTTCAAATAACATTTACCAGCCATATATATATTGATTCACATTCATACAAATCTTTTCAATATTACTTTTTGCCATGCATTACTCATGGAAATTTTTAACATTGAACATCGGAGTTACAATGGAATCAGAATTTTTCATAACTCTTTCCTTGCTAGGAGCAACTTTTTTCATCTGCCGATAACCTTTGCAAACAGTTTAGACCCTGATCAGGAAGGACCAACATAATGTCGGTCCTGATCTGGATCAAACCATTTGACAATCTGAAAGTATTTGTGAATGGGCAGTTTGAAAAAATAAGAAAACGGCAGGTGACAACAAAAAGAATAAAAAATTACCCAGCATGCAAAGAGTTAAAGACAACTTTTGACTACAATACTGAATGATAACACGCCAAAGATTTTTTAAAATATCTGATGCGATTTTAATGGAAAACACTGCAAATTTTTGGAAACAATATAAGGGCTAATGAAAGATCCAGATTACCTATGCACATGTCAAAACCATACATCTGTAAGCTATGTTGTCTTTCATGCATGATGTCACTAACAGAACTATCACAGTAGTTAGGTAAATGTTTCAACACACAGTTTTCTGCATCTGATAAAAGGGTCTGGAATACTCTGAAACAAGTTAAAAGAAATTTTTATGAGTGATACCTGGAAAAGTGATTAATAACTATAATATTTACCATTTTCTTTATCCTATAGGTGTTTATCATATGATGTGAGTCCTAAAGTGATATAATCCCATTAAAATCAACAAACCACTAGTGGTTTACATGTATTGGCAACATCATAAAAACACCACATATAATTGACAAGATCTTACTGTTTTCTCGTCAAAATATGCAAATACAAAATGATTTTACCATCATATGATAAATATAATCTAACATTCTTGCTCCAGTATTATTAAATTTATAAAACCTGTTGCGAAAAAGCAATAAAATACTTGGCAAGCCTTGCATTTTACCATTTTTTTCCTAACTGATCTAATGGACTCACTAAAACATAAACACTCATACAAGATCCTCTATTCAGTATAGGAAAAATACTTATTCCATATCATGCTTCATTTCATAAACTTTTCTCTAAAAATATTCTGATCAATCACTTCCTAATTATTGGCTCTTTATTCTCTATGAATATCTAAAGCAATGAATTGTCTAGACTTATGTACACAGTTTAACCTCACAAATCATAATTCAACATAATAATTATTCTAATAACATTTCTACCAGACTGATTTGGGACTACACTGTATGACCAAGAGGCTCTAAAGCATTCTATCTGACTGTTGTTGTGATTGGTGCTTTAGGGGTTAAGGTTACTTACGTGCATTTCTCATATTGTGTTAGGTTGACTTGAGAGCTAAAGTAATAGACAAAGGTATTGACTGGATCAAAGCATCTTTCCTCTATTGTACGTGTGTATGATTCATCTTCCACAGGTTGATAGCTCTTCAGCATCTCTGAACAGTTTTGGATATCTGTGGAAAAAGACAACAATGAGTTTCTGTCATGAATTGGACATGTACATGTAAATCAACTCATTCTATGAAATAAAGGATCTTACACGAGTGATTGATTATTTAATATGAAATTTATTAAATGAGCCTTTGGCAAGTTTAATAAAATTTATATAAAATGGTCACAAGAGTAAGATTCTGTGTTTATATGACTTTTTAAATGTGGTTTTATCGCCTTCAAAGTTTGTTTATTTCCATTCAAAATTTGCATTGCTGTAATGGATGTCGTTATGACATTACTTGTTCCTGTCAAAAGTGTTATGTAAGGTGTGGTCATAACATTATTTATGACATGAAGTCATCAACTGAATAACAGTGACGTCATGTGATAAATGCATATTTATCACTTCTCTCAATGAAATAAATGTCTTATTTATTCAAAAATAGCAAGGGAGTATGATCAGAAAATACCACAATCATACAGGGCAGACCAATCTCACAGCACCATGAGGAAAAGCCATAGAACAATAACAGTCACAAGACATTAGCAAGACAAACGAAGTAAAGCAACAAGCTCTCTTCCCCATTAAGATGATTGCAAAACTAGAAAGGACACATAGCACTGTGAACAAATATGAGCCGTGATATGAGATTTCCAACAATGTGGTATGTGCGACCAGCAAAGCCTCAGATCAGCCTGCGCATACGCGCAGTCTGATCAGAGCCTTTGCTAGTTGCTTGAATATTCTATTGGTGTCAAGCTACTGACTGGACACCATTTGGAATTTCTTAGCCTAAAAGGAGGCTGCACAGGCTCATCTTAGTCTACACTTGTCAAAATACCACATTGTTAAAAATCACATGTATATGGAACCCCCACAATGGGAGCAACAATAAACAACAAACCAACAACAACAACAGAATCACCGCCTAAGAGCGGTCCTCTATATATACTTCAGAAATTTGACCCACTCAACGATAACATTTCATTGTTAAGGAAAATTTTGGCTAGATTCTTTTTTGAGCCTCGACATGTGATTTCCAACAATGTGGCATTTTGACAAGTGTAGACTCAGACAAGCCTGTGCAGCTTCCTTTTTAAGCTTAGAACCTCCAAAAGATGTTCAGTCAGTAGCTGAACACTTATAGAATATTCAAGCGACTAGCAAAGGCTCTGATCAGACTGCACATATGCGCAGGCTGATCTGAGCCTTTGCTGGTCGCACAGACCACATTGCTGAAAATCACATGTCACAGCTCATTTTATGATTAACATGAGGCAAAGAAGTATACATATTATGTTTTTTTTAAAGAATCAACAGACTATTTTGAAATGTTGACAAAATCAGGGAGTGCACTTTTCCCCCAAAAAGTCCTACTTACATTGACATTTAAGAGGATCAAATCCATACATAACAGAGGAAATGTAAGATGAATATTCTTCGAGGGAAGTTTGTAGATAATTGTCTGGGTGTGTCTCTGGTAGCTCTATAGAATCCATCAGCACATTCAGTGCTTTGATTACTTACATTGACATTTAAGAGGATCAAATCCATACATAACAGAGGAAATGTAAGATGAATATTCTTCAAGAGAAGTTTGTAGATAATTGTCTGGGCATGTCTCTGGTAGCACTATAGAATCCATCAGTACTCTCAGTGCTTTGATTACTTACATTGACATTTAAGAGGATCAAATCCATACATAACAGAGGAAATGTAAGATGAATATTCTTCAAGGGAAGTTTGTAGATAATTGTCTGGGCATGTCTCTGGTAGCACTATAGAATCCATCAGTACTCTCAGTGCTTTGATTACTTACATTGACATTTAAGAGGATCAAATCCATACATAACAGAGGAAATGTAAGATGAATATTCTTCAAGGGAAGTTTGTAGATAATTGTCTGGGCATGTCTCTGGAAGCACTATAGAATCCATCAGTACTCTCAGTGCTTTGATTACTTACATTGACATTTAAGAGGATCAAATCCATACATAACAAAGGGAATGTAAGAAGAATATTCGTCAAGGGAAGTTTGTAGATAATTTTCTGGGCATATCTCTGGTAGCACTATAGAATCCAAGCAATATTTGAAACGATCCAGCATCCTGGAATATAACAAGCAAACTTTTCACTTCGACCCTTTATATACTGGAAATGCCTAAATGGGTATTATGGCAAACAGTGTAGACCCAGATGAAATGCAGCATAATGCTGCATTTCATCAGGGTCCTCACTATTTGCTACTATTAAAACAGCCTTCAGGGACAGAAATACATCATAATTTAAAAAATTCTACCTGTGATCCCTAAAAGTGCAAAATGGGCAATCCCTCAATATGTATGGGGAAAATTCATCAGAATACAAAGGGTTTTATCCTGTGATCTCACAAAAGATATTTAAAAAACAAAAAAAAACATGTATAAGCATTTTTAAACTCACTTCAGCAGTTTTCTTGTGATGTTATTGTTTTATGTTCTTACTTACATACATGTTCTAACGGAAATTTTATCTGTGGAACATAAAACTCTAAACTACCGAACTTAGAGAGCGGACATTGTCAGCACACATACCGTATGGACATACACTGACAAAATGACATGTGTATGGCTAAAGCCTCGGCCAGTATCATATGATCTAGCTGCAAAAATCTACTAATATATCGGCCTTGACGTGAGAAACCCTGTCTTCAGGGGTTTGCTAACAACACAGGCGCAGACCAGCCTGCACTTCCGCGCAGTCTGATCAGGGCCTTTGTTATTAGCTTTTTAGAAAGCATCATATCTTAAAGACATATGCGGCTACTTCCCATGCACACCTTTCCTGCATCTGGAAACAGGTAAAGTTGTCTGGGTCCTGTCTTTCGACCTGTTATGGATTCGGATCAACATCTCATATCGGTGTTCCGACATTTTCTTGACAAAATAAAGTAATTAAAGTTATCCGAAATATCTATTGACCTTTTATCAGAACCGATTGTCTCAGTACCAAAGACAGATAAATGTAGCTCAGACGAAATCAAACGACGTACACAATTACCCTGGTTACAAATACGAAAATGGCCGAGTCTCTACTATTTGGATGGTTATTCAAAGTCCCTCACGACCTGACCTCGTGGCCTAGTGGTTAACGTGTTTTGCCATGAAGCCAGAGGACCTGGATCGATTCTCGCGTGCGCACCTATTTTCAGTGTGTTTTTTCTTTCTTTTTTAACATTTTAATGCCAAATTGCTTTGTATACTAGTTAAATGGCATCATCAAAATGACCGAAATGGGCATTCCTGAACTTTTTATATTGAATTTCGCATGAAACCTATGGGGATAGGGTTAAATTTGGCCCTCTTGAAAGAGAATTAGTTCCGTGACCCCTGATTTTTATTCTTTTTTCTGAAAGGTATTATAATAGTCCATGAAATAAATTTAAATTCTTAAGATTTTCGACATCAGATTTTTGAATATATGATTTATTCTAAAAAACAAATTCCAATTTTCGACGAATTGCCAAAATATATCATGCAGTATCTTGTCACAGCATGGGATAAAAACTAAACTTGCATATTTTCTAAAAGGTTTGAGGTCATGGGCAATAATTTAAGGTAAAAGAAAGAAGCTGACTAAAGATTACAACAGATTTAGCTCGATATTTAGGACTAGTGTTATTCTTTCATATTTTTAGGAAATTGGTCAAATGCTGAAAACTTCCATATTAGATTGTGAAAAAATAAGCGCGACGACATATCCTTTTTATGTCATAAATGGATAGCCCATGCATCAAACAAACTGTATGCAAAGTATTAAACAAATTTCAACATGGGAAGTATTTAGTAGTATATGTCCTTAACTTGCTTCCAGCGACATTTCACTATTATAGTCTTCCTGGGTGAACCAGTACTTAGCACAGATTAATGTGTTTTGCTCAAGGACATAACGCAGTGGCACAGGTGAGGTTCAAGCCCGCAACCCCTCAATCTCGAGTCAAGCACTCTACAACTGAACTCAAAATTATTGTTATACTATTTTTAGATATTGTTATGTCATCTATCAAACTAGTGATGGAGAATGATATTATTGATACACAGACATTAGTGACTGTACTGTCCTGCCAGCCAAGAGTGACAGTGACTTCATGTTTTGTTTACAAAGTTATCAGGGACTTATAATCGATAGATCACTTGTGTATTAATCCTATCCTCTGGATAGGATTAATACACAAGTAATCTATGGTTTCACGTTAGCTCTAATGAAGTGTACATGTTAGTGTTTTACTTAGCAATTGTAAACAAAGTATTACGTCACTGTCACTCTTGGTTGGCATGACTGTACATCCCAATCCGTGCCACTTCTCTAAGTGTGCTCCTGTGTGTTACTCATAGTAATGTGAATGTACTCAACCTAGGTTCAGGACTTTAATTAAGAGTGTGTAACGAAAATTTAATTTTCTTATTTCTCAACCAAAACATATGTTGTGGGTACTCAAAAGAACCGTCTCAATGAGACGGTTCTTTTGAGCACCCAAAACATATGTTAAAACTGATGGGTAAGAAAATATTAACAATCTTACGCTGAAATTTTTTTGTTTATCTAAACCTATGAGGTTTCTTCCTATCAGCAGACTCTTCTGGGGATTCCTGTGATGTGGACTCAGTGGATTAGAATCTAAAAATGTCATGACAGCATCTATATTGATATACTTACATGCATGGCTCTATCTGGTAAACTCTTATACTATACATCACTTGTATAGCACAATTAGATATGATCATATCAACAACCACACTGGTAGAGGGACAACTCCTAACTGAAGAATCTTCTGGAATATCTGAAAGGAATACATATAGCCATGCTACCCAGCAGCCAATAGGCCTTAAAACAGTGTTATATGAGCCCCGATGTGACATCATCATGTGCAGATCCAGAAGGGGGAGACAGGGGGTCCGGACCCCCCCTCAAAAATCACAACTAGAGGACCTGAAGGTCCTGAGGCGCTCACCTGATCTCCTTAATAATGTTAAAATAGGTCAAGGTCAACTACAGCTTATAATGGAACAAATTTTTGTTTTACCATATATGGGGGTTGCAGACATTTTGGTCAATTGACTTAAACAATCTAATGAATAATCCATCAAACAGCCCAGTGATTTCTGAGAAACAGATGTTTAGATAGGTGTGTGGCAGTCCAAATGAGTGGCCTTGAATAAAAGGTCACAGGTCAGCTTGGCTTTTGGTACTAAATACAAGATTTTTCCCAAATAAATGCATTAGGTATCAAATTTGTCCTTGCCATAAAGTAGGTCAAGGTCAACCTAGATTAATCATTTGTGCAAATCTGGTAGAACCCACATCCCCAATGCTACATACCAAGTCCCAAGGCCATTGGCCTTTTGGTTCCAGAGAAGAAGACATTTAAAGGGTTTTTTACCATATATGAGCTTGGTGGCCATCTTTGTCATGTGACCTGAACACTTGGTATAAATTTTGGCTAACCTATCATAAGGAGTCTTCATATGAAATTTGAGTTCCAATGGCCTAGTGGTTTCTGAGGAAACTATGTTTTGATGTGTTGATGAGACTCCAATATGAGCGACCTTGGCTGAAAAGTTAAAGGTCAACCGTGACCTTTGTAACTTATTTATAGCTATTGTCAGATTTGGTTCAACATATCAAGTGAGAATAATAACTTTGGCCTCAACAGTTTTCAAAAAATGAAATTTTCAAAAAAATCCCATTTAAATGCATTAAGAAGCAAATTTGACCTTGACGTAAAGTAGGTCAAGGTCAACTTAGGTTCATCATTTGAACAGACTTGGCAGGCCTCACATCCCAAATGCTATATACCAAGTCCCAAGGTCATCGGCCTTCTGGTTCTGGAGAAGAAGAGTTTTAAATGATTTTTACAATATATGGGCGTGGCGGCCATCTTGGTCATGTGACCAAAATATTTTGCATAAATTTTTGCTTACTTATCATAAGGAGTCTTCACATGAAATTTGAGTTCAATTGGGCCAATGGTTTGTGAGAAAACTATGTTTTAATATATTGATGGGACTCCAATATGAGCGACCTAAGCTGAAAGGTCAAAGGTCAACCTTGACCTTTTGAACTTATTTATAGCCATTGTCTCATTAGGTTAAACATATCAAGTGAGAATAATGACTAAAGCTTCCACAGTTTTCAAAAAAATCAACTTTTCAAAAATTTTCCCATTTAAATGCATTAGGAAGCAAATTTGACCTTGACGTTAAGTAGGTCAAGGTCAACCTAGGATCATCATTTGAACAAACTTGGTAGGCCCCACTACCCAAATGCTACATACCAAGTCCCAAGGTCATCGGACTTCTGGTTCTGGAGAAGAAGATTTTTTAAGGGTTTTTACCATATATGGGCGTGGCGGCCATCTTGGTCATGTGACCAAGGCCATTTGAACAAACTTTCGTTCCCCCATCCTAAGAAGTCTCCATATGAAATATGAGTTCAATTGGCCCAGTAGTTTCAGAGGAGAAGATGTTTGAAAATGTTGACGGACGACGGACGGACGGACGGACGCCGGAGTCACTGGTATACTATTAGCTCACCAATGAGCCTTCGGCTCAGGTGAGCTGAAAATATAGGGTTTCTTAGCAATATTGGTCCGGATCCCCTGTAAAACCACAAAGCTTATAAACCAGCATTCAGTGTTGGGCCACCATCGGCACGCCAGCGAAACGCCATTTAAATGGCGTTTCGCTGGCGAGGATGATGGCCCGCTTATAGTGGTATTTGGATCCTCTCTCCCCAAATCAACTAAAAAAAAAACGTAAAAAAAGTTGGACCCCCTCTGATAAAACTTTCTGGATCCGCGCATGATCATTACATCAGAGGTTCATACTATTGTTTTAACACTTTGTGTTTACAAAGTAGTTAAGATACGGTAGCAATAAAAAAATTAATAGTCACCAAGTACAGTTGAGTAATTATCTCAGCCATGGAAATCAATATTAGACTTTGCATTTCATGTGAATCATCTGCCACCAGAGGGAGCTATCTGATCTGGGTTTACCCAGACCTATCTGTGCAAATATTAATTGATTATTATCTTATTTCAATCAGTACATATGCCTTTGCAGCAGCAGTTTATATGAACTTCAGCTAAACGAGAGAACACTGCAGCATTATAACCCTTTCCTTCACGAATATTCGTGCTAAGCTCCACCATATACTGAATAATTGTAGCAATAAACTTTCATGTTTGTTCATAGAACAAAGAAAATACTTGTCAGATCCACTAGTGTAGGATCATATCTAATCATATTTTTGTAAGCAAACAAAGAAGACCCTGATCTGGGTCTGCTCTGCTTGCAAAGTAGTCAAAAGTAGTCAAAAGGGTTTACATACAATAAATCAAGTGTGGGACTCATTACCCTAAAGTGGTGGTTGAAAATCCAATTATAAGCATAGTGTTGGATAAATGAGCAAGCCATTTTATTCACATTGCTTATTACTGATTCAATTCAGAAAACAACAAGACCCCAACATGACTTTAACATGACCCCAACATGACAACAAAAAATATTGACTGGAATGTAAAGCATCCATTTAACCCTTTAACTCATATTGGCTCCTATCTTATATGAGCTGCCTGATCATGGTCTACTCCTTTAACCTATGGAAATATGATATATCTGATCATACATTAGTGGATCTGAATTTCTTTGTTCTCTGTGCCAACATGAAAGTTTATTTATATAAATATTCATATTAGGTGGAGCCTAGCATGAATATTCATGAAGGAAAGGGTTAAGCAAACAAATTTAGCAAGCTGTACATAAATTTACCATCACATTCTGTCCAGCTGATGTTTGTCTGTGAAACATTGACACCAGGATAAGCATTTGGCAGAACATATCTGAAGGTTTGAAGAGATTTACGGACAGCTGGGGCAATGTCTTGGACAGAGCAAGTGTTATTGGCATCTGCTGACCTCATCCAACAAGATAGTCCTTCTGTGAATATGCTGAAAAATACAATGAAATATTGAAAATTAAGTCAAGGTCACTAGTTTTATCAACTCTTTTTTATGTCACAATAATACAATATATAACATTTAGCCAGATTCCATTATTCCGTTCAAGAGATATATGCACAAACCATATTTTGGTGTTTGACGAGGGACTTCAAAATAAGGTCAAGGTCACAAAAATTCAATAAAATATTTCATCCCTTCCAACAATGTATCTATGCAAATTTGGTCAAAATCCACCCACTGGTTCAGAAATGTGGAAAAGGCTGCTTTATAGTCTTTATAGGACAACGGCCTTGAAAATTAGGTCAGTCACCAAAATCTAACTAACACTTTATTGTGTCACAACAAAATAATGAAGATTAGGCCAAGGTCACTAAAATCTCATCAAGTCTTTATTATGTCACAATGATACAATATATTAAATTTAGCCGGAATCCATATTCCATTCGAAAGATAGCATGTGGAAACCATACTTTGGTCAAGGTTGGCATTTCAAAGAGATGATATGACCTTAACCCTTAATGCTTCAACCGCAGCAAGTCATCTGCTTCTCTCGTCTGCTGAAATGTTTAAGTAGCCTCTATGGCAAACAGTGTGAACCCAGATCAGACTGCTCCTGTTCTGGGTCCACGCTTCTATTCTTAATTCGTCAGTAATGTTAGGCATTTTTTTTGCAGCAGACGACTTCAGCAGACGATATTTTCAGACGCATTTTTTTCTAGGTGCTTTAAGGGTAAAATGAATTTTGGCAAAAGGACTGAAACAAAAGTTAAAAATAACTACATCTTTTGCAGAACTGATTTATGAAATGAAACTTCTGGTCAGTTGATTGGTCAAAAAAACTTCACTTTCCAAATGTTTAGAAAAATATGATTGCTTCAGACAGAGTTACACAATCAAACAAAGATACGGTAAATGTTCTAAAATTTCGAACACTAATTGCCTGCCAAAAAAGGCCTAGACAAATAGGACAGACCCAGATCAGACTGCTTCTAAAGAAGCCGTCTGATCAGGGTCTTCCCTATTTGCTACTCTGACAAGAAATTTGTGAATTCCAGCCCTGAAAACCAACATTTTATTTGAGAACAGAATGAGAAAAATGTTCGAAATTTTAGAACATTTACCGTTGCCACTCACCTGCACTTGAGTTTTCCTCCATTAGGGTCTGAGCTGTTGAGATGATCCACTTTGGTGAACATATCAAGATAATAGAGATTGACCGCAGCTGAGAGACATTCTTCATTATTCTGGCTATAATACTCCAACTCACATTGGCTATCAGGCAGGTTGGCAGCTGCAATTCAACATGAGCTTAAATTAAAACCCTTGAAGTACCACCAAATATTTGCAGCAGACTATCATTTTCATTCTAAAAAGCCTTCAGATTTTTTTCTAGAAGCCTCCATGCCAATTTTTTCCTGTTCAAACAACAACAGAATCATGGTCAAAAATTGATACCAGTTAAATTGATTGATTGGCCTTCTGGTTTAGGATTTATTTAAACTCAAGTTTTTATGTTTTTCACATTGATTTTCTGCGATAATTTTTTTATTATTAGTTTTAGTGAACTATGTTCACCAATAAAAGTTGTGGAGAAAAATTAGCCCCAATTTCTCCGAAATGGCTCCAGCATTGAAGAAGTTAACTCTGGGCATAGATGCAAACTTTGAGCATTTTAAGCAATTCCCAAATAAACTAAGTCAAATATGTCAGTCAAAAACTTACATTGTACCACCCTAATTCAGTGGAAAACGCATATAACAAATATTACTAAAAAGGCAAATTCATCACTTGGATTCCTAAGACTTGAAATACTGTTCTGAGGATTGCAAAAGACTTGCATATATAGCCTTAGTTAGGTCAATACTCGAATATGGTGCTGTTGTTTGGGACCCGTATCAAAGTCTAGACATTATAGCCATTGAAAAAGTACAAAGACAAGCAGCAAGGTTATTAAAAATGATTATAAATCAAGATTTGAAGGATGCGTCACATCAATGTTAGAAGACCTTAAATTACCAATTTTACAACAATGACGCCTAGGAACAAGACTGGTTATGTTATACAAAGTTGTGCAGGGTATGGTACCAGCAATCAATGCTGACGAGTTCCTCATTCCCATTAGGAATAAAAGACATATCAAACCACGTGTACAATCTGACTTCCATACTACAAATATTGTGGAAAAATTTTCAACAAATCATTCAGAGTGTTTCAAAATTCCTGATTCTCACACGGAACAATATAAAAACTCATTCTTTGTTAGAAATGTAAGTGAGTGGAACCAACTGGAAGAGAGTCACACCCGCGCAGAGACAGTTAACAGCTTCAGAGAAGCTGTCCATAAGTGCTACTAACTTTTTAAAGTGCACAAACCGCGGTTGTAGATGCCAGAATTGGATTCTACCGCTAAAAAGATACAGATACAGATACAGAATTCACCAACTTAAGTGATGGATGGCTTGTTTAAATATAATGGAATCGGGCCTGATTCACTTGTGTGTTAAGCTAGTAGGGTGATCTCCAAACTTTCCGTTTTGGAGCACATGTATCAGAGAAAAATGGCACATAACGCATGCAAATTTCCACAAATGATCATGCTCAAAGTTACTTAGATTCTGCATATGCACAGTAAGTTCTGAGTATGCAAACCACAGGATTATGTTATAAACAACCGTTGAATAACGGCTTATGCACTGCTTGTGAAAATTCTTTTGAGACAAACCTTTTTCTGTCATGTCTCTGCGAAAATTACCTGTCAATAAAAGACATATTAGAAAATTTGGCTGAATTTAATTTATTGAAAAATCTTTTATCTTTGTACACAGAAAGCTGTTTGCGCCACATACATTGGACCTTTAGAAGAAATTGGCGCTGAATTTTCTCTACAACTTTCATCGCAAACTTATCATTCACTAATATTCAAAATAAAAAGTTACCGGCGAAAATCAATGTGAGAAGCATAAAAATCGAGTATATTGACAGGAAAGCAATTAAATGCTCTCCCAGTTGAAATATAAAAACAGGTAAAGCAGAGGTGAGTTCAAAAATGCGAGCGCTCAAATGAGCACTTGTTAGTGTGATCATTACATTGTTGAACAATAGCGAGCGCTTGCTCAATAAAAATGGCTGCGCCCTATAATTAGCAAATTAAATGCATCCATTGGTTGGAAAGCAAAGCAAAACACCTTTCTACATGCAGTTTAAATTGTTTCATTTCATATATCCACACAAAGAAACAAACATCAACATTCCAAAAATCGAATCTAAAAATATTGCGTGCATAGTCCCTCATGAAAACCCATTATAAACATGGTAGCCATCTTGGAATTTTGGGCGAAACACATATCGAGTTGAATTGCAAGCGCTTGCATGCAGAGAGAAACCTCTCAATAGCACTCCGAGAGCTCACAGTCACTCCTCAAAGCTTTTTGTTTATAATTGTGGTGCATTTTCCATTTTCCTTTGGTGTTTTAACCGATATGAATAAGTGAAATACATGCAAAATTAGCAAGAAGTTGTTACAGCTTTAAATATCGGAAGTAGCTCAATTGCTGGACTGGCTAGCCAATATCATGTGATACAGGTAAAATCTGATAATGGGAAAGGGGTCTATTTCTGCCAAGTTAACCATGGGAAAAATAAATTGTTTATTGATTATTGTTAGGATAAACTTATTTAAGACTTGTTGCATATTCCTATTCACCATATCTACATTAATTGCTGGTTCCCAGTCTACAGGTGGGCAGTAATGTAAATACAGGTAACCAGAACCCCCCCATTTCCAGGTATTGGGGGGGTACTGGTTACCTGTTTATCCATTACTGACCACCTGCAAACCGGTAACCAGCAATTAATGCAGATATGGTGAATACTTGCATATTCATATACAAACAGTCAGAAAACAATATTTCTCATAATCAATAATGGTATACATAAACCATTCAATGGATAAGAAGGACTTACCACAATAATCCAGCGATATACTATCGAGTAGACCTTGTCTCACTTCCTCTCGTTTTATCACCCGCTCAACATCATCCATGGAACATCCAACATCTTTTTCAAGTGAAGTCAGTACACATCCACGAAGATAATACTCAGTTCTGGAAATATTTACATGCTTCAGTACCCTGAGGTATGAATGAACAAAACATGAAATCACATTTGAAAAACCCCCCAGATCGTTCAGAAAGAGAAAGTACAAAATTGGAGGGAAAGACAGAAGGAGGGACGCTGACAGATGTGAAAAACCTACAGCAATCCCTAAAACTTAGATTCTGATCAGGGCTATCAAAAACTAACAACTTTAACTGTAAAAGTTACTTAAGAATGTTACCTGCATCTGTCTAGTGGATCTGGCAGAACACTAAGATTAAACTGAAGACAGTTATACTCGAGTAGATGATGTACTATCACAGAACTGTTACAGATCTCGGGTTTAGTGTCGGGGAACTGACTCTCAAACTCATCATGGTCTATGAAAAGAACAAATATAGAAACAACATCATAATATATGTACTCCATGATTTAAATTGAGACAGTTATACTCGAGTAGATGATGTACTATCACAGAGCTGTTACAGATCTCGGGTTTAGTGTCAGGGAACTGGCTCTCAAACTCATCATGGTCTATGAAAAGAACAAATATAGAAACAACCTGTACTCTAAGATTTAAATCGACAGTTATACTCGAGTAGATGATGTACTATCACAGAACTGTTACAGATCTCGGGTTTAGTGTCGGGGAACTGACTCTCAAACTCATCATGGTCTATGAAAAGAACAAATATAGAAACAACATCATAATATATGTACTCCATGATTTAAATTGAGACAGTTATACTCGAGTAGATGATGTACTATCACAGAGCTGTTACAGATCTCGGGTTTAGTGTCAGGGAACTGGCTCTCAAACTCATCATGGTCTATGAAAAGAACAAATATAGAAACAACCTGTACTCTAAGATTTAAATCGACAGTTATACTCGAGTAGATGATGTACTATCACAGAACTGTTACAGATCTCAGGTTTAGTGCCGGGGAACTGACTCTCAAACTCATCATGATCTATTATAGTAAAAGAACAAATATAGAAACAACCTGTACTCTAAGATTTAAATAGAGACAGTTATACTCGAGTAGATGATGTACTATCAAAGAACTGTTACAGATCTCGGGTTTGGTGTTGGGGAACTGACTCTCAAACTCATCATGGTCTATGAAAAGAACAAATATAGAAACAACATCATAATATATGTACTCCATGATTTAAATTGAGACAGTTATACTCGAGTAGATGATGTACTATCACAGAGCTGTTACAATTCTCGGGTTTAGTGTCAGGGAACTGGCTCTCAAACTCATCATGGTCTATGAAAAGAACAAATATAGAAACAACCTGTACTCTAAGATTTAAATCGACAGTTATACTTGAGTAGATGATGTACTATCACAGAACTGTTACAGATCTCAGGTTTAGTGTCGGGGAACTGACTCTCAAACTCATCATGATCTATTATAGTAAAAGAACAAATATAGAAACAACCTGTACTCTAAGATTTAAATCGACAGTTATACTCGAGTAGATGAAGTACTATCACAGAGCTGTTACAGATCTCGGGTTTAGTGTCAGGGAACTGGCTCTCAAACTCATCATGGTCTATGAAAAGAACAAATATAGAAACAACCTGTACTCTAAGATTTAAATCGACAGTTATACTCGAGTAGATGATGTACTTTCACAGAACTGTTACAGATCTCAGGTTTAGTGTCGGGGAACTGACTCTCAAACTCATCATAATCTATTATAGTAAAAGAACAAATATAGAAACAACCTGTACTCTAAGATTTAAATAGAGACAGTTATACTCGAGTAGATGATGTACTATCAAAGAACTGTTACAGATCTCGGGTTTGGTGTTGGGGAACTGGCTCTCAAATTCATCATGATCTATCAAAAGAACAAATATAGAAACAACCTGTACTCTAAGATTTAAATCAACAGTTATACTCGAGTAGCTGAAGTACTATCACAGAACTGTTACAGATCTCAGGTTTAGCGTCGGGGAACTGGCTCTCAAATTCATCATGGTCTATGAAAAGAACAAATATAGAAACAACCTGTACTCTAAGATTTAAATAGACAGTTATACTCAAGTAGATGATGTACTATCACAGAACTGTTACAGATCTCAGGTTTAGCGTCGGGGAACTGGCTCTCAAATTCATCATAACCTATTATAGTAAAAGAACAAATATAGAAACAACCTGTACTCTAAGATTTAAATAGACAGTTATACTCGAGTAGATGATGTACTATCACAGAACTGTTACAGATCTCAGGTTTAGTGTCAGGGAACTGGCTCTCAAATTCATCATAATCTATGAAAAGAACAAATATAGAAACAACATCATAATTGAGCCGTGGCATGAGATTTCCAACAGTGTGGTATGTGCGACCAGCAAAGCCTCAGATCAGCCTGTGCATATGCGCAGTCTGATCAGAGCCTTTGCTTGTCGCTAGAATATTTTATGAGTTTTAAGCTACTGACTGAACATCATTTGGAGGCTCTAAGCTTAATAGGAGGCTGCTCAGGCGCATCTGAGTCTACACATGTCAAAATGCCACGTTGTTGGAAATCACATGTCGCAGCTCAATTATTCATGTATTTTAAGATTCAAGTAGAGACAATTACAAAACTGTTACAGATCTCAGGCTTGGTGTCGGGAAACTCTCAAAGTCATCATAACCTATGAAAGGAACAAATATAGAAAACATATATACATGTTTAAGCAAATTAAAAACAAGAGAGAAGTACCAGTACTCATGTAGATGATGTACTATCAAAGAACTGTTACAGATCTCAGGTTTGGTGTCGGGGTACAGGCTCTCAAATTCATCATAACTTATGAAAAGAACAAATATAGGAAACCTATACATCATACTAAACTAGTCCAAGGTTCTAATCAGTCAAGTGCGCTTTATCAATTTCTGCGAAGCTACATTGAAACCTATACATCATACTAATCTAGTCCAAGGTTCTAATCAGTCAAGTGCGCTTCATCAATTTCTGCGAAGCTACATGGAAACCTATACATCATACTAATCTAGTCCAAGGTTCTAATCAGTCAAGTGCGCTTCATCAATTTTCTGCGAAGCTACATGGAAACCTATACATCATACTAATCAAGTCCAAGGTTCTAATCAGTCAAGTGTGCTTCATCAATTTTCTGCGAAGCTACATGGAAACCTATACATCATACTAATCAAGTCCAAGGTTCTAATCAGTCAAGTGTGCTTCATCAATTTTCTGCGAAGCTACATGGAAACCTATACATCATACTAATCTAGTCCAAGGTTCTAATCAGTCAAGTGTGCTTCATCAATTTTCTGCGAAGCTACATGGAAACCTATACATCATACTAATCAAGTCCAAGGTTCTAATCAGTCAAGTGTGCTTCATCAATTTTCTGCGAAGCTACATGGAAACCTATACATCATACTAATCAAGTCCAAGGTTCTAATCAGTCAAGTGCGCTTCATCAATTTTCTGCGAAGCTACATGGAAACCTATACATCATACTAATCAAGTCCAAGGTTCTAATCAGTCAAGTGTGCTTCATCAATTTTCTGCGAAGCTACATGGAAACCTATACATCATACTAATCAAGTCCAAGGTTCTAATCAGTCAAGTGTGCTTCATCAATTTTCTGCGAAGCTACATGGAAACCTATACATCATACTAATCAAGTCCAAGGTTCTAATCAGTCAAGTGTGCTTCATCAATTTTCTGCGAAGCTACATGGAAACCTATACATCATACTAATCTAGTCCAAGGTTCTAATCAGTCAAGTGTGCTTCATCAATTTTCTGCGAAGCTACATGGAAACCTATACATCATACTAATCTAGTCCAAGGTTCTAATCAGTCAAGTGTGCTTCATCAATTTTCTGCGAAGCTACATGGAAACCTATACATCATACTAATCTAGTCCAAGGTTCTAATCAGTCAAGTGCGCTTCATCAATTTTCTGCGAAGCTACATGGAAACCTATACATCATACTAATCAAGTCCAAGGTTCTAATCAGTCAAGTGCGCTTCATCAATTTTCTGCGAAGCTACATGTGCTACAAGCACAATATCAATTCTTTTTGCAAATGTGATCGCAAAACAGATAAGCATGAATTATAATATTGTATCTGGAAGGCTTTGAAACTGATGATTGCATGTACCATCATTTTCAAAAATTATAAGAATTTGTATTGAATGTGGGGTTAAGTTTGAATAATAGGACCCAAAGTGACAACTCCCATGCAGGAGGAGCATTCATTTCAGCTCGCTCACAAGAGTTCATGAGTTTGGCTTTAGAAGGGAAAATGATCTGCGGGCAAACATGTATTACTGCTACAAATCTTGCCTTACAAATTGTGACAAAACACTTAATTTTGAAAATGGGGGTACCAATATTAAAAGGGGTGTCAGGCCCCCAGATAAAAGTGGGTATTTGGAAATTATTTTTCTAATTTTTCAACCAAAACATAGGTTATGGGTACTCAAAAGAACTGTCTCAATGAGACGGTTATTGTGAGCACCCAAAACACATGTTTAGGTTAATGCATAAGAAAATATTTACAATTTTACGCTCAAAACTTTACTTTAACTGGACCTATGGGTGTCTTGCATATACTGTTGAACATTTTGTTAATATAGGGATCACACATGATTTTTCATGCATTAACATTTGCTGGGTCCTGAGGAAGGTGTTTGAACACGAGGCCGCTAGGCCAAGTGCTCAAACATCTCCCGAGGGATCCAGCAAGTGTAAATGCAATGAAACAAGCATGTGTGATCCTTATTCTTGCATATTTTAACTTATTCGACCAAAATTTGCACTGAAAACGCTGTTAAAACATTAAAATATCCATTTTCTTACACTGAATTTCTCCAAACAAAATGGCGTTGACTGTCAACATAAGAACGTCGCCACAACGCACATGATTTTTCATGCATTAACATTTGCTGGGTCCCGAGGAGAGTGTTTGAACACAAGGCCGCTAGGCCAAGTGCTCAAACATCCCCCGAGGGACCCAGCAAGTGTAAAAGCAATGAAACAAGCATGTGTGATCGTTATTCTTGCATATTTTAACTTATTGACCAAAATTTGCACTGAAAACGCTGTTAAAACATTAAAATATCCATTTTCTGACACTGAATTTCTCTAAACAAAATGGCGTCGACTGTCAACATTTGAATGTCATAACGTCGCCACAACGTCATAGCCATACACAATGTTTTCCCGAACAAAAGCTTCGGCAAAATGATCAGTCTGGTCCGCAGCGCTTTCTACATAACGTCATGTAAATAACTTGGGGCTTATTTGAAGTATTTTAAAGTTTAAACCCATTTTCAAACAGCACATGAATCTCCTGATTTGAACATGGATTTTCGTTCATTTGACAATGGGTTCAAGCAGCTATACGAATAGGTTTCTATGCAAGAATACCTGTTTTCTCAACATTCCCTGAAATATTTTATCCTGCTGTTCTTCAGAAGTGCTACTGTAAAACATTTGACCCACGACATGTGATTTCCAACAATCATGCATTTGACAAGTATAGACTTGGGGGAGCATGTGCAGCCTCCTTTTAAGCTTAGAAACTCCAAATGATGTTCGGTCAGTAGAATATTCAAGTGACTAGCAAAGGTTCTGACTGCAGACTGCATCTATGCTCAGGCTGGTCTGAGCCTTTGCTGGTCCCATATACCACATTGTTGGAAATCATATGTTGTTTTGTTTGTTTGATTCTTTACGTCCCATCAACAATCTTTCAGTTAAACAGGGACATGTCTTCCTGGGTTGAACCAGTACTAAGCTAGGATAAATGTGTCTTGCTAAAGGACCACAACGCAGTGATGCCGGTAAGACTCGAACAAATCACATGTTGTGGCTCACTTATATTTGGTAGCAGCAAATGTTTACACTTTAAGTTTGGACCTTTTGGCAGATTTCTATTCTGATGGGCTTTTATATAAAGATAAGAAAAAAAATGTGATTTCCTACAAAGACCTCTGTTACACATGCATGCTGCACATGGTTTTTGCAAGTTAAACATAGTTATTTTCAGCTGTTTTGAACACTTTTCCTGGTTTGTGAGTACACTCAGTTCTCTTGTAATTTTGTACCTTTCTTGGAAAAGTTTTCAATTAATTATGACTTATTAATAATATTGTTTGACTTAAAGTAATAAATCACATGTCTTTGAGTCAATAGTACTAAAATGAAAATGACCACAAAATTAGGCATTTTACAGCACATCATTGATAAAAGCATGGTACTTGATACCTAGCTATACACATAACAAGACCAAACTCTGCTCTGGACCTGCATCGCCGGTGCATATCTTCAATGTGTGAACAGTCGTTATTCAAATTTAAATATACAGGAATGAAATGAGATTACACCCAAATTACACAATGTAATCTACAGTATATGACGTAACAATTTCTAAGTTAAAAACTCAAAAATATCAAATGTGCACAAATATAGGGTGTACATTTTCAATGTGTGAGCAAACATAATACAAAGTTTGAATATAAAGGGATGAAAACTGCTTGAGTTACAGATTACACAAACCAGACACCCCCTAAGCATTTCGGATGGAAAATATGTCTAAGTTCAACAGCCCTAAAAGTTTGAACAAAAAAGCAGAGACACATGTTCAATTTATGAACAGATTACAAAACCAGAAACCACCTAAGCATAAAAATGTCTAAGATCAAGACCCCCTAAAAATGAGAAAAATATTTGTGAAATGTGCATAAAATAATAGGTGCACATCTTCAATGTGTGAACAATCATTATGCAAAGTTTGAATATAAAGGAATGAATACTGTTGGAGTTACAGATTACACAAACTAGGCACCGCCTAAGCATTTCGGAAGGAAAAAATGTCTAAGTTCAACACCCGTTAAAAATGATAAAATATTTATCAAATGTGCACTTAATGGAAGATGCACATCTTCAATGTGTGAACAATCATTATGCAAAGTTAGAATATAAAGGTATGAATACTGTTGGAGTTAAAGATTACACAAACTGGACACCCCCTAAGCATTTCGGATGGAAAAATGTCTAAGTTCAACACCCGTCAAAAATGAGAAAAAAAAAATGAAATGTGCGCAAAATAAGAGGTGCACATCTTCTATATGTGACCAATCATTAGGCAAAGTTTGAATAAAAAGGAATGAACACTTTTGGAGTTACAGATTGCACAAACTAGCCACCCCAAAAGTGTTGCGGACAGACAAACAGACGAACAGACAGACGGACGGGCAGATTGGACCCACTGCTAGACCTGCTTTAGCTAAAGCGACACAGGTGAAAAGACCAGGTTTTCTCCACATTTTCTGAACCATTTCATCCGGCTCTGCTACCAGACATTCTTAGTTATTGAACAAAGCTTGGTACGTAATATACTAATACTTACCAATACACAAAGAAAGACCTGGTTTTCCCCACATTTTCTGAACCATTTCATCCAGCTCATCTACAGGACATTCTTCATCATTGATCAAAGCATGGTACTTGATGCAGCCCAAAAATTCTTGGTAATGTCTGGCATTTAAAAAAAAAATCTTTCAGGAATACAATCATTCTGCCTGGCCTGATCTGGGTCCAAACTGTTTGCAAAGGTTATCAGCAGATGGCACTAGTAGGTAAAGAGTTAAGAAATAGAACATGGAATGAACTGTAAATTCAGAAATTTTTGCGAGAAGTTTATTTTCGCGAATAGGGTTAAAAGACACATTTGCGACGTAAAAAATCGCGAACAGGGCATTATTTACCTATATCAGTAAACGACAGAGTGTTAGCGCCAATTTGGGAGGGTTTGATTTTCACGAAACTTCACATATGCGAAGTTTCGCGAAAATTAAACTCTCGAGAAAATTTACAGTATTTGCCACATAATTTATCCTCTAAGAACCTTCCTCATTTTGTTGAGAATTATGGGTCATTCATTTATCATGTGCCTCAGAAAATCAAAGTAAAATAAAGGTCACTGATTTCAGTTTTGTCTGCTACCATTTTATTTGAAAACATCCTAACAAATGTGCATTTTATCTGATTTTCAGCACCTCCAATGCAAAATTTTTCTGTCAATGTGAGTGATTCTCTTTGCTGATGTCACTAGAACATTTTTTAACCCTTAAAGAGCCAAGAAAAATGAATCTGAAAATGTTGTCTGCTCTAGTCGTCTGCTGCAAATATTTGCCTAACATTACTGACGAATTGAGTATAGAAGCAAACAGCGTGCACCCAGAACAGACTGCTCCTATAGGAGCAGTCTGATCTGGGTCCACACTGTTTGCCATAGAGGCCTCTTAAACATTTCAGCAGACGAGAGTAGCAGACGACTTTTGTTGCGATTGGCACATTAAGGGTTAATAAAAACATTCCTGTTTTATGCTCAATTATTCAAGAATGTAAAGGTGGCCAAGAGCATGAGAGGTGATGTTAACATGAGAACAAGGGGTTTATATGCATGGACTACACACAGTCTGTTCAGAGTGATTATCACATATTTGGGACAGAATTTGCCATGACAACCAAGTTTGCATTATGCCAAAAAATCCTTCCTGTCAACAAGTTATGTGCCCATCAGGAAATTTTAATGCTTTTCTGTCATCTGCTGATTTTTTTCAAAATCAATTTTTTCAAAAAATTCTTTCAGGAATACCATATGTCAAACAGTTTGGATCCCGATAAGGCCAGACATTTTGTAGGGCCTCATCTGGGTCCAACCTGTTTGCAAAGGTTACCATCAGACGGCACTAGGAGGCAAAGAGTTAAGCTGTACAAATCTCTTATGCAGATTCTCTGGTAATTTGACAAGTATCTTAACTATTACTATACCTGCAAGTGGCTTCAACAGGTGAATTTAATCTAGCATATGACATTATACATTCTCTTCTGGCTGCTTCTTCTATGAACCAGGAGGAACATTTTTCATCTGAAAATCAGAAATATACAAGGTTAACCCTTAATGCTCCAATCGCAACAAAGTCGTCTGCATTTCTTGTCTGCTGAAATGTTTAAGAAGCCTCTATGGCTAACAGTAGTCTGTTCTGGGTCCACACTGTTTGCTTCTATACTTAATTTGTCAGTAATGCTAGGCAATTATTTGCAGCAGACGACTTCAGCAGACGACATTTTCAGATACATTTTTTTCTTGGCACTTTAAGGGTTAACCCTTTAACAGCTACCTCTCATACTAACTGCATTGTTGCACCTTGACCTGATAAACATTGCCTATCTCACGGCATGTGCCTTTATCAGGTCATCATGACGTTGCACTTTTGAATGACATTGAATTGACACCAAACTCGATGACGTCATAATCGCTAGTTTGGAGAGTGAATCAACTTGAAAACTGTAAATAGAATACCAGGCTCGCGTCTTTTGATATCAAGTTTACCAGGCTTGGCTTCGAAAACGCATGTTGAATCGCTTGGCAAGCCTCGCGATGTCAACAAGCGTTCTCAAAGCCTTACCTGGTAAACTTGAAATCAAAAGACACTCACCTAGTATTCTCTATTTATGTACTGAAGGATTCTTCTTTCTGATGTGACGCCATAAACTTTGGAAATTTAAGTTGTATATAGCAGGATTCCCACAGAAATTCAAAACCACAATTCCATGATTTTTCCATGATTTTTCATGATTGACAATGTAATTTCCATGACTATTTAATGCACAGTCTCCAACCTCCCCTTTTAGCAGCAACTTCACCATGCTGAGCATAAATGTGGAATGCAGCAACAACAGCATGCTTGTAGACCATGCATGCATATTGAAATAATTAAAATTTGAAACCACCATTAGCCAGAAAACTAGCTGTCGGACACTTGCATAGCCGACAGCGAGTTTTCCGACTATTGGTGGTTTTGTCAAATTATTTCACAAAATTCCATGATTTTCTATGATTTTTCAGTTTTTTTTCAAACTCCATAATTTTTCCATGCATGGAACTTTTTTTTAGTGATTTTCCAGGTTTTCCATGATTTCCAGAGCTTGTGGGAACCTTGACATAGAGGGATCATAGTTTACAAGGACTGGTAACTAACATACAGGTAAACGTATATAATGGAATGTATGTTGTCGAGGCTGATCTTTCAAAACTGACATATGTTGAAGATTAAATAATCATATGTTCATTATTTCTATGCATATCTGTGATTTTCCTTCAAAAAGCAATGATTCAATATACAGTAAAACCTGTCTTAAGCGGCCACTCAAAAATAGACAAAACAAAGGTCTAAGACAAATGGTAGAAGTTTATGAAGGTCGAAAGTATTGCAGAATGCTCCAATAGAGCATTCTGCGATACTTTTGACCTGCATTAAGTGATAATCGGTATTGAAATCCAATTTTGGGTATTCTTTTTGGGTGGCCGCTTAAGACAGGTTTTACTGTACTATCTTTAAGACTGTATTGTTATATTTAATGAAAGTTAATCTGTCTTTATGAACATCAGCAAGAAACCAAGGTACCTTTTTAGCCAAAAATCATCAAAATCAACCTAAAAAGATGGTAAAACTTCAATTTTATTTACAGCAACTTGTAATATTTCATCTTTGCATACCGGGGATAACTTTGTATAATCTTGGGTATGTTCAGAACCAATTTTATTGGCTGTAGCACATTAAAATAGCGCTAAAACAAAGCCTTGACAGCATAACTTTGTATTTTCATCAGTGACCAGTCTGTTTTATACTGAATCCAAGGTTGTATATCGAGGGATCACAGTTTACAAGAATAACACTTTTAGACGGATTATTAATTCTATGGTGAAGATTTTTTAATTCTATCAGCTAATGAAGTTATTGAACTAGTTGGAAATAAAAATCAAGGCCAAATCTTCACTCCAGTTGCTCATCATTTTGTGACACCTTCCTTCATGGACAATACATAGAGAATACTAGGTGAGTGTCTTTTGATATCAAGTTTACCAGGCAAGGCTTTGAGAACGCTTGTTGACATCGCAAGGCTTGCCGAGCAATTCAACATGCGTTCTCAAAGCTGAGCCTGGTAAACTTGATATCAAAAGACGCAAACCTGGTATTCTATTTATCAGTTACCCATTGTTGAACACTATTCAAACTAGCGATAATGATGTATTTTTTTTATTTTTGTGTTGATTCAGCATCATTAGCGACTTCATTCAAAAAGTGCAACGTCATCATGACCTGATAAAGGTAACATGCCGTGAGATAGGAACGTTTATTAGGTAATGTTGAAACAATTCAGTTAATATGAGGGGTGACTGATAAAAATATATATCTGCCAGTGACCAATGTAAGGTGCAAGTTTTTGCTACAGCAAAGATTCAAATCAGTCTGTGCATCAACACAATCTGATCAGTCCTAGCCCCGAGGTTATAAAACTTTTTCCATGCTCAACTCAGCTGAGCACAAAATTTATCCTGCTCATCAATGTTAAAATACCAACACTTGTTGGCATTTCAACATTTATTAGCATGATAAATACAACATCTGAGAGACTTAAAGCAAGAAACTTCTTCATTTGTCGATATTATAGTTTTTATGAGCAGTTGAAAGTTTGTGCTCAGTTGAGTTGATCATGAAAAAAGTTTTATAACCTCGGGGCCTAGTTTTCTGCCTAAAAAAACTATGTACCCTTGGAAAATATGGTGTATTTCTGACCTGAAAGATTGTTTTAAAATTAGCAAACAGTGACAACCTTATGAAATCTCACATTATGTGGCATTTCATCTGGATCTTCACTGTTTACTTAAGTACCCATGCAAGTGTTTCCAATACAAAAACTGCTTACATACTTGTTTGTTTGTTTTATTGCTTTACGTCCCAAGTCAACAGCTAGGGTCATGGCGGGATGTTCAGTTCACCTAACCACACTTTTTCCTGGGCAAGCTTGAATAAGCAGTTAACCAGTACTTCATGCACATACTTTCGCTTGTAACTGACAACAACCCTTCTTGAATGATTCAGCAGAAGGGAGGAGAGTGACCGTAGAAATTATTTCATGATCAATCTCCTTGAAAGTATGGGACCAGGCCTGGATCGAACTCGTGACCCCTGGATCTGCAGTCAGACTCGCATCTGTTGCCAGATACGTTACTAACTGCGCTACACGGCTCGGTACTGCTTACAGAGCAAGAACCATGGTATCTTGTTTTCGTTTTGTTTGTAGTTTTACTTCTCAGTAAACAGCTACGGTCATTTTCAGGCGGTCATCTAACCAATCCTCACTTTTTCCTCGGCAAGCTTGACTAAGCGGTTAATCAGTATTTTGTGCACATACTTTTGCTTGGAACTGACACTAATCCTCTTGGATCAGCCAAAGGATCAGAATGAGCATAGAAAAATATTTCATGGTCAATCTCCAGGCAAGTATGAGACTGGGCCGAGATCGAACTCATGACCCTTGGATCTGCATTAAACCTTGCTACCAATTGCACTACAGACCCTGGTACTAGATTTTATCAGCTACCTCTCATATTAACTGCATTGTTGCACCTTGCCTGATAAATGCTGTTTATCTCACGCATGTGCCTTTATCAGGTCATGATGAAGTTTCACTTCCTGAATGACGTCGCTAATGTGGCTGAATCAACACAATAATAGAAAATTATGGTAAATCACTAGTTTGTAGAGTGAAACAATGGGTAAACTGATAAATAGAATACCAGGTTCGCGTTTTTTTGATATTAAGTTTACCAGGTTCAGCCTCGCGATGTCAACAAGCATTCTCAAAGCCTTGCCTGGTAAACTTGATATCAAAAGACTATCACTTAGTATTCTCCATTTGTAAAATACTGTTTCAGTATATATAAATCTTACCTCTGCAGCTGTTTATGTCAAATTCTGGAGGCAGTACAGCACTGGATTCATCATTATTATGTCCCATAAAATGTGATAGTACAATATCTAGTGAGCACTCATGAGACTCCATCCTTAGTTGGTCACTCACACAATGGTATACCTCAGTGAATGCCCTGAAATAAACAGCGAGATTTCAACACTTGCAGAGATAGTTCCCATTACATCATAAATGTGATACATGTAGAACAATCTCCAGAGACTCCATCCTTAGTTGCTCACTAACACAGTGGTATAACTCAGTGAATGCCCTGAAATGAACAGCTAGATTTTAAACTCATATCCCAACAAAGATCACCCTTTTTTGCAAATCATATGTCAAAGTTGGGAAAATATTCACCTGTAAGAAGAATTTTAAGTTGTATTGAAACAGGAGTATGTAATGCTTGATACAACACTTCAATCAATCTTAATTTGGCTGGAAAACATAATAATATGTCTTTTTTTCATATAAAGCAATTACAATAACCCATTATGACCAATGGAATTTTTCATAAAGTTAAATACAGTTATGTCAGGATGGTCCGTTGTATATTTAGGGGTCACAGGCTATAATTTCCAAAGCATATTGCCTTTCTACCTCTGAAGATCAATTTTGTCTTTGCAAACAGTGTAGGCCCTGATGAAATGCCACCATATGCAGCATTTCATCTGAGTCTTCCCTGTTTGCCAAAATACCTGTTTAGGGTTATTTGGCCCTTAAAGGGTGGAAAGCTTTGAAGTTTTACTTACTTGCAAACATCTGAAGTAGATTGTAAAGTTGTCAGCTCATCACTACAATTTCTAGAGATAACATCCATCACATAGCTACTATCAGTACACTTATTCTGATCTGTGGAAAAGAAGTAAACCATAGGGCCAGTTAAGCAAAAAAATTAAGCGTAAAATTGCGATTGTTTTCTTACCCATCAGTTTAAACATATGTTTTGGGTGCTCAAAAGAACCGTCTCATTGAGACAGTTCTTTTGAGTACCCACAACATATGATTTGGTTGAGTAAATAAGAAAAATAATTTTGTGGTACGCACTCTTATCTGGAGGCCTGGTAAACATTGATCTTTGGAGTAAAACTTAAAAATAAAATTGGAAATTTTGAACACTAGTTACAGGCCAAAAAGGCTTAGACAAAAATTGTAGACTCCAATCAGACTGCAGAGTCTGTCCAGTTTGCTATTAAAACAAGCATTTTGTGAATTCTAGCCCTGATAACCAGCATTTTATTTGAGGACAGAAAGAGAAAAGTGTCAGAAATTTTAGATCATTTACTGTAACCTGAATAAACAGTCTTGACTTTGATCATGTAAGGTTGTAGGCAAATGTTTCATAATGTCCTCATCAGTAGAACAACCTATCTAAGTCATTTCAATATAAACTAGTAGGAGTAGATTGCAGATTAATTCCTGTAACTCATCTTTATCACATACACCTCAGTCCCTTTATAACACTATGTAAAGAACTGTGCGTGTAAAATTTGACCTATTGACAAATCAAGAGTCACTCAAACCTCAAACCTATTCGAGTCTTTATCAAGCTCTAATGTTAGATCCTTACTATATGGCTTTAATTCCCAAACAAGTTTGTGAAATCTTTTGCACACAAGAAAGCATCGTGCCAACATTGAGGCCATAGCAGATGGGATCACCACCATAACCAATAAGTCCCTTTCCCCTTTGGTGGGGAGAAATAAATGTGTCCCCACCTCATACAGACTTTAATATAATACATTCAACTATACCTGAATCTTGATAAGTATACCCAAGCTCAATATCTTCCATAGATTCACTGAAACGAGACTCAAGACTTCGGTGTATGCGACTCTCAGGATCTCCAGTTGACCAATAACCCAGTGCCATTATAACACTTCCTTCTCTGAAACAAATACAACAGAGACAGCTGATAATCTATGCAAACAGTCTGGACCCAGATTAGGACCGACAGAGTGTCGGTCCAGATCTGGATCCAAATTGCTTGACACTCTGATAGTGTTCCTATTACTATTACTCTCTGAAACTAATACAACAGATATAGTCTATGTCGAATGGGCATCCCGTGTAAATTTTGTGACGATTTTTGGCGACCTATACCAAAATAAACTTTGGGTCATATGTAATAATTTGAACCAGTTCGCCCATCTGAGTTCCGCGTCTGGTCCGAGTAATGACGTCATCAAAATGGCGGCCATAGTGCTACTTATGTACACATATAAGACATCGTATTTAAAGCAATAGTTGAGGAAGAATTTATTGCTAGAAATGATTTTTCGTCTTTATGTAACTGATTGGACGTCAAACAATACGTAGAAGATGTGTTCCATTTTTTTTTCAGACGCCTAGAGTCCATTTGGGGTTCCCAAATCGATAAATTTGACCCAGATCCCATTACTTTTGTTGTAATACTGTAGAAAGTTCGTGTTAAAATTAAGTGATTTTTGTTCTGGTTTAGTTAATTTGGGGACATTCTATACAAATATGAAGTGAATTAGGTTTTATATCCCTAGAATTGAAAAAATCTATTTTGGGGTCCTTATTTCATTGAAATAGGCCTAGAGCCGAATTATGGAGCTGTTATTGGATACGACATTTGACCTTGTAGTCTATGTCGAATCTGGTGTAAATTTTGTGACGATTTTTGGTGACCTATATCAAAATAAACTTTAGGGCATATGTAACAATTTAAACAAGTTCACATATCTGAGTTCTGCGTCTGGACTGAATGATGACGTCATCAAAATGGCCGCTTAAGTGCTACTTATGCACATATATACATATTAGTAATTAGATTCAAAGCACTAGTTATGTGGGAATTTCTTGCTGGAATCAATTTTTTGTCTTTATTTGATCGATTTGATGTCTTCTGATACGACAATGACGTGTTTCTTTTTTTCTTATCACTGGAATCCGTTTTTGGGCTTCCGATTCAATAAAATTGACCCAGAACCCATTACCGTACTTGTTATCCTATAGGACATCATCCTGAAATTGAGTGTTTTTTTTTTGTTTCCCTTTGTTTATTTGATTTTTTGTTTGTGCTTAACGTCCCCACAACAGCTAAGGTCATATCGAGACGGGGCCACTGCTTAAATTCTCATCTGACAGACTAGTGAAGCCCGAGATCAAACACATGACCCCTGGTTTACAAGGCAAGGAGTACAGCGGCTTCTTTGTTTTGATGAACTTGAGACCGTACTATATAAATATGACTGACCCCTGGAGCTATTTTGGGATACTTTTGTTTTGGGTTTAAAGTCCTAGTCAATAGTCATAACCATGTCAAGATGGTCAGTTAACCTAACCATGCTTTTCCGGGGCAGGCCTAGACTAGGCAGTACTTTTTGCACACGCTTTCGCTTGTAACTGACAATATCCCTTCTTGAATCACTGAAAGAAGGAGAATGACGATAGAAAATATTTCATGATCAACCTCCACGAAAGTATTGGGCCCGGATCGAACTCACGATCCCTGTATCTGCAATTGAACTCACTACCGATTGCTATACAGGGCCAAGTCATTTTGGGGTTCCTATTTTATTTAAATTGACCCTAAATCTATGAATTCAGTTGTTGCCCTATTTGATTGTTTTGGAGCCATACTATATGAATTATTGATTGCTGGGCTCATTGACCTGGTCTATCAGTCAGGTGCATATGAGGCATTCGCAGGGGTTTTGGTGAACAAGGAAAAATGGCACCTTTTTCAGGGGAACAGAGGAAGAAAGGCGAAAGTTGGAGGGGAATAGAGACAATATTGGGGAACAGGGAATATAAGAAAACAAAATTTGAGGGAACAGAGGAACAAGCTAATTTATTTCAGAGGAACAAGGAAACATTGCTCCTCCTGAGAGGGCCTCGCATATCACTTAGGCGACAGAATACCACCAAAGTAATGGCATACAATATTACTCGAAATTCGCCATTGTAATACAAGCAAAGATGTTCAAACAAATGTTAGTGCATAAATTAATTGTGATGAGAAGTGACGCAAGCAGATTTACTGCAACCATTTATTACTCCTTATTTGGAGGTATTGTTGTTATAATAGGAACATAAGTGTCACCTTATCAACTCCAACATGATTTTCCTGTTTATGAATGTTTATTGTATTCTTGTTACTTTCACATGTGGTATCCTGGGTCAGGTGTGGTACTTGATTGTATCGTTTCCTGATCTTTGCCGTCTTTCTTCCTTTCAAGCAACTGTATAGTGAGAATTGGCTCCTTTGTGGATTTCCATATGATGTTCTGATACTGAGATCTTTTGACACTCTGAAGAAGAGAAAGTTTAGTTTCCTACGAAACATCCACTATCTTAACCTAGTAAAATTTCCAATGGTTGTTCCTGCCTGACAAGCAGGCATATATATTGTTCGAGAGCATTCTTAGTCCCGTCTTCCAGTGGGACATGACCAAGTTTCCTGAAAGCTTCATGGACAGAAGTATCAGCGTTACTGAAAGCTTTCCAGCATAATATTTTACCTTGCCGGACATTAATCCAGTAAAATCAGCAACATCTACTGACAAAAGTGAACGTAAAAATCTTTGCATGCTGACTTCGGCTGATCTAGACCTTAACCTATAGCCATCGCATCAGCAAGTTTGCTTGCTAAGTATATTTCATCCTGACCTTTGACAATAAAGATCAAATAGGCAAACCGAAAATCCTTTTTTCAGCTACACACCATAAGCAATTAGTGTGCTAAATATGAACACCTTCCATCAAAAATGAAAAAAGTTCGTGTTACGAGTTGTAAGACAAGTTTCAAGTAAACTTGACCTTTGACTCCAAAATTATATTAGTACATGTAATCTGAAAACCTTCGTTGTCATCTAGGCATCATAAGCAATCAGTGTGCTAAATACGAATACCTTCAGGCAAAACTCAAGAAGGCAGTTGGAAGGGCAGCTATATGCCTAACTGCAGAACGACAGAGTGGTTGGGCATGTAGTTGTCGAAGTGACCGCGTCACCGAGCGATTAGTGCTCCCAAATGTGGATCACAGCGTCCAGGGTTCGATTTCTGCTTGACCTACACATCATCTCATTGCAGTCAGCTTTTTAGCCATCCATCCATTATCATAGCATGACTAAAATACTGTTTTAAAGGACATAAAATGACAAGGCAACCATGCATGTCTTTGGTTGCTGAGAGCAAAAGTCATTAGCCCCATGACTGGTACCATGAACGGCCATGGACATGTGTTCTGCGCATTTTCCTTAACATAGGTCAATATTTAACCAGAGTTAAATGAATATCCTTCAAGGCTTGGCATGAAGTTATGACACTAACCTTGAGCCCGTATAACGGAGACATGTGTTCTGTACATCTTCTCACTGAAGAAACCATTTTAGTTTAGCAAAGTTAAAAGAAACTTAATGCAAACATGAAATCAAATGTTCAAATTATTGACCTTCGACTGTGACCTTGAGTTTGCATGGATGAAACATAATGTTTGCATACAGTCTCAATGAGTTGAATATTTGACTAAAGATAAAATGAAAATCCTTCTTACATAAAGGAAGGAATTCAAAAGTTCAAACTTGTGACCTAAAATTCTTACATAGAGCTTTAGCCACAGTGTTGTCATACATTTTGCATATCCTCTCACTGAACCAAACATTTCACCTATATTTTATGAAATAATTTCAGGGTAAAGGCGATAGGGTGGGGACATAGAATAAAAGGCTCAAACTTGTGGTCACCACTGGTGACCACGACCTTGTGGTCATGGTTGAATTACACGCTTCGCAAATCATCTAACTTAGACAAATATTCGATCAAAATTAAATATAGGGAGTTTGCTTTAAGAGCTGTTAGGCAAATTTTAAATATATTTGACCTTGACCTTTGACTCCAAAGTCATATCGGTGATCTTAATTTTTTGTTGTAATTTACACACTACAGGCAACCATTGTGCCAAATTTGAACACACTTAGTCAAAACATAAATAGGAGTTCGTGTTACGAGCCATAAGTCAGATAGCTTCTAAGTATATTTGACTTTGATCTTCGATTCCAAGGTCACATCGGTGATCAGATCTGAGACCTTTGTTAAAGCCTACAATCAATAGCCAATTACTGTACCAAATATGAACACCCTCAGGCATGTACAATATTGTGTAAATGTAGTTTATATTAACAATCTGGAGCGACATCAGCACTAAACTATAAAAGACTGTCTGGCTAACATACTTTAATGCATATACTATCAATATTCGTATCAATAGCGCGGTGACCGCCATTTTGATGACGTCACTATTAACCCCAGAAGCGCGTCTCAGATGTGTGAACTGGATAAAATCGTTGTTAATGCCTCAAAGTATAATTTGATATAGTTCGCCGAAAATCGTCACGAAATTTACACGGGGCCAAATTGTGTTCTTTTCGACATATGCTACAATGTGACTCATGCCCTATGCTCATGGACAAGATGGCCTATTGCATTTCAAAGTAGAATTCTGTGTAAATATTGTTTCTGTTTAAAATCTGGAGCAGTACTGGTATTAAATCTATTAACAAAAACATTTATTTTGCCAACATACTTTAATTTTTCTTAAATACATACGCATTATAATTGTGCGATGACCGCCATTTTGATGACGTCATTACTCCGACCAGACGCCGAACTCAGATGGGCGAACTGGTTGAAATTGTTGCAAATACCCCAAAGTTTAATTTTATATAGGTCGCCAAAAATCGTCACGAAATTTACACGGGACCATTTTTTTGGCCCATTCGACATAGACTATACAATGAGAAAGCTTATACATTGTTATCTGAAATTTATATTGAAGTAACTGGAGTAGACTGCTACCCAGTTTCTTTACTATAAAACAATATTTTAATAGATCATCATTTTTCTCCCTAGGAGCCTCATATATGTGTAATGGGCTGCCTCCAAGGGAGAAAATATAAGGTCTTTGACTCTTTCCTTGTTAGCGGAGACTCTTGTTGTCAGCTGATAATCTTTGCAAACAGTCTGGACCCAGATCAGGACAGGGCAGATAGAATGTCAGTCCTGTACTGGATCCAAACTGTATGACACTCTGATAGTGTTCTTCCTGAAAAATAACACTCTGGCCCTTCTCTAAAACTATTGAGAAATTTTATTCACTTTTATCTGAGATTGGGACAGAAGTGACTGAATTAGACAGCTACCCAAGTTTCTTTACTATAAAACAATATTTAATAGATTATTTTTTTTCTCACTTGGAGGCCTATATATGTGTTATGGACTGCCTCTTAGCAGCGACTCAGCTGATAATCTTTGCAAACAGTCTGGACCCAGATCAGTACCGACAAAATGTCAGTCCTAATCTGGATCAAAACTGCTCGACACTCTGATAGTGTTCTGAAACAAATAAAACAGATATACACTTAGAAAGTTTATACATGTCCATAATCACACCAGGTAGGCGGCAATCAAAAATGCTATCAACAAAAGACGAACGCTTTCCTCGATAGTACTGGTGTTTTCGATTGCCGCCTACCCCGTGTGATTATTTTCTGAAGTTGATACAGAAGTCAATGGAGTAGACTGCTACCCAGTTTCTAGACTATAGAACAATATCTTAATAGATCACACATTTATGTTTGGACCTCCCAGGATGAACTAGACATGTGTCCATAGGACATGGATGCCCCCGCTATTGCCAAAAAATTTGCATAAATAGGGAATTGTCATTAACAAGGGGCAATAACTCCTGAAGGCATGATGCGATATGGGCCATTCTGAAATTTGAAGACATTATGGTACAGTCTACTCCAGATACCTCAAATTTCAAGGGACTGAGCAAAATATGTCGAGTTATCAGTAGTTCGAGGTAACCATATCATGACGTATAGTTACAATTTTGGGGCAAAATAAATCACGTTCAACTCGTCAGTTAATAGATCGTTATTAGTAGCTATTACATTAATGAACTGTGGGATGAATTGGACATTGGGAATTGAAATAAAAAAATATATAACAAAGAATAAAAAGGGGAAAAATAGAATCGTTTTTCAGGTACCACTGCAGTCCCAACATTATGGCCATTTTATTTTTCACTTTCTAAGGCAAAATAAAATATGCAAAGCATTTTCAGTTCTAAGTAAGTATCGGCGACTGGTCCCTCAGTCGCAGGTTTTACCCTTTCATACGTCGTCATATGTCTAAGCCTCAACAGACAGTGTACATGGATGTTTTAATTTTTGTCAGCTCTTCCCATGACATGACCAATGTCCTAAAATAGCCTTAAACGCACAACTTTCCAGTGCCTGAAATAAAACGCTGCATATATTTTCAAAAATCAAAAAATGGCCTGAGAAACAATTAAAGTATTCTTTGGCCTTATTTAAAATGAGCAGTCATCAGACAGGCTTAATACTAAATAACATGAGATAGACATGTACCCGCTTAGAAGTTGTACACAAAAGATCAATAGAATTTGCAGACCACAGTCAATTATGTAATTTTACAACACACTAATTTACAAATGCATGTGTCACACACGTGGACCAAGTGATCAAACAATTTAAATGGGGATAATTAACGTTCAAAACGGTGGATTAATTGGAGACCCATTCAGATAAAAAGGTCAGTTAAAGACTGTCTTTTGGCTTATGTAATTGGATCCAGTTAGGCGTTGTAAAATACACTAAAATTGATCAGCCGGACCAGTTTTTCGTAACGAGTTATCAGTTTTATTGACTTAGCCATTGTCAAGATAAACATTGTGGAATTGCAAAAGTATATAGGGGAAAATACCGGGACCGGGCCATCAAGTCGAGATAAGTGATGGTATTGAGTTATGCATAGTTGAGTTAACGAGAGTCGACTGTACTTGATAATGTGACCAAGTTTCATTGAATTATAATCAAAACTATTCATCTTAGAGAGCAGACCTCGTTTCAACCGAAAAATTTTCATAAACTGAGGGCAATAACTCCTTAAAGCATGGTGCCATATAGACCATTATCAAACTTGTAGAAGACATCATGGTACTAAACGATGTGACCAAGTTTCATAAAATTCTGATCAAAGCTATTCACCTTAGAGAGCGGACATCGTTTAAAACGGTGAATTTTCAAAAACAAAGGGCCATTACTGCTGAAAGCATGGTACGATATGGACCATTATTGAACTTGAAGACATCATGGTACTAAATAATGTGACCAAGTTTCATAAAATTCTGATCAAAAATATTTGACTTAGCGAGCAGACATCTTTTGAAATGGTGAATTTTCATAAACAAAGGGCCATAACTACTGAAAGCATGGTGCGATATGGACCATTATCAAACATGAAGAAGACATCATGGTACTACACAATGTGACCAAGTTTCATAAAATTCTGATCAAAAATATTCAACTTAGAGCGCGGACATCGTTTCAAATGGTGAATATTCATAAAAAAGGGCCATAACTACTGAAAACGTGGTGCGAAATGGACCATTATCGAACTTGAAGAAGACATCATGGTACTAAACAATGTGACCAAGTTTCATAAAATTCTGATCAAAACTATTTGACTTAGAGAGCAGACGTCGTTTCAAATGGTGAATTTTCATAAACTATAAGCCATAACTACTGATAACATGGTGCGATATGAACCATTATCGAACTTGAAGAAGCCATCATGGTACTATACAATGTGACCAAGTTTCATAAAATTCTGATCAAAACTATTCGACTTAGAGAGTGGACATTGTTTCAAATGGTGAATTTTCATAAACAAATGGCCATAACTACTGAAAGCATGGTGCAATATGGACCATTATCAACTTGAAGAAGACATCATGGTACTAAACAATGTGACCAAGTTTCATAAAATTCTGATCAAAAGTATTCGAGTTAGAGATGGGCGTCATTTGGACAGACGTACGTACGTATGTATGTAAGTACGGACGGACAGGGGTAACACTTAATGCCCTGGCCATTGTCATGGCGGGGGCATAAAAAATAAACTCACCGAAGATATTTCACTTGGCCACCATCAAAGTCGCTCAATAATGTAGATATCTGGAAATAAAGATATGATATATAATTCTGTCTACTAGAGTCATCTACTGATAATGGTTGCATACAGTTTGGACCCAGATCAGGCCAGACAGAGTGCTCTCTTGTTGTTTAGGCAGTATTTTTGTGGATCCCAATGTGTGGGTGGGTTTGAGGTTTAGTCCCTGCTTTTTGGCTTTTCTAGTTTGGCATTGATCTCCCAGAGGAAAAAAGGGGCTCGCTACTTTGCATAATGCAATCTCTTCTTGCCTTTGTCAATGTGTCTCATTGACCAGTATGTGTTCCTGTGCCTCTTTCTCTGAGGGCATTTTTGACTGTAATTGTGCTATTTCCTGGTCAAAGTCACTCATTTTTTGAATGTAGCATATCAATTTATTCTCAAGACAATGATTAAAATTCAGACAAAAGTAGACAGCTGGCTCAACACGATAAGCTGTACATGCATGGTTAACCCTTTACGCCTTAGGCTATTTTTAGTACATGACGTCATTTTCTATTTTTAGATAACATTGAAAAATTTTCAAGAAAAATTTCAGTATGTTTTTGAATACTTTTGAAAATATTATGGTCAATGGAGCATTTGCTCCAAAAGAGCAAATGCTCCATATTCCATAATATTTTCAAATACATGATATTTCAAAGGCATCAAAAGATATTATTATGAAGTAAAGGGTAAACCTTTGTATACAGGAAATCCATAATCCATGTAATTTGGCAAATGGTAAATACCCAGATGAAATGCATCATAGTGTGACATTTCATCAGGGTCTGCACTGTTTTCTAAGATAAAAACAATCTTCAGTGACTGATGTACATCTTAACTTAAAAATTCTAACCTGTCACCTCTTGATATGTACAATGAACCATCCCAGAATCATTGTTTCAAACCAGATGGAAGAGTTCATTAGTATACAAAGGGTTAAAGGGGGACATTTAGATTTGCTTACCTCTCACATCAGGGGCCGATCCAGGATTTCTGGAAAAGGGGGTTCATATATATAAAGGTGTAGGGGTTCGATTTGCTGATTTTATCTCATTTTTCCTAAATATCCCATGAAAATGAAATAATTTGGTCTCACTGAGACCAAATTATTTCATTTTTATAGGATGTTTAAAAATGGGGTGGGGGTGGGGAGTGAGTGGGGTTCAAACAAACCCCCTGAACCCCCTCTGGATCTGCCACTGCACATATAGGAGGTTAACCCTTAAAGCGCCAAGAAAAAAATGCATCTGAAAATGTCGTCTGCTGAAGTTGTCTGCTGCAAATAATTGCCTAACATTACTAACAAATTAAGTATAGAAGTAAAAAGCGTGGACCCAGAACAGAGGAGCAGTCTGATCTAGGTCCACACTGTTTTCCATAGAGGCTTCTTAAACATTTCAGCAGACGAGAAAGCAGACGACTTTTGTTGGGATTGGCATATTAAGGATTAAAACTACAAATATGAAGTTTTCCTATGATTCAACTTACCAGATAGGAGTATCTTTGAATGAAATTCCTATATTCGTCACTAGGAGCTATATACATATTTTGGACAAATGTCTCATTGTTGAACCTTATCTCAGACACCCAACGAATACCTGTAAATTGAACAAACATATTTTTAAAACAGCAGTCAACCCTCTTTATAATGACACTGTTTGTTCCAAGCTATCTTTTACGCTAAAGTGAATTTGCTGTTATAAAAAAATTCTGACCATTACCAGATTTCAACATAATAATCATTTGGTAAATGCATCTCTATGAGGTAAAGGGTGAAAAGGATCAGCAGATGCACACATCAGGCAATATCTAATGCACACATCAGGCAATATTTAATGCACACATCAGGCAATATTTTATGCACACATCAGGCAATATCTAATGCACATATCAGGCAATATTTTATGCACACATCAGGCAATATTTAATGCACACATCAGGCAATGCACACATCAGGCAATATTTAATGCACACACCAGGCAATATTTTATGCACACATCAGGCAATATTTAATGCACACATCAGGCAATGCACACATCAGGCAATATTTAATGCACACACCAGGCAATATTTTATGCATACATCAGGCAATATCTGATGCACACATCAGGCAATATTTAATGCACACATCAGGCAATATTTAATGCACACATCAAGCAATATTTAATGCACACATCAGGCAATATTTAGAGCACACATCAGGCAATATTTAATGCACACATCAGGCAATATTTAGTACACACATCAGGCAATATTTAATGCACACATCAGGCAATATTTAGAGCACACATCAGGCAATATTTAATGCACACATCAGGCAATATTTAATGCACACATCAGGCAATATTTAGTACACACATCAGGCAATATTTAATGCACACATCAGGCAATATTTAGAGCACACATCAGGCAATATTTAATGCACACATCAGGCAATATTTAGTACACACATCAGGCAATATTTAGTGCACACATCAGGCAATATTTAATGCACACATCAGACAATATTTAGTCCAGATAAGCAGCCTAAGAGTTAAAGAGTTAAAAGCCTAGTTACTTATTTTGCATTGGGAGCTTAACAGCACTTTCAACATTTTTTTCTGGCATATCATAATGGCCAGTTATCCTGTACTGTACCTGGACAGGCCCCTCAACATTAATCATTTTCTCCCTATCCATCATATTTCAAGACGGTCAGTTTACCTAACCGCACTTTTTCCTGGGCAAGCTTGAGTCAGCAGTTAACCAGTACTTCATGCACATACTTTCACTTGTAGCTGACTACAATCCTTCTTGAATCAGTGGAAGGAGGAGAATGACTGAAGAAATTATTTCGTGATTTATCTCCAGAAAGGTATTGGACAGGGCTGGGATTTAACTCGCAATCCCTGGATCTGCAGTCAGACGCATTACCGACTGCGCTAAAGGGCCCGCTAAAAGATATAAAAGAGTTTGGCTGAAAAGTGTTAAAAAAATTTAGTGTATTCATACTTTTGCCAATAAGTGACAAATGCCATTTATATACGGATGTACTGAGAGATTACACCTGACTGGGGCTGGGACTCACAACCTTTTTATGCAACCCATAGAAATAAGATTTTTGTTTGTTTGTTTGATTTGATTCTTTACATCCCAGTCAACAATTTTTCAGTTATGCTAGGACAGGTCTTCCTGGGTCGAGCCAGTGCTAAGCAAGGATTAATGTGTCTTGCTTTAAGACAAAATGCAGTGCCACCGGTGAAGCTCAAACCAGCAATTCCTGGGTCTTGAGTCAAGCACTCTACCTCTGAGACACAGAGCTCCCTCATAGAAATGAGACGATATGTACAGAATATTACACAGGATTAATATACTGTAAAATTCATGCAATTGTAAAAATACAATGCAACTTCTTAAAGCACTTTAACCCTTTCCTTCATGAATATTCATGCTAGGCTCCACCCACTATGAATAATTATATCAATATACTTTGAACAAGAAATTACTTGTCAGGTCCACTAGTGTAGGATCATATCTAATCATATTTCCATGAGCAAGCAGAGTAGACCATAATCAGGCAGCTCTTACAAGAGCTGCCTGATCTGGTTCTGCTTTGTTTGCAAAAGTGTTAAAAGGCGTCTCTATGAGGTAAAGGGTTAAGCAGATTTTTCTTTCTAAAAAGCTGTATATTTGAATCACATAAACATATATATGAACATTTTATGTTCAGCTATAGATGAACCATGACGCCTGAGTAATTGTAAAAGGTTGATGTCTAACCTGTAAAAGGAGCCAGTCAGGTTTGAACATCATTCTATGTGTGTCAAAATACTATAGTAAATGTAAGTAAACACACGAGACCCCTTTTTCTAGATCCATACTTTCTGCATTGTATATGGTTATGCCTTTTGTTCATCTATACCCAAATATAGAAGTCTTACGTTTACAGTTTTCACTGTAGTCCCAGTAGGAAGTCATATATCTGTAATACTCTTCTGCAAGTCTGGTTTTCAGCTCATCAGAATCACACTTAATTTCTAGTTTTTCCATTTCTTCAAGCACACAGTTCACGAACTCATCGAAATTCCTAGAATAAAGTAAACAAGCAGGCTAATGTGGAAAAAAATACTTAAAATTAGATAAGTATATAAATTTTCAGCAAAGTGTTTACATACTTAATGGTAAATGTTCCAAAACTTTGAACACTATTTGCCTGACAAAAAGGCCTAGACAAACAGCTCAGACCCAGATCAGACTGCTTCTGAAGAAGCAGTCAGATCTGGGTCTTCCCTGTTTGCTATTCTGTTAAGCATTTTGTCAATTCCAGCCATAAAAACTAACATTTTCTTTGAGAACAGAAAAAGAATTAAGCATTTGATATTCCGCAATAGCCATTTTAGATGGATTTGCCTGCATATCTTACAAAACCATATGGGCCTTGATGCGACAAAACCTGTCTTTTAGGGGGGGATCCGACAAAGCAAGACTCAAACCAGTCTCCTCAGCTACAGAGACTAGCTAGAAAATTAGAATTTCGATTGTAGCAAGTTTAGATATGATACCTATCAATAAGTGAATAACAAAGGTGCTGATCAGGCTGCACAGGCTGGTCTGCACCTTTGTTGTTCGCAAACCTCCGAAGACAGGTTTTCTTGGGTAGAGGTCCATGTCGTCCATTTCCTCAAGAGAAAGTTGAAATACCATATTTGACCTACTTTTAGAAAAATATACCCTCATTTGAAAATAGTGTAGATCCCAATTCAGAAACAGCACATTTTTTCATCCACATGATAAATGCATGTTAACCCATAAAGCACCACCTATTATTTGTAGCAGACGACAGTGTTAAATTTTGCTGTATTTTCAAAAGTAACATATAAGGCATGATATTTCATGAGAATCTTCTGCTGGCAGATGATTCTCATGAAATATCAAACCTTAATTTCTTCGTAAATTAAGATGTAAAAATTGTCATCTGCTGCAGTCATGATTGGTGCTTTAAGGGTTAAGAATAATGAAATTACAGGATTTGATTGACTGGAAATCTGATGTTCATAACGTGGGAAGAACCTATAAAGCAATCAGTGTGGGCTAAAAGAATATGTATGCTTAGCAGGTATAATATGGTATACATTTACATGCTTCTCCATTTATGAATTTAAAAAAAGGACTTCATTGTTTGTTTTGTTGCTTTACGTCCCAAGTCTACAGCTAAGGTCATGGCAGGACGGTCAGTTCACCTTACCACACTTTTTCCTGGGCAAGCTTGAACAAGCGGTTAACCAGTACTTAGTGCAAATACTTTTGCTTGTAACTGACAACAACCCTTCCTGAATGATTCAGCAGAAGGGAGGAGAATGACCGTAGAAATTATTTCATGATCAATCTCTACGAAAGTATGGGACCGGGTCGGGATCTAACTCGCGACCCTGGATCTGCAGTCAGACTCGCATCTGTTGCCAGACACGTTACCGACTGCGCTATGCAGCCTTCACAAACAGGATACACAAATAAGTCAATTCTTGAAAGTTCACATATTGTAATGGGAGCAGCCAATACTCAGCCAAGCCTGTACAAATGTGCAGTCTTGTCAGAGTCTTCACTGCTAGCATACACAAAGAATGGAATTGAGGCAAGACTGAGAACCAAAAAGAGAACATCTAGTCCCCCTGGATAGCTGGGTATGCATGTTTAATCCTTTGCATACTGGGTAATTTTTCATGCTTTTTTGTCTTCTGCTGATATTTTTCAAAATCAACTTTTTGAAACAGTTCTTTTAGGTATAAAATCAGAGAGTCAACAGTTTTGATCCAGATCAGGTCCAACATTCTGTGGGGCTTTGTCTGGGTCCAAACTGTCTGCAAATGTTATCAGAAGATAACACTAGTAAATGAAGTTAAAAAGTGACTCTATGAATGTACTCTAAGGCCAAATGAATAAATAAGTGTGTTTCGGGTAAAAACGTCTGAAATTATAGGTAGGGTATGCATACATTTTTTTCTGAAAAAAAAAAACTATATTTTTTTTACAGAAAACCTGAAAAAAATTCTAGCTTTTATCAGTAAATTTAGTTAGGGTCATGCTACCCTAAACACAGGTATTTTTTTATTTGGCCTAAGCACCAAATCCCGATGAACTGGTTCGACTATATTGCGAGACTTACTGACAGTTCCTATCATCTATAAATACTTCCAGCTCACCACGACACTTAGGGAAAATCTCACTCTCTATATAGTCTAGATCAAAGCAGTGCTCATCACCTAAAAATGTATATATAAATCATAGTTCAAAATAAACCAAAATATTTGAGCGAAAATTTTTCAATTTTTTTCATCCATCAGTTAAAACATTTTTTTGGGGTGCTCAAAAGAACCATCATGGTGATATCGTTCTTTTGAGTAGCAACCATACATAGCAATTACTCGGAAGTGCATTGTGATATATTGCAATATATGGTAAATGTATTGCAACAATATCCCAATATATTATTTTAGAAGTGAAATTATAATTTTAGCGTACATAAAATAAGGAACCCAAGATTTTCTAAATTCTTTTCACTTAGAAAGTTAAAAAGAAGAAAAAAAAAACAAGATAAAAATCAGTTTTCCATAAAACTCTGAAAAAAAGAGAGTACTTTGATTGATGTAAGGTTTCCACAGAAACTGATTTCAATCTAGTTCTTTGATTTCTATTGGTTACTATTCAAATTAGTTTTGATACTCACCTTGGCATTAAGCATCACAGGAAGAGTAGCCTCTACATAGACGATCTTACATGAGTGCTCATGTTTTATTGAATTTAGTAAACAAGTTGGGGAAAAGTGATAAAATGCGATGCTTGCCGAGTATTTTATCACTTTTTTGCAACAAGTTTAATAAATTCAATCATAAAGAAGCACCAACATTTAGATTCTATTTTAATACCATAAGAGCCAGTGCATGCGATTTCCAACAATGAGGCATTTGGACATGTGTAGACTTGGACGAGCCTCTACAGCCTCCTTTTAAGCTTAGAAACTCCAAATGGTGTTCAGTCAGTAGCTTAACAATCATAAAATACTCAAGCCATTAGTAAAGGCTCTGATCAGACTGCGCATATGCGCAGGCTGATCTGAGGCTTTGCTGGTCACACATACCACATTGTTGTAAATCTCATGCACTGGCTCATATGTCTTTAAAATAATTTTTTGATCATGTTTTTGGTGTGAAAACGTCTAGATTTTGCTATAAATATGCGACATTATTATGGGCATCATTTCATAACGTTACATGTTCTCAAGAAAGTAAACCACTTAAGGTTTATTGATTTAATGCATGGCATTATTTCACTCCCAGATGTGACGCCATATGATAAACCTTCTTGACAAGTAGGTCCTGGGGGTAGATGTGAGCATAATGGTATTAATACGGTTTTCTTCCCATTGCAGTTTCCTTTCCAATGGATAATGGGGATAACCATGTGATATTTATTTTGGCGTACTGCCAGAATATTTGACTGTCAAGTCACAGTACTGCAAATTGCTACTTTTTCAACTGCTTTTTTGGTCAGCTTTCAGCCAAAAAAATGTCCCAAATACTAATCTACACCTTTTTGTTTGGCACATTAACCCCTTTTTTGCATTGTTTGTTTGTTGGGTAATGCTTAGGGCATGCTTGATTCAGTATGTCCCAGTGTTCTGACTAATATCCGGTTCGTACATTGACAAGTCAGGTGTATCCAAATACATGTACAGGCCTTAAGTGAAGAGTGCTTAATGAAAAAATAATGTTCTTATTTCTCAACCAAAACATATGTTATGGGTACTCTCAAGAACCGTCTCAATGAGACGGTTCTTTTGAGCACCCAAAACATATGCTAAAACTAATGGGTAAGAAAATATTGACAATTTTACGCTCAAAAATTTTGTTTATCTAAACCTGTAGCAATCTGCAGTACTGTGATGTGACAGTCAAATATTCTGGCAGCACGACAAAATTAACCTCACATTATATGCCCATTATCCATTGGAAAGGAAACTGCAATAAGAAGAATTTTACGCTCAAATTTTTTTTTTATCTAAACATGTGCATGCATTTATCAAGAAGAATCCAGAGCAGAAATTAAGGTATTACTTTTGGAGGAAAATAAGCCCTACCTGTGCAGTTAGGGAGCATGTATCCAGTATATTTTTTGTAGGCATCATTAGAATAGTACTCAATATCTGTTTTTGTGTAATTGCATTCTGCTGGTGTCACTTCATGGTAACAGTTTCTCAATCTGTAAAAGGTTTATAAACAATACATGTATTTAAAAGTTGTCATTAGGCCAGAATTTTTTTATTAGTTGATTTACAAACCCTCCTACTGTAATTTTCCAGAAAGTAGAAATAAAATAAAATTTAATTTCTAAAATAATTTTTATAATTTTAACCGCCGACTCTAAATATCATTTGTTTCGTTGAAAAAAAAATAAATATTTTTGAGGTTCTGTCTGTGCATTTTTGAGAGTGACACTGTAAAAAGTGATTGTCCTGTCCAGATTATTAGGAAAATGATGAAATATTTAAAGATTTACCTAATACTAGTTTTACTGTTTTTCTGGAGATATTAAAAAAAAAGCTCTGAAAAAAAAGCTCTGAAAATGACCAGTCAACTGGTCATTTTCAGAGCTTTTTTATTCATTTTTTTTCGTCCACCTGACCCTAGATCTGAAAAAAAAATCCCATAAATCAACTAGTAAAAAAGATTTGGCCTAAGTGCTGCAACTACATGTAGGATAAAGGGTAGCCCAAAAACCTCAACCTTGAATATGGAACCAAGAACATAACGGTACAAGACCAATGCTCTTACTACTTCAACTCTATGATCAAGGCAGAGTCATGTGACTATACAACAACAACAAAAGTTGTCATTAGTGCTGCAACTACATGTAGAATAAAGGATAGCCCAAAAACCTCAACCTTGAATATGGAACCAAGAACATAACAGTACAAGACCAATGCTCTAACTTCAACTTCAACTCTCTGATCAAGGCAGAGAGTCATGTGACTATACAACAACAACAAAAGTTGTAATTAGTGCTGCAACTACATGTAGGATAAAGGGTAGCCCAAAAACCTCAACCTTGAATATGGAACCAAGAACATAACAGTACAAGACCAATGCTCTAACTACAACTTCAACTCTATGATCAAGGCAGAGAGTCATGTGACTATACAACAACAACAAAAGTTGTAATTAGTGCTGCAACTACATGTAGGATAAAGGGTAGCCCAAAAACCTCAACCTTGAATATGGAACTAAGAACATAACAGTACAAGACCAATGCTCTAACTACAACTTCAACTCTCTGATCAAGGCAGAGAATCATAGGACTTTACAACAACAACAAAAGTTGTCATTAGTGCTGCAACTACATGTAGGATAAAGGGTAGCCCAAAAACCTCAACCCTTGCTGAATATGGAACCAAGAACATAATGGTACAAGACCAATGCTTAATGCGAAATGTTTAAGAAGTCTCTATGGCAAACAGTCTGGACCCAGATCAGATTGCTCCTATATAGGAGCAGTCTGTTCTGGGTCCATGCTGTTTGCTTCTATAAGATAGGGCTGGTTGCTTTACTTTTGTGGTCTTCTGAATGTCATGTTTCTGTTGTTCTTTGTCTCTTCCTCACGGTGCCGTGGGCTGGTCTGTAGTGTGTAATTCCTGGTCATCCTCACTTACTATTTAAAGTCCCAGTCAACACTATTTCAGTCATGTCGGAACTCCTCCTAGAGAGACGGCGATATAAAAGAAGAATGGGATAGACTAAAAGGCCCTGACAACCACCCAAATTTGCCTCAAGTAAAGCAAATTTAATCCTGCCAACAAGCAAAATATGACAGGGCCATCTCTCTGAAAGCTACCACCCTAACCATCAACAATTCTGGTTAGACTTTCTTTGATATTTATGTTAATATGGGTCAGATTTACATGGGGTTTGAAGGAGATAAGCCAAAAAAAATACAGAGAAGCCAACCTTATAAGACTTTAAGAAAAAGATATAAAGTGTCTTGCTCAAGGACACAACACAGTGACTCTGCCGGAGGAGAGACTCAAACTAGCAACCCTTCGCTCCCCAGTCCAACTCTCTACCAGCTGAGTCATTGTGTTCCACCAACTCTGCTGCTTGAAAATACATACCAGAAACTAGAATATTAACCCTTAAAGCGCCAATCGCAACAAAAGTTGTCTTCTTTTCTCGTCTGCTGAAATGTTTAAGAAGCCTCTATGGCAAACAGTGTGGACCCAGATCAGACTGCTCTGGGTCCACGTTGTTTGCTTCTATACTTAATTCATCAGTAAATGTTAGGCAATTATTTGCAGCAGACGACTTCAGCAGACGACATTTTCAGATGCATTTTTTTCTTGGCGCTTTAAGGGTTAATTGGATAAAAATTTGGGAAGAGTGTAGTTGATAATATGGTACCTGCAGTGACCAGCATTATCATCATAGACAAGGTTCTGATGGCATCTCATAAACACTACATCACCGAACATTGAACACTCATCTGGAGGATACTCTGAAAGAATAAATCAAAGAACTGAGAGTACTGATGCCATCTCATAAACACAACCTCCCCAAATATAGAACACTCATCTGGAGGATACTCTGAAAGAATAAATCAAAGCACTGAGAGTACTGATGCTATCTCGTAAACACAACATCCACAAACATAGTACACTCATCTGGAGGATACTCTGAAAGAATAAATCAAAGAACTGAGAGTACTGATGCCATCTCATAAAAACTACATCACCGAACATAGAACACTCATCTGAAGGATACTCTGAAAGAATAAATCAAAGCACTGAGAGTACTGATGCCATCTCATAAACACAACCTCCCCAAATATAGAACACTCATCTGGAGGATACTCTGAAAGAATAAATCAAAGCACTGAGAGTAATGTTGGCATCTCATAAACACAACATCACCAAACATAAAACACTCATCTGGAGGATACTCTGAAAGAATAAATCAAAGCACTGAGAGTTCTGATGACATCTCATAAACACAACCTCCCCAAACATAGAACACTCATCTGGAGGATACTCTGAAAGAATAAATCAAAGCACTGAGAGTAATGATGGCATCTCATAAACACAACCTCCCCAAATATAGAACACTCATCTGGAGGATACTCTGAAAGAATAAATCAAAGCACTGAGAGTAATGATGGCGTCTCATAAACACTACCTCCCCAAATATAGAACACTCATCTGGAGGATACTCTGAAAGAATAAATCAAAGCACTTAGAGTACTGATGCCATCTCATAAACACAACCTCCCCAAATATAGAACACTCATCTGGAGTATATTCTGAAAGAATAAATCAAAGCACTGAGAGTACTGATACCATCTCATAAACACAACCTCCTCAAATATAGAACACTCATCTGGAGGATACTCTGAAAGAATAATTCAAAGCACTGAGAGTAATGATGGCATCTCATAAACACAACATCACCAAACATAAAACACTCATCTGGAGGATACTCTGAAAGAATGAATCAAAGCACTGAGAGTACTGATGCTATCTCATAATCACAACATCACCAAACATTGAACACTCATCTGGTGGATACTCTGAAAGAATAAATCAAAGCACTGAGAGTACTGATGACATCTCATAAACACTACATCCCCAAATATAGAACACTCATCTGAAGGATACTCTGAAAGAATAAATCAAAGCACTGAGAGTAATGATGGCATCTCATAAACACAACCTCCCCAAATATAGAACACTCATCTGGAGGATACTCTGAAAGAATAAATCAAAGCACTGAGAGTACTGATGACATCTCATAAACACTACATCACCAAATATAGAACACTCATCTGGAGGATACTCTGAAAGAATAAATCAAAGCACTGAGAGTAATGATGGTATCTCAAAAACACAACCTCCCCAAATATAGAACACTCATCTGGAGGATACTCTGAAAGAATAAATCAAAGCACTGAGAGTACTGATGACATCTCATAAACACTACATCACCAAATATAGAACACTCATCTGGAGGATACTCTGAAAGAATAAATCAAAGCACTGAGAGTACTGATGACATCTCATAAACACTACATCACCAAATATAGAACACTCATCTGGAGGATACTCTGAAAGAATAAATCAAAGCACTGAGAGTACTGATGCTATCTCATAAACACAACATCACCAAACATTGAACACTCATCTGGAGGATACTCTGAAAGAATAAATCAAGGCACTGAGAGTAATGATGGCATCTCATAAACACAACATCACCAAACATAAAACACTCATCTGGAGGATACTCTGAAAGAATAAATCAAAGCACTGAGAGTACTGATGCTATCTCATAAACACATCACAAAACATTGAACACTCATCTGGAGGATGTTTTGAAAGAATAAATCAAAGCACTTAGAGTACTGATGACATCTCATAAACACAACATCACCAAACATAGAACACTCATCTGAAGGATACTCTGAAATAAATAATTCAAAGAACTGAGAGTACTGATGCCATCTCATAAACACAACATCCCCAAACATTGAACACTCATCTGGAGGATACTCTGAAAGAATAAATCAAAGCACTGAGAGTAATGATGGCATCTCATAAACACAACCTTCCCAAATATAGAACACTCATCTAGAGGATACTCTGAAAGAATAAATCAAAGCACTTAGAGTACTGATGGCATCTCATAAAAACTACATTACCGAACATAGAACACTCATCTGAAGGATACTCTGAAAGAATAAATCAAAGCACTGAGAGTACTGATGCCATCTCATAACAACAACCTCCCCAAATATAGAACACTCATCTGGAGGATACTCTGAAAGAATTAATCAAAGCACTGAGAGTACTGATGCCATCTCATAAACACAACCTCGCCAAATATAGAACACTCATCTGGAGTATACTCTGAAAGAATAAATCAAAGCACTGAGAGTACTGATGCTATCTCATAATCACAACATCACCAAACATTGAACACTCATCTGGAGGATACTCTGAAAGAATAGATCAAAGCACTGAGAGTACTGATGGCATCTCATAAAAACTACATCACCAAACATAGAACACTCATCTGAAGGATACTCTGAAAGAATAAATCAAAGCACTGAGAGTACTGATGCCATCTCATAAACACAACCTCCCCAAATATAGAACACTCATCTGGAAGATGTTCTGAAAGAATAAATCAAAGCACTAAGAGTACTGATGGCATCTCATAAAAACTACATCACCGAACATATAACACTCATCTGAAGGATACTCTGAAAGAATAAATCAAAGCACTGAGAGTACTGATGCCATCTCATAAACACAACCTCCCCAAATACAGAACACTCATCTGGAGGATACTCTGAAAGAATAAATCAAAGCACTGAGAGTACTGATGCCATCTCATAAACACAACATCACCGAACATAGAACACTTATCTGGAGGATACTCTGAAAGAATAAATCAAAGCACTGAGAGTACTGATGCCATCTCATAAACACAACATCACCAAACATTGAACACTCATCTGGAGGATACTCTGAAAGAATAAATCAAAGCACTGAGAGTACTGATGCCATCTCATAAACACAACCTCCCCAAATATAGAACACTCATCTGGAGGATACTCTGAAAGAATAAATCAAAGCACTGAGAGTACTGATGCTATCTCGTAAACACAACATTCACAAACATAGTACACTCATCTGGAGGATGTTCTGAAAGAATAAATCAAAGCACTTAGAGTACTGATGCCATCTCATAAACACAACATCACGGAACATTGAACACTCATCTGGAAGATACTCTGAAAGAATAAATCAAAGCACTGAGAGTACTGATGCCATCTCATAAACACAACCTCCTCAAATATAGAACACTCATCTGGAGTATACTCTGAAAGAATAAATCAAAGCACTGAGAGTACTGATGCCATCTCATAAACACAACCTCCCCAAATATAGAACACTCATCTGGAGTATATTCGGAAAGAATCAATCAAAGCACTGAGAGTACTGATGCCATCTCATAAACACAACCTCCCCAAATATAGAACACTCATCTGGAGTATATTCTGAAAGAATAAATCAAAGCACTGAGAGTACTGATGCTATCTCGTAAACACAACATCCACAAACATAGAACACTCATCTGGAGGATGTTCTGAAAGAATTAATCAAAGCACTTAGAGTACCAATGCCATCTCATAAACACAACATCCCCAAACATAGAACACTCATCTGGAAGATACTCTGAAAGAATAAATCAAAGCACTGACAGTACTGATGGCATCTCATAAACACTACATCACTGATCACAGAACCCACTACTGGTGTATACTCTGAAAGAAATAATATAGAAATAGAGAAAATCTAGCTAGATTCTTTATAATTTACGCAAACTTATTACACATGCATAACATCAATCTTTACACATATATATTCAGCTATCTAGTTGGGCTAGTGACCTTAATTTTGACCCGAGACTATCTCTACCTCCCAACTTTGTGTATGACTGCACATATTCACAGGCTTGTCTGAGCCTTTAATGCTCGCATATTAAATGACATTAGCACCAAAATCTCAAGAACTGTCTCAATCTGTAATTTTCAAAACAAAGACCTACACTGGTGCTGATCCAATGTGATAGCAGATTTGAGCAAAATTTGAAATATAGTTTTCTTTGGGTTTCTAAGAAATAACAAATCCATCTGTTTATCATCATTTTTACAACCAAAAATTCTGAAGGTCCTTTTAATATTGACTATGAAAAGGCTATATATGATCTGTAAATGAACCTTGCTATATTTCCTATCACACACCTACCAAATGATCTAATGTTCACCTCTTGTGAATTTGAAAAACAACTGCCTTATGAAGAGAATGGAAAATTGGCGAATGTCATCCAAAATCCTATGCATTTCTACAGTGTACATTTGTGGTATACATACGAGGTCTGAAAGTTCTCTTGTTTTGTCAGATTTACTTTTCGCGTAAGACAGGTGTATTAGAATCCGACAGGAACGTGTTTGTCACGCGAAAAGTAAGTATGACATAATGACAATACTTTCTGAGCTCGGCCCAAATTTTAATTCTCTTCCTAGATCAGTTGATTTTCATATTCAACCAGATTAGATCATTTGGTAGGTGTGTATTAACATTTATATTTTTTTTATATATAAAGGAGTTGTTGAATCAGCCAACCCACAAAAGCAAAGTATACATGACCACTGCAATACATGTATGAGATCATAAAGCTTTTAACTCTTTATCTTCTAGTTTCGTCTGCTGATAACTTTTGCAAACAGTTTGGATCCAAATCAGGCACTATAAAACTTTGTGCCTGATCTGGATCAAAACTAATTGACACTCTGATGGTATTCCTGAAAGAATTTTCGAAAAAGTTGATTTTGAAAAAAATCAGAAGACAACAAAAAAGCATGAAAACCTTTCCAGGGGGCAAAGGGTAAATAAATGCTTAAGATACCCCACCTAGAGATGTGCCCATACTTATTCTATTGTCAGGAAGATTCCTTAAACTGTATGCTGGGTAATTTTACATGATTATTTTATTGCTGCTTTATTTTCAAAATCAATTTTAGAAAAAAATCTTCCAGCAATACCATCAGAAGGGCAAAAAATTTGAATCCAGATTAGGCCTGACAAGTTGTAGAGCCTGATCTGTGTCCAAAGTGTTTCCAAAGGTTATCAGCAGATGACAATAGTTGTTATTAGCAGGCAATGAGTAAACCCTTTACCTCATATAGACACCTTTTAATGCTTTTGCAAACATAGCAGACCCAGCTGCCTGATCAGTGTCTACTCTGTTTGCTTATGGAAATATGATTAGATATGATCCTACACAAGTGGACCTGACAATTAATTTCTTTGTTCTATATACAAACATGAAAGTTTATTTATATAATTATTCATAGTGGGTGGAGCTTAGCATGAATATTCAGGGTTAATTACCTGTGCACATGTCAAAACCATACATCATGAAGATCTGTTGTCTCTGCTGTACAATATCACCAATAGAACTCTCACAGTAACTTGGTAAATGCTTCAACAAACAACTTTCTACATCTGATAACAAAGTCTGAAATACTCTGAAATATTTGAAAAGAAATATCAACAAGGAAAAAAGTAAGGTGAATTGCAACATAGGACAACCATTTTTTCCATAGATTTGTTCAGAGTATAATAGTTAGATATTTTAGTATTTTTTAATTATGGAGTAGCTCCTTTTTTCTTATTTTGCTTGTTTTGATTCTTTAAGACCCAGTCAACAAATTTTTTCAGTCATGTCGGGACTGGTCTTCCTGGGTTGAACTAGTACTAAGAAGGAGATAACGTGTCTTGCTCAAGGACACAACGCAGTGCCTCCGGTGAGGTTCAAACCCAGGAACCCCTGGATCTTTCCACTTTTGTTTGGAACTTGATTTTTAACCCCTAGCCCCTTCCGCTAGGGCCACTCAAAGGGCTCAATGGTATAGCTCTTGCATAAAGGATGTTGCTCTTGTCTTTATACTTTTCAATTTGATATCCAATATGACCTACTACTGAAAAAGTTGATTTTCAACTGCTTTCTCCTCACACTTAGGCCACAGAAGGGCCAAATGGCGTGTGTCTTTTTTGCATGTATGTTGTTCTTCTCTTTATACTCTTTACTTTTATATGCAACATTACCTACTTTTGAAACAAGTTCTAGTACATACTGATCTCATCTCTGCTAATTACTCCTGAGGGTCAGACCCTTGCAACAAACCCTGTAAAATTTGCCCACATATGAATAAACTCACAACATATCAAAACTGGATCATTTGTTTGTTTGTTTTCATCAGGTCAATGACTACGGTTACTTACGTGCATTTCTCATAGTGTGTAAAGTTGACTTGAGAGCTAAAATAATACACAAAGGTATTGACTGGACCAAAGCATCTGTCCTCTATTGTTGATGAGAGTGATTGGTTTTCCATAGTGTAAGAGTACAGCATCTGGGAACAGTTTCCTAAGTCTGCAGTAAAAAAAAAAAAAAATATATATATACATATATATATATATATATATATATATATATATATATACTAGCCAAAAGTTCTAACCGGCCACCTGCATTTTATTAATTTTCTTCAAAACGTAAAATGATATGACTAGTCTTTTTGCATCTCCAAATAGCCAGACGCGTCATGTACCTTAGACAGTAAAGATATTGACAAAATGTTCAATAGTACATGCAGGATGCTAATTTGAATAGTGATACCCCCATTTTCAGAATTCGCATTTTGGCACAATTTGTTTCAAAATAACCCCCTTTCACACGCAAAACGTTTTCATTTTAAGTCAAACTCATACTGAACACTCAAGTGCTGAAATGAACACTACATTTGCGTCAGACTCGTTGCTATTGGCCAAAGTGTCAAAAATTACCCCACCATCCAATGCAAATTCTTGTGAATTTTGAAATTGAGGGTACATGTATTCGGCAAAACCTCCCGGATACAATTTAATAAATTTCGCTTAGCCGTTTTCTGGTATCGTTGACTGATAGGCTGGTCTATTCGGTAATACAAATGAAATTGATCTAGTGCTGACAGCTTTTCAGAAAATCGGTAAAAACACACATGGCCGGTTAGAACTTTTGACTAGTATATATCGAAACATGAAATAAGCTGGTATCCAGCATAAGATACAAGTTGGCCTGTGCCTACAGTAAAACCTGTATAAAACGGCCACTCTCTTTAAGACCAAAAATTGGTTGGAGAGCATTCTGCAATACTTTCGACCTTCATTAAGCTATCACTTTATTTTGTCTATTTTTGAGTGGCAGTTTTACACAGATTTTACTGTACAGTGAAAATCCAACATCGGCATGGTCTGATCAGTCTTAGTTTAATGCCTGAAGAAATGTTGGTCTCTTGACTATCTATAGAGGACCCATTAAAGACTGATCAGACTGCAGTTTTCTGAGCTGTTTACTGCCTTGAATAGCCTTCATACAGATTTTCAATTTAAAATTAGCAAACAGTGTCAAATCATGTCAAAACTATTATGATTTCACTGTTAAACTGGCAAAATAAAATAACCACATCTGCTGACATCCTTAGCAAAGAGTTTGGAACCCGACAAGGCCCGAAAAAGTGTTCACAGTCCCTCTCTGTGTGTGGTCATGAAAGATATTTTTCTTTAAAGTTAATTTTGAAAGAAAAAAATCAGCTTAGAACAAATTACCCAGCATGTAAAGAACTATCTACACTCAATTCTGGACAGACTGTTTCTAATTTTAACCCTTAAAGCGCCAATCACAACTGCAGCAGACGACAAATTTTGCGACATCTTCCCCATTTTTCGAAAAAATTATTTTTGAAAAAGCCGCAAAATTTGTGTTTGTCGTCTGCTGCAAATTATAGGTGGTGCTTTATGGGTTAAAAGAATCAGGAACTAAGCATTTTATCCAAATATAGATTTCACTTACATTGACACTTAAGAGGATCAAAACCATCCATAACAGACGGAATGTAAGTAGAATATTCTTCAAGCGAAGTTTGTAGATAATTGTCTGGGCATGTCTCTGGTAGTACCATTGAAGCTAAGCAGCCTTTGAAACCATCCAGCAGCCTAAAACATAACAAGCCAGTAAACTTTAGTAGGGGTGATGATGGTACATGTACTAGTCATCATTTTCTGTCTACACTAAAGTTTTAGCACACAGTTTGAATAGTTAAAAATATCAGCCTCTACCATCGGATGAATATAATTGTTGTGCATGCTTTAAATATTTTTCTGAGATAATAGGGTCTGATCATTCAATTACTTGTATCACGACTTTTCTACTGAAAAATTATTTTTGCATTAACCTTTAAAGCACCAATCACAACTGCAGCAGACAACAAATCATGTGCCATCTTTCATAGTTTTTGACAAAAATAAGGTATGGTATTTCATGAGAATTGTCTGCCAGCAGACAATTCTCATGAAATATCATGCCTTATTTGATATTTTTGAAAAAGCAACAAAACTTTTAATTGTCGTCTGCTGCAAATTATAGGTGGCGCTTTAAGGGTTAATATTTTTTGCACCTATAGAGGTTTGCAGATTTTCATAGGAAATAGTTACCCCGCAGACAGTTGCTTGGTTTGTGCTACTGTGAGATTTTAAAATGATACATAATAAAATCACCGCAAGCACTGCATAATACCCCGCCACTGCTGGGGGCACCAAAAGTTATTTTGTGAGATATATAATGCCTAAATAGAAACAGAACTGAGATAGACAGTGATATGACGTCCTTAGTCACAATATGTAACCTTTGATGGTCAACATATCTGTGAAGTTTCATTCAGATATTTCATATAGTAAAGGACCTACAGGTCAAAAACCATTTTTCAGATCAATCAAGGGCGGATAACTCATGAACTGGAAAGGTAAGGGTGACGGTCCTTACTAAAAATATGTAACCTTTGATGTTCAACATATCTGTGAAGTTTCATTCAGATATTCCATATAGTAAAAGAAACTACAGGCCAAAAACCAAATCTCAGATCAATCAAGGGTGGATAACTCACAATCTGGAAAGGTAAGAGTGACGATCCTTAGTCACAATATGAAACCTTTGATGATCAACATATCTGTGAAGTTTCATTCAGATATTCCATATAGTAAATGAACTACAGGTCAAAAACCATTTTTCTGATCAATCAAGGCCAGATAACTCATGAAGTGGAAAGGAAAGAGTGATGGTTCTTTGTCACAGTATGTAACCTTTGATGTGAAACATATCTGTACAGTTTCATTTAAATATTCCACATAGTAAAGGAACTACGGGTAAAAAACATTTTTTAATTCAATCAAGGGCGGATAACTCACAAACGGGAAAGGTAAGAGTGACGGTTCTTAGTCACAATATGTTACCTTTGATGTGAAACATATCTGTGAAGTTATATTCAGATATTCCATATAGTAAAGGAACAATAGGTCAAAAACCTTTTTTCAGACCTATCAAGGGCGGATAACTCACAAACTGGGAAGGTCAGAGTGACGGTCCTTAGTCACAATATGTAACCTTTAATGTGCAACATATCTGTGAAGTTTCATTCAGATATCATGAACAGTAAAGGAATAACAGGCCAGAAACCATTTTTCCAATACGAAAAAGGGCAGTAACTCCTTTAAAAATGGACGGATTTTGCCCATTAACAATCCCATACCACTCATCGCCGGTAACAATATGTATGCAAAATTTGAAAAAATTCCGTGAAAAAATACTCAAGTTATCGATCGGAAATGGTGAGCACAGACGGACGGATGGAAGGACAGACGGACAGACACCGAAAGGTATAACATAATACCCCGACACTAAAGTGTGGCGGGGTATAAAAATTGTTTTTATTTGATTATTAAAATATTGAGTCCATAGTTACCCCACAAACAATTGCTTGGTTTGTGATACTGTGAGTTTCTAAAATGCTTAATAAGGCATTGTTTTTATTTATCATTAAAATACTGAGTCCATGTGCATACATAAAGATACTGATGAGAGTTGCGGGAATGCACTTAAAAGTGATTTTTCAGCCAAAGTGTTTGTACAGAGGTCTATAGGAAATAAATTGGTACCGTCACCCCAGTACCATAAAACACTGTTATAGCAGATTTAGAAATTGCCATGTCAACCATCGCACTACTAAAGGAATAGATCTATATTAATGATCTGCTTATAACATCCATGGTTCTGTTAAAAATCTGGCACTGTAATATGCCATGTCTAGAGGATAACTATTATAAGATATTTAAATGCATGGGTCCAGCTGGAATATTCTAGTAGCATAAAGCACTGTTATAGCACATCTAGATACCGCCATGGCAACTATCGCACTACTAAAGGAAGAACTATATTAATGATCTGTTTACACCTATGGCTCTGTTTAAAAATCTGGCACTGAAATGTGCCATGTCTAGAGGATACCTATTTTAAGATACTTACATGCATGGGTCCAGCTTGAAAATTCTAGTAGCATAAAGCACTGTTATAGCACATTTAGATATTGCCATGGCAACTATCACACTACTAAAGGAAGAACTATATTAATAATCTGCTTCTAACACTCATGGCTCTGTTTAAATATCTGGCACTGTAATATGCCATGTCTAGAGGATAACTATTACTTACATGCATGGGTCCACCTGGAAAATTCTAGTGGCATAAAGCACTGTTATAGCACATCTAGATACCGCCATATCAACAACCACACTGGAAGGGGGACAACTCTTAACTATAGAATCATCTGGTAGATCTGAAAGGAATGATTATATAGTGCTAGTCCAGGCCCCTAGGTTATAAAACTTTTTTCCTGCTCAACTCAGCTGAGCATGAAATTTATCCTGCTCATAATGTTAAAATGCCAACAATTGTTGGCATTTTAACATTTATTAGCATAACAGATACAACATCTTATAGACTTAGCACAACACTATTTTATTTGTTGGTATTTTATTTCTTATGAGCAGTTGAAATTTCGTGCTCAGTTGAGTTGAGCATGAAAATAGAGAATACTAGGTGAGTGTCTTTTGATATCAAGTTTACCAGGCAAGGCTTCGAGAACGCTTGTTGACATGGCGAGGCTTGCAGAGCCATTCAACATGCGTTCTCGAAGCCGAGCCTGGTAAACTTGATATCAAAAGACACGAACCTGGTATTCTTTTTATCAGCTTACCAAGTTGATTCACTCTTCAAATTAGCGAATATGAAGTAAAGATCGATTTTGTGTCAATTCAGCGTCATCATGCTGTGAGATAGACAATGTTTATCAGGCAATGTGCAATGCTGCAGTTAATATTAAAGGTAACAGATAAAAGTTTTATAACCTCGGGCCAGGCCTTGTATTAGATACAGGTCTATAAAGACTCATAACTCACCAGGTACAATTTATTCTGATTCTGAGAATCTCATATTAAGAGACTTAATATACAGTAAAACCTGTCTTAAGCGGTCACTCAAAAAAAGACCCCAAAATATGGTTTCAAGACTGATATTCGCTTAATGCAGATAAAAAGTATTGCAGAATGCTTTGGTGGAGCAATCTGCAATACTTTCGACCTGCACTAAGCTACCACCTGTCTTTAAGACCATTGTTTTGTCTATTTTGGAGTGGCTGCTTAAGACAGGTTTCACTGTATTCTGGTTCTTCCATACAATTTGGCTCAGGCATTGAAAGTAGGTAGGTTTCACATTTCCATTATTTCTCATTGGCTATATGTAAAGTAAGAAAGACAGCAAAGATCAGGAATCAATACAATCAAGTACCACATCTGACCCGGATACCAAATAGGAAAGTAACAAAATCACAATAAACATCACAAACAAGAGCCAAGAGGTCAACCCTTTCCCTCAGGTGACCACAAGGCAGCGATGAACAGACGCGAAATCATGACAAACACAAAAAATCTTATTTTAACCCTTCATATACTGTAAACCCCTAAATGAGCCGGGACACGTGATTTCCAACAATGTGGCATTTTGACAAGTGTAGACTCAGACAAGCATGTGCAGACTCCTTTTATGCTTAGAAACTCCAAATGATGTTTGTTAAGTAGCTTAACATTCATAGAATAATCAAGCGACTAGCAAAGGCTCTGATCAGACTGTGCATATGCAGAAATGGGTACTTTGGCAAACAGTGAATGCTGCATTTCAATGCTGCAATTCATCTAGATCTTCACTGTTTGCTAGTAAGACAGTGCTATTTTCAGAGAAAGAAGTACACTATATATATAATTTGGAAATTATAACCTGTGACCCCTTAAAATGTAAAATGAACCAGCCCAGATTCATTGTATCAAACAAGATGGAAGAATTCATTGGCCCTTAAAGCGCTAAGAAAAAAAGCATCTGAAAATGTCGTCTGCTGAAGTCGTCTGCTGCAAATAATTGCCTAACATTACTGACAAATTAAGTATAGAAGCAAACAGCCTGGACCCAGAACAGACTGCTCCTATAGGAGCAGTCTGATCTGGGTCCACACTGTTTGCCATAGAGGCTTCTTCAACATTTCAGCAGCCGAGAAAAGCAGACGACTTTTGTTGTGATTGGCGCATTAAGGGTTAAAAACTACAACATTTTACCATCACACTCTGTCCAGCTAATGTTTGTCTGTGACACATTGGCACCAGGGAAAGCCTCAGGCAGTAAGTATCTGGTAATTAGAAGAGATCTTCGGACAGCTGGGGCAATGTCTATAGCAGAACAAGTATTGTTGGCATCTGATGACCTCATCAAGCAACTTAGACTTTCTGTGAATATACTGAAAAATACAAGTGAATTAACAGAATAAGCCCACAGAAATGATTTTTTAGAATTCAACATTAAAGCTGCATAGTCTGTAACTTTTGATCTTTTAATTTTAAAACTAATGTTTCTATTTTTCAAGAACACAGTAAAAAAACTAAAATTCAGGTATACATTTTACCAATTTCGTAAATCTTAACAAATTATCAGTATCAAAGCAACAGCATCAATGTTAAAATTAACTGTCTATAATTATTGGAGGGATGCAAATAATTACCAACACACCTGTTTTTATAAGATAATTCACTTTTCTGTGCAGTTTTCAGCTATAGTGAACAGATTTATTGTGAAAAACATAACTTAATTCTACTTTTACAAATGATTTTAAAAGACAATAAAAAAATTCGAAAAATGTTCATAGTTGCAGACTTAGTCTCTTTAAAACATGATAAAAGATTGTTTTTCTATTTTTATCTCCCATGGTCATTTTGTTTGGATGAGTAGAACTGTTTGGGGAATTGTGGTAGAGGGCCTTTTGAGGAATATTTTTGTAAAATTGTTTTGAATTTATGAGGATATGTCATTTAAAGATTTTACAATATCTCTGGTGGCATTTTGTTCGTGGAGTGGAACCATTAGGGCAATTTTGGTAGAGGGCATTATGTGGAAAACTTCTGTGAAATTATTTTAAATATGAACAAGTGGTCGTTTAAAGAAAAGGTTTATGGACAAAACACAACACATGCCTGACGAAGACTGATTAAAATTACTCACGTTATAGTGAGCTAAACAGGTGGGATATCAACCCAAAACTAGACATTGGCTATATGGGTGACAAAAAGTTTAAGGCAACAGACATATAACATCATTTCCTGCACATGGAATTTCTGATTAGTTAAGCAAGATTTTATCCTCTTCATATGATATAGCAAAATACATTTAGGGGATAATTGTATTCAAATTTTCATTTGGGGAGGTATATCGTCAGATATACGGTCGGAAATTTAGTTTTACGGCGACACATAAGCGGAGCCATAAAACATTATTTCCGACCGTATATCCGACGATATACCTCCCCAAATGAAAATTTTGAATATGGTTATCCCCATTCTAATGCACTATTAACATTTTTCCCTTCAAAAGGACAGTGAAAATCTACTTTGTTGCGCCTATACGTCCAGCAGCTGCCAGCTGCATAAAACTGCTAGCCAACTGCATATATCCACTTGTCAACCAATGAAAAGCGACGTTACGTAATGATGTCGGGTTTCCAACAGTATATGGCAGGATATAATGTGGCAAATTTATGACGTTATCCAATCAGACGTCGGGCTGCATTTGCAAGTGCATTAGAATTGTTTTTTACAGGTTTATACAGGTTGAAAGATTAAGAAGAAAGCCACCTACCTGCAACTTGAGTTTTCCTCCCTTAGGGTCAGAGCTATTAAGGTGCTCCACTTTGGTGAACATATCAAGATAATACCCACCTGCACTTGAGTTTTCCTCCATTAGGGTCAGAGCTATTAAGGTGCTCCACTTTGGTGAACATATCAAGATAATAGAGACTGACAGGATCAGAGAAGCATTCATCATTGTTATGGCTATAAACGTCCAGCTCACATTGATTATCATGTAGGTTGGCTGCTGCAATTAAACATATGGATCATAACATGACTTATCCCTTTAACACTTTACCTGCTTATGTTGTATACTGATACATTTTGCAAACACAGTGTTTGTACAGGCAAATATGAGTAAAATTCAAGGGCTTTTCAAGGACTTCTAAAAGCCTCTCCAACAGTTTTCAAGGACTTAATGTTAATGAAAATACTGATCTAAGTGTTAAAAGTTTACTTCAGAAATGCTAAACTGAGATAATGGAGACATTAGTACTACATTAGTACTGGAAAATTAGTATAAAATTGTTGTGCCTATATTTGGTGCTGCATATGCTGCACCAAATAAAGGCATAACAATTTAAAACTGATTTAGGTCTCTATCAACAGTGCTAAGTCCTACAGAAAATAGTAGAATTCAAGGACTTTTCAAGGCTTTTGAGTGATTTTCCAGTACTTTTCAAGGCATAATTAATTTTCAATGACCTTTCAAGAAAGCCCTCTAAATTCAAGCACTTTTTAAGCCTGTGTGAACCCTGTAAGCTAATATTGTATACTGATAAACTCAGTTTAAAGTTTGCAAACATTTTGGATGCAGGTCAGGCCCCAACAAAATATTACATCTGATCAGGATCCAAACTGTTTGAAACTCTGGTGGTATTCCTGAAATAATTTTTGCAAATAGAAGTTGATTTTGAAAAAAAGTCAGCTAGCAACAATAAAGTGTGCTTAATTTCCCAGTATGCAAAGACATGTAGTTTGTTGAATTGTTCAAACATTTTGGTCATGCTCTCATACGTGGGTTGTCCCAGTAAATTGTGGACTTTTGCTATAATACGAGACTTTGTACCAGTAATTCTATGATGTTTTAAGGATCTGTTTATATGCATATGGCAAACATTTTGTATAAATATGAGTGAAATGACAGTTCAGATAACAAATTAATGAACCTTTCTGTGACGGTATGTCGGCGTAAGCAGCTCAAATCAATTTTTTTGTAATGAAACTCAATTTTACGCTGACTTTTTTTGCTTATCTAAACATACCATTTTAGCTTATATAAAAAGAGAAGATTGAAAACATTTGACCACCCCTCTCTGAAAATACAGCAAAATAATTTGTGACGTGCTCCGCATACGCTGAGACACCCTCAAGTAAAGGTTCATAACTTTGTTATTTAAACTGTGATCTAATCCATATTTGTAGAAAATGTGTCCCAGATGTATATTAACATGTCATACAAATTTCACAGAATTCCTGATACACAGTCTTGTTTTATAACAAAAGTCCAAGATTTACTGGGACAACCCTCGTACTTCCTACAATCAATAAGCCAACCATTTTCATGCTTTTGTTTAATACTATAAATCTTTTTGATTGATGGATTTTCACATCCATGTCAATAGAATAACTATGGAATTGCTCATATTGTAATTTACAGGGTGGAAGGTAGAAATGTCTAAATTACAATGCATTTTTGTCGTGAAGATTTGTTATTATCTAAGCAAACAGTGCAGGCCCTGATGAAATGCTGCTGTATGCAGCATTTCATCTGGGTCTTCAATGTCTGCCAAAGCAGCTGTTTACAGGTATCCAAAATAAAATGGTTTTGTTTGATTTGATTCTTTACATCCCATCAACAATCTTTCAGTTAAACAGGGACGGGTCTTCCTGGGTTGAACCAGTACTAAGCTAGGATAAATGTGTCTTGCTCAAGGACCACAACACAGAGAGGCCGGTGATGCTCGTACCCGTAGACCCTCAGTCTCGAGTCAGCACTCTACCACTGAGCCACTGCACTCCCCAGAATAAAATGGGTTAACCAGATAAAGGAAGCTACAATGTAGGACTTACCACAATAATCCAGCGATATACTATCGAGTAGACCTTGTCTCACTTCCTCTCGTTTTATCACTCGCTCAACATCATCCATGGAACATCCAACATCTTTTTCAAGTGACGTCAGTACACATCCTCGCAGGAAATACTCAAATCTGAAAAAAAAAAAAATCTTTTTAAAGTCTGCATACTGTATAATTGGGCCCCGTCGCAAGAAAACCTGTCTTAGGGGTTTCGGACAAAGCGAGTTTCAAACCATTCTCCTCAGCTACAGAGACTAGCTAGAAAATTGAAATTTCACCAGCAGCAAGTTTACATATAATACTTTCTTAAAAGCGAATAACAAAGGCACTGATCAGACTGCGCTGATGCGCAGGCTGATCTGCGCCTTTGTTGTTCACAAACCCCCGAAGACAGGTTTTCTCACGTCTAGGCCCAATTATTGATGTTATTGTTGTCATCTGGGGACTACTTTTCAAAATTAATTTTCCAAAAAAACACTTTCAGGAGCACTATCAAAGTGTCAAACAGGTTGGATCCAAGCTGTTTGCATAGGTTATCAGCAGACAACAAAAGTGGCCGCTAGAGTTAAACTCTAAGGTACCTTTAAATAATTGAGACACATATTCCTTTAAAATAGAAAACCTATAAAATTGTCAAGCAGCAGATTATTTTTAGTGAGTCTGTTCGGAGAGCTAACTATGATCAGACCAATGGAATTTTTCATAAGCTAGATGTATATGTAAAAAAGTCAGGATGGGTCCACTGTATATATCAATTTTGTCCTAGCAAACAGTGTAGACCCTGATGAAATGCGGCTTAATGTCAAATTTCATCTGGGTCTTCCCTGTTTGCCAAAGGACCCATATAGGGGTTTCTGGTCTACAAACGGCTAATGGAAAGTGCAGCAGCTCTCACGCCCATTTGGGAAAGTACGTCACAATTCGAGAATCGAATCATGCCTCTGGTGTATATAAGGAGCATAACGTGTAGTACTATGTACTAAAAAGCTCCATTTTTTGCCGGCACTGGCGTATGGAAAATTAGTTCTGTAGCATGTGGGTTCAGCTCTATTATAATCGATTATTCCGATTATCCGAAAAGTTTAATCAGCAGAATAAATGAAGTTTATGTGTTTTTCAATAAAATATCGCTATAGCTATATTTTATTGAAAACATGAACTTCATTAATAACCATTTGTTTTGCTGCAATCACACTAGTTATTGTGTCAACATGGTTTCTGTGACGTCAGCATCATGTTATATAGCTTCAGCGTCACGTTTTCATCCGCATTATCAAAGTAGATCCTCAATGTACATCCGTGGTTTGATTCCATGGAATTTCACGGAATTGGCCGCGGCAGTTCCAATTGCTCTCATGCCTTCAAGCAATGGCATCTAAGCAATATCTGCTTTTGGATGCATCAACCAAATGAGCCAGTATTTTGTTGCTTATCACATATGAGTAGTCACTCTTTAACTATCTAGTGGGGCTATAAGCCTAAACTTTGGTCTAAGCCAGCATATACATCTAAGATTTGTGCATGCAAGCAGCTAAGGTTCTGGAGGGATCATGCCAATGAATATGCAGTTTGTTAAGCCTTTGCTGCCTACATATGCCATTAGCGCTAAAATGATGTATTTTTGCTAAATTCTAGTGCCACAAAAACAATCTGGTGGCTAGTATACACCAAAAACAAATCTAGCAGCAACTATACAGGCCCAGAGATTACAAAACTTTTTCATGCTCAACTCAGCTGAGCACGAAATTTATCCTGCTCATAGATGATAAAATACCAACAATTATTGGTATTTTATCATTTATAAGCAGGATAAATACAACATCTGAGAGACTTAAAGCAAGAAACTTGTTTGTCAGTATTTAGTTTTTAAGAGTGGTCGAAATTTCATGCTCACTTGAGTTGAGCATGAAAAAAGTTTTATAACCTCGGGGCCAGGGCTTAAGCTAGAGCTCTCAGATAGGGAGAAGTTTTGCCACTTTAAAATTTTGAATTCTCCTATATATTAATTAATACATTAAAAATGCTCCCTCAGTTGAAAAAAGGGAGAAGTGAGCCAGTTTAGGTACACTACTTTGCCCAAGGCTCCCATAGCCTGAGCCTTGCTATCTGTCAAAGTAAGGCCAGTTTTTTTTCATTAGTTGATTTACGGGATTTTTTTCCAGATCTTGGGTCGATGGGACGAAAAAAATAAAATAAAAAAGCTCTGAAAATGACCAGTTGACTGGTCATTTTCAGAGCTTTTTTTTTTTTCAGAGCGTTTTTTTCCTTTTTTTCTTTATTATCTTCAGAAAAAACAGCAAAACTAGTAAGGTAATCTTTAAATATTTCATCATTTTCCTAAAAATCTGGACAGGACAATCACTTTCAACAGTGTCATTCTCAAAAATGCACAGACAGAACCTCAAAAAAAATGTATTTTTTTTTTTCAACCAAACAAATAATATTTAGAGTCGGTGGATAAAATAAAAAAAAAAATTCAGAAAATAAATTTTATTTTTTTCCTACTTTCCAGAAAATTACAGTAGGAGGGTTCGTAAATCAACTTATAAAAAATTTCTGGCCTAAGAAAGTGCATTACCTGCATCTGTCTAGTGGATCTGGCAGTAGACTAAGATTAAACTGAAGACAGTTATACTCCAGTAGATGATGTACTATCATAGAACTGTTACAGATCTCGGGTTTGGTGTCGGGGAACTGGCTCTCAAATTCATCATAACCTGTAATTGTAAAAGAATGAATATATAGAAACAACCTGTACTCTTAGATTAAACTGAAGACAGTTATACTCCAGTAGATGATGAAAAGAACAAATATAGAAACAACCTGACTGTACTCTTACATTTAAATAGTTTGTTTTGTTTGATTTGATTCTTTACGTCCCATCAACAATCTTTCAATTATAAAGGGACGGGTCATCCTGGGTTGAACCAGTACTAAGCTAGGATTAATGTTCTTGCTCAAGGACACAACGCAGTGATGCTGATGAGGCTCGATCCCGCGACCCCTGGGTCTCGAGTCAAGCACTCTACCAGTGCGCTCCCTTTAGATTTAAATAGAGACAGTTATACTTGAGTAGATGCTATACTATTACAGAACTGTAACAGAATTCAGGTTTGGTGTCTGGAAACATCGTAACCTATGAAAAGAACAAATATTGGAAACCTATACATATATAAGTAATTTAAAAACAAAAGAAATGTACCGGTACTCATGTAGATGATGTACAATCACTGAATTTTTACATATCTCAGGTTTGGTGTCTGGAAACTCGCTCTCAAATTCATCGTAACCTATGAAAAGAACAAATATTGGAAACCTATACATATATAAGTAATTTAAAAACAAGAGATGTACTGGTACTCATGTAGATTATGTACAATCACTGAATTGTTACATAGCTCAGGTTTGGTGTCGGGGAACTGTTGTTTGTTTGGTTCTTAACGACGCATCAACCCTTGTGGGTACTTAGCGTCAGACGGAATTAAACTAAACATGACGAAGATGGAAAAAGTAAAAATTTATAAAATAATATAAAAGGAATGATGATGATGATGAGTTTGTATAATGATAATTAGTTGCAATACGATTGTTGACAGGAGAGACCACCTACAATATCTGACAGTTTCAAAGAGCTATTCAGATAACTGTACATGTTCTTTAACTGAACAGAATACAACATTAAAAAATCTGTATTATGGTCTGATACAAATGTAAAACAAAACATGATTCTAAAAATAGCAATTAGATTTTGTTAAAAAGATTTATTTGTCTTTAAAATGTCATAATACTATCAATATGTATAGCTTGAAATAATTCTTTCATGTTATCAACATGGAAGCAATTAATTCTTACTTGAGCAAAATCGCCACACTCCAAAAAATCGCCACACTCCAAAAGGAAGTGACGTACGGTGAATTATGCATCGCGACCAACACATTGTTTGTTTTTTGTTTGTTTTTGTTGCTTTACGTCCCATGTCAACAGCTAAGGTCATTGCGGGACGGTCAGTTCACTTAACCACACTTTTTCCTGGGCAGGCTTGAGCAAGCGGTTAACCAGTAATTTGTGCACATACTTTCGCTTGTAACTGACAACAACCCTTCTTGAATAAATCAGCGGAAGGGAGGAGAATGACCGTAGAAATTATTTCATGATCAATCTCTACGAAAGTATGGTACCGGGCCGGGATCAAACTCGCGACCCCTGGATCAGCAATCAGACACGCATCTGTAGCCAGACACGTTACAGACTGCGCTACGCGGCCCGGTCCAACACATTGTGGTTGCTCTTCACCTAGTAGTAAGTATGAATGTGTGACTCTTGTATGACCTAAACGGAGTCGAGCCAAAATGACTTCTTCTTTTCTAATGTTTCGAACAACTGATTGATGTTCACCAATAGTTGGTTTGATGTCAAGAAGTTTATTTCCAATGCTGTTTTTCCATGAAGTTTGCCATTCTTCCAAGATATATTTATTGATAGATGGCTTAAAATTAGAAAATGGAATCTTAAAAGAAGTTGTTTCTAATGAAAGCAATGTTTTTGCTTGCTTATCTACCGTCTCATTCCCTTGGATACCTATATGACTAGGAATCCAACAGAGAACAATTTCTTTATAAGCTAAAAGCTCATGACATTTTTCTAAAAGTTTGTGAATCTGTGGATTCTTTGAACTGGTATGGTTCATTGCTTTCAATACAGAAAGCGAGTCAGAAAATATAATAAATTTATTGTTAGCATCACAAGTGCTAATGAAATCTAAAGCTAGATCAATTGCTTTTGCTTCAGCAGTGAAAATTGATGAATCGTCAGGTATACATTGCATATTACTATGGTTGTTTGATATAACAGCACAACCAACCTTTGAGTCTTCCTTTGACCCATCAGTATAAATTTGTTGGTAATTCTTATAACGACTTTGCATTTTTCTGAAATCATCTTTTAATATGTGTGGATTTGATTCAGATTTTTTCCCGCAATGTAAATCAAAAAGTATTTCAGGTGATTTCATACACCAAGCTGGAATATTTGGTGTAAAATGTTTTTCAATATTTTGTGGTTTGATATTGGCAGATTCTAAGAGTGGTGAAATTCTGATGCCAAATGATTTAATAGCTTTAGGTTTTTGTTCATATAAATCAACACAATTTGGTGGGAATGTAACTTCATGAGCAGGATTTGATGGGTTAGCAGCAAGTCTTATAGCATATTGCAAAGAGAGTTTCTTTCTTCGTGAGTATAGTGATGGTTCATCTGCTTCCACATAGAGACTAGCAACAGGAGAAGTTCTAAATGCCCCTAAAGCTAATCTAAGTCCTTGGTTATGTATAGGATCAAGCATTTGAAGATATGATTTTCGTGCAGAGCCATATATAATACAGCCATAGTCTAATTTTGACCGGACTAGAGACCGATATAGCTTGAGAAGTGTAGTTTGGTCTGCATCCCAAGAAGTATGGGAAAGCACTTTTAAAAGATTCAATGCTTTTAAACATTTAGCTTTGAGATATTCAATATGGGGTATAAAACTGAGTTTTCTATCAAATAAAATGCCAAGGAATTTAGATTCCTTAACAACTGGAATATGTGATCGATATAAATGTAAAACAGGATCATCATGTTGCTTGCGCAACTGACAGAAATGTACACACTGTGTTTTTGATTTGGAAAACTTAAAGCCATTGCTTGTTGCTCAATTTTCAATCTTATTCAAATTTTGTTGTAGTTGACTTTCAATTGCGCCATGCTTTTTGAGCGATAACAGATACAGAAGTCGTCAACATATAATGAGCAATCAGTAATATTACCTAAACATTTCACAATATCATTAATTTTGATACTAAAAAGTGTTGTAGACAAAACACCCCCTTGAGGTACACCCTGCTTGTCGGGGAACTGGCTCTCGAATTCATCATAACCTATGAAAAGAACAAATATTGGAAACCTATACATATATAAGTAATTTAAAAACAAAAGAGATGTACTGGCACTCATGTAGATAATGTACAATCACTGAATTGTTACATATCTCAGGTTTGGTGTCAGGGAACTCGCTCTCAAATTCATCATAACCTATGAAAAGAACAAATATTGGAAACCTATACATATATAAGTAATTTAAAAACAAAAGAGATGTACCGGCATCATGTAGATGATGTACAATCACAAAATTGTTACATATCTCAGGTTTGGCATCGCGGAACTGGCTCTCAAATTCATCGTAACCTATGAAAAGAACCAAAACCAGTATAAAAACAACATCATATGTACCAGTTCAGGATATTTTTGAACTGACAAAAAATGCTAAAAATGTGAATATCTTCTTATCCAGCAATTCTTATCTATATACATAGCAAGAACTGTAGACCTCGAGGTTATAAAACTGGAGTTCATTCTCAGACTCAAAATAAAGCGCAATGATTGGCTGCTTGCGGACATGTGTCCGCAAGCAGCCAATCATTGTGTTTTATTTTGAGTTTGAGACTGTCTTTGTAATATTCTCTGAACCATTTCATCCAGCTCATTTACACAACATTCATTGATACACTATTGAGTTACCTATACATATAGAGAGACCATTTCATCCAGCTCATCTACAGGGCATTATACAATTGATACATTCTTTTGAGGTTAACATTATACAATTGATGCATTCTTTTGAGGTTAACATCACGATTTGTCAACCTGAGAACAGTGATGTTCACCGAGGCGAAGCCGAGGTGAACATCACTTCCAAGGGTTGACTAATCTTGATGTTAACCGAAAAAGAATGTACCAATTGTTTTGTTATATGACACTGTTTCTCTCTTTCTAGTTTTATTTAAAGCATATTCATGTTTATAAATTTACTAAGCCACATGTTCCTAGTACACTTTCACTAGGAAGATTATTGCAACAATATACATCTCAAATTTCTGAAACTCTTATGAGATATGCAAAATAATTGCATTTTTTAAATGCTGTTCTCATAAAATGATCAAATTCTAAATTCAACACATTTTACCTGTGAAATATACATAAGAAATCAGTCAGTGTTTCAATGTCTATTTTTAGCTGTCAGACGGCAGTGACAAAAACCATGTTACCTGGACTCCTGGGTTAGATTTAGTACAATCTATTTTTAGCTGTCTGTCAGCATTGACAAAAACAATGTTAACCTGTCCTGAGCTCATCACTGTTTGACATCAAGATCTGGCACAACCAGTGTAAGCTAGTTTCAGCCAATCAGAGGAGGTCTTTAATAGGAGTCACATAGAAAATCTTCATTGTTGATCAAAGTGTGCAACGTGATACACCATTATTTACCTATACACATAGATAGACCTGGTCTTCCCCACATTTTCTTAACCATTTCATCCAGCTCTGCTACTAGACATTCTTCATCATTGATCAAAGCATGGTACTTGATGCAGCCCAAAAATTCTTGGTAATGTCTGGAATAAAGAAAATTAAATCTGGATATATCACAGAGTAAAAACAAAGGGGCACAAGAAAAACTGATCAGATCCACTCTGAATACAATTTTTACTATGATTATTTCTGATCAACAACATAGGTTATTGTTGCTGTTGTGTGTTTTACATCCCACCAACAGGTAGGATCATATTGAGACAGAGCCATGGCTTAAAGTCTCAACTTAGGTTATTGTTGCTTTTGTGTATTTTACATCCCACCAACAGGTATGATCATATTGAGACAGAGCCATGGCTTAAAGTCTCAACATAGGTTATTGTTGCTTTTGTGTGTTTTACATCCCACCAACAGGTAGGATCATATTGAGACAGAGCCATGGCTTAAAGTCTTGTCCAACAGACGGGTGATTCCAGGGATCAAACCACAACATAGGTTGCAACTATCAAGGAGGCAGAAATCTTAAGTGGTTACACAAATATAATTTTGAGCCAGACTATAACAACTACCCATATGGGCCTCAAAGCCAGACACCCTGTCTTCGATGTTTGCGAACAAACAAAGGTGCAGACCAGCCTGCGCATCAGCACAGACTGATCAATGCCTTTGTTATTCACTTAATGGAATGTATCTTATCTAAATTTGCTTCAAGTGAATTTACAATTTTCTACCAAGTCTCTGTAGCTGATTAGACTGGTTTGAATCTCACTTTGTCGGAAGCCCAGAAGACAGGTTTTGCGGTGTCGAGGTACAATGAATAAAGTTTTACAGACGATGCTGCAGAAACTAAACTACAATAAAATTGCTGCATCTAAAAAGACGAAACAAGGTAGTAATTTTTAACAGGAGTGGGTCAAACCTTAATATGGGAGCGCAGTGGCTCAGTGGTAGAGTGCTTGACTCAAGACCGAAAGGTAGCGGGTTCGAGCCTCACCGGAGTCACTGCGTTGTGGTCCTTGAGCAAGACACATTTATCCTAGCTTAGTACTGGTTAAACCCAGGAAGAACCGTCCCGAATAACTGAAAGATTGTTGAGTGGACGTAAAGAATCAATCAAACAAAAACAAAAACCTTAATATGCCATATTTAACTGCTAGCGGCGACGTTTGTCTTCTGCTGATAACCTTTGGAAACAGTTTGGACCCAGATCAGGACCGACAGAATGTTTGACACTTTGATCATGTTCCTGAAAGAATTTTTTTTAAAAAAGTTTATTTTGAAAAAAAGTCAGCAGACGACAACAAAAGCATGAAAGATTACCCGGCATGCAAAAAGTTAAACTGGTGTCAGAACCTGAAGACAGATTTCTGGTTATCAGACCCATATCTAAACCAGGGATCATACAGGCAAGTTTGAGTAAAATTCAAGGACTTTTCAAGGACTTCTAAAGACTATCCTACAGTTTTCAAGGACTAAACGATTCGGAAAATCCTGCTTTAAGTGTTAAAATTCTACTTCAGAAATGCTAGACTGAGATAATGGAGACATTAGAACTAGAAAATTAGTATAAAATTATTGTGCCTTAATTTGGTGCAGCATTTGCTGCACCAAATAAAGGCACAACAATTTTATACTGATTTAGGTCTCTATCAACAGTGCTAAGTCCTACAGAAAAAAGAAGAATTCAACGACTTTTCAAGGCTTTATAGGGATTTTCCAGTACTTTTCAAGAAAACCTAAATTCAAGTACTTATCAAGCCTGTGCGAACCCTGTAAACTACTACCTTACCTGCAACTATCCTCATCAGATGAATTAAATGTAGTAAATGGTGTCATAGTTGAATTTAATCTTGCATATGGTGCCATACATTCTCCTCTCGCTGCTTGCTCTATGAACCAGGCTGAACATTTTTCTGCTGAAAGTCAGAAAATATACACAGTGCATATTAACCCTTAATGCGCCAATGGCAACAAAAGTTGTCTGCTTTTCTCGTCTGCTGAAATGTCTAAGAATCCTCTATGACAAACAGTGTGGACCCAGATCAGACTGCTCCTAGGAGCAGTCTGTTCTGGGTCCACACTGTTTGCTTCTATACTTAATTTGTCAGTAATGTTAGGCAATTATTTGCAGCAGACGACTTCAGCAGACAACATTTTCAGATGCATTTTTTCTTGGCGCTATAAGGGTTAACCCTTATCCTGCCAATATCTTATTGTCTGGAAAATGACATCTGCTTATCATGCTTGCTACATATATTTAACCATTTCCTTCATGAATATTCATGCTAAGCTCCACTCACTAAGAAAAAATGTACAATTATATACTTTCATTTTTGTACATAGAATAAAGAAACCACTTGTCAGATCCAATAGTGTAGCTTCAGATATATCATATTTCCATAAGCAAACAGAATTGACTCTGATCAGGCAGCTCTTAAATAAGAGCTGCCTAATCAGGGTCTGCTCTGTTTGCAAAAGTGTTTAAAGGCGTCTCTGTGAGGTAAAGGGTGCAATCTAGAAAAATATTAACATGGAAGCAAACACTATGAACCCTGATCAGACTGCTGATCTGGCTCCATATTGTTTGCAACATAGGCAACCAAAGTATATAAGCAGATGACAAATATTGTGAATGGTGGCAAAAGGGCAAAGCACCAATCAGGACAGCAACAGATGACAAGTTTTAGATATCTTTGATGATTTTCAGGGAAAATAAGGCTTCGTGCATGGTCGTGTCAAAATGTATGTGATGCCGTGACCTTTTTGTTGGACAACATTTTTATTTGATTTGGCACCAAGCTCTATAGACAAGTAGTTGGGATTCCTATGGGCACTAATGGTGCTCTCCTGGTTGCAGATTTATTCCTGTTTTGTTATGAAAGGGACTTTATGATGTCTCTTTCTGATGATAAGCAGGCTGATGTTATTGATGCGTTTTACACTACTTCCAGATATTTGGACGATATTTTAAATATTAATAATGTTTATTTTGAAAATATGGTTAGTCAAATATACCCTTCAGAGCTCCAACTTAATAAAGCCAATGCCTCTGATACCGAAGCCGCATTTTTAGACTTGCATTTGTCAATTTCTAATGGTATTGTTTCTACCAAAATTTATGATAAACGTGACGACTTTGATTTTGAAATTGTCAATTTCCCATTTTTAGATGGTGATGTTCCTCGTTCTACATCCTATGGAGTCTATATCTCTCAACTCATTCGTTTTGCTAGAGCATCTAGCTATGTTACTGACTTCAACACTCGCAATAAATTGTTAACTCAGAAACTTCTTAAACAGGGCTATCGGTATCATAAACTTCGCAAAACATTTTCAAAATTTTATAGACGATACTTTGATTTGATTTCTAAATTCCAAGTTGGACTTAAATCTCTCTTGCGCCAAGGACTTTCGGAACCTGATTTCTATGGTGACTTGGTGTATAAGTTGAAGAAGATTGTTGTCTCTAATAATTTTTCAGCGCAGTTCATTAAAATAATTTCCCATTATAAAAAGATTGGCTATAACATTAATGTATTGCAACAGACTGCATGCTTGGTAGTCAGCCCAATCACGGTTGGCAACTTTGCTTTCCTCTTTAATTGCATGTCGGTGGGTCAGACTTCAGACTCTATGATGGTTCCGACTTAAAGACTTATCTATTGATGAGATGGTAGGGGCCTGATGCTTTGGCTGTTTGTCGGGCCCACCGGGGTTTACCTGTTGGATTTCTTTTGCTCCGGTATTCAGTTTAATTTACTGTTGAGTCCTTATCCTTGCTTTATCTCCTTGTTATATCTTGATTTATATGTTTTAGGAGATGATGCATTGATAAGTTAGGGGTCTTTCATGCAAACCAAATATCTATGTGTCTTGATCCACATCTGAATTAAGGGTGAGGTTGGCGCCATTAAACCGGTTTAAGCCCTCCAGTAAAATATTTTACTGACCGTTCCAAGGCGGTACTTCTTTTGTGGATCTTTTATGTTTTTGTTCTGTCTTGTGTTTGCTATGTTTTGTGCGCGTCTGTTTATATGTGCTTCGTGGTCACCTGCTGGGAAAGGGCTGACCTCTTGGCTCTCGTTTGTGGTGTCTTCTGTGAGTTTGTCACTTTCCCATTGGTATCCTGGGTCAGGTGTGGTACTTGATTGTATCGATTCCTGATCTTTGCAACCTTACTTACTTTGATTATCAGAGTTGTTTTGTCTGTGCTGCGTGGCGGCCCTAAAAAGTCTCCCCGCACTTTCATTTAATGCTCTTATTTTTCCAATCCTCAGGATTGTGTGTACAATCTCCTTCCATTATTCCTGTCCCTGGATATCCTCTTTGTCTTGTACCGCATTTAAGATCACTAGATGACCGATTTTCATACCCCGTTGTATAACTTCTGCTTTCTGTATACCTGTGGACTTGTATTAGCCATTTGGATTATCGCTTGCATTTGTTATACCTTCCTTTGCTTTTAAGGACTCATATTATACTGGCTTGTCATTTTAATAACCGGTGTGTTGATTGCTTTTCTTGGGATGGTACTTACCCAAACAACTTTTAATGATAAGAACGAAAATAACAAAATTACATTTATCTCCCATTAGTTTACATTCGGCGTCCTCTGTTCGTATTCCTAGTTCAGTTAACAATTTTCGGGATATGCTTCCTACCATTAGGTTATCTCCTCTTGGGTCACCTATTATCAGGAAGTATACTAAACCATTTAATGCATTCAAAAGACGCGGAATGTATCCTAATGTTTCTAAGTGCAATGCCAAGAGGTGTGTCTGTTGCGCACATTTATGTACTAAAACTACCATTACATCTTCTGTAAATGGAAGAAAATTCTCCATAATTAATAATAATGATTTGGACTGAACTTCATCGGATCTGATTTATGTTATAACTTGAACTGAAACTAACTGTGGAATGCAATATGTTGGACAAACTGGCCGATCCCTCAAGACTAGGTTTCGTGAGCACTTTCGTAAAATGAAAAAGCCTAAAAAATTTGACACATTTCTTTATCGCCATTTCAAAAATAATGGTCATTCACCTAGTAAAATTGTCATTCAGCCTGTTGAAAAAATTATATATGATCCTAATTCATCAACTAGATTAAAAAATATATTAAGAGACATGAAACTGAACTTAAATGGATTAAATTTTTGCAATCACCTTTTCCTTTAGGCTTTAATGATAATATATACCATGAAGGCAACATTTCTAAAATGCCAGATTTTGATGTTTTTTCTGTTTTGGAATGTAAAAAACGTAAAAGTAGATCTCATGGTAAACGTAAAAATGGCAACATTAAGCGCAAAATTTGTACTGAAAAACGCTTAAATACTTCTCTAAAGGATCTTTCTTTGGCTTTAACTAATCATGGTCGACATGGCTTATTTTCATTTTTAAGTTCCTTGCCTATCTCAGTTTTACGCAATTTAGAGTTAGAGGCTAATAAACTTTATGATAGAACAAATAAATTTAATAAAGCAGCACTCCTTACAAGGTGTTATGTTCAACATTTCCTTAGTCCTTATATCGATTCTGAGGTCAACCATAAACGACATTTTATCAAAATTCCATTCATTAACAAAGGTATTGAGTTTATTGATTTACATAGTATCTTCAAGGATAATTCAGTGATTTCATCTATTCCAAATTACTTTAATAATTCTGAAACTCCTATCATTTGTTATAAATATAACAAACCAATAAGGTCTACGATATTTAACTTTAATAAAATTGTAAATGATTTAGATATAGATTCCAATACTCCTGCCTCCTGAGATTGTAAAAATTCAAATCATTTATATCCCTCTGCAGGGCATGTTATTACAGGTAATCTAAATGTCATTCCTGACGCTAGAGTTCGCAATATCATTTCTAAAGGTCCTAAATATAGATTTCCCTCTAATATTGATTTCTCTAAATGTCGTAGAGAGATCGCTGCTTCTTTAAATGACTTCAGTAATCGATGGTGCAAACGGGAAAATGTTGAACCTGATGCTTTGAAGGAATGGAAGATTAACATTTTTAAAATTATTGATACTCGTATTTCATTTTACTCTCGTAATACACATCTTTTGCCCCCTAAACCTAAATCTTCTTTTCGTCATCTTAAACGAGGTATCCAGGATTTTCATATGAACTATGTTTTGGTTCCAGCAGATAAAGCTGCTAACAATGTTGTAGTTGTGTGACGATTGTATTATATTAATACTCTTAAGGGTGAGCTTGTTGACACTAATGCCTATAAACTGCAGCCTTCTTTAAGTGAAAGGGTGATTGTTGATGGGCATGGTTGTCATACAGCCCTACATTTTGGTGTCAAAGCTAAAGAAAATCAAGACAAAGTTCCTACGTTGTACTGGTTACCTAAACTCCATAAAAAACCCTATAAAGCAAGATTTATTGCAAATTCTAGTTCTTGTACGACAACAGAACTTTCTAAATTGTTAACCTCGTGTCTTACAGCTGTTAAAAAACATGTTATCAAATATTGTGAAAAAGTATATGAGAGATCCGGTAAAAACCTATTTTGGTCGATAAAAAATTCAGGTGAAATTTTAGATAAACTTAAAGCTAGAGATTTCAATGCGACCAGTTTGTCTACTTATGATTTTTCTACTCTTTACACTACTTTACCTCATAATTTAATTAAAGATAAAGTTATTGATCTTATTGAAAGAACCTTCCAGAGAGAAGGCTCTCCTTACCTTGCATGTAGTGACAGAAATGCATTTTTTACTTCAGAAAAACCTAAAAAATATCATGCATGGTCGTGTCAAAATGTATGTGATGCCGTGACCTTTTTGTTGGACAACATTTTTATTCGATTTGGCACCAAGCTCTATAGACAAGTAGTTGGGATTCCTATGGGCACTAATGGTGCTCCCCTGGTTGCAGATTTATTCCTGTTTTGTTATGAAAGGGACTTTATGATGTCTCTTTCTGATGATAAGCAGGCTGATGTTATTGATGCGTTTTACACTACTTCCAGATATTTGGACGATATTTTAAATATTAATAATGTTTATTTTGAAAATATGGTTAGTCAAATATACCCTTCAGAGATCCAACTTAATAAAGCCAATGCCTCTGATACCGAAGCCGCATTTTTAGACTTGCATTTGTCAATTTCTAATGGTATTGTTTCTACCAAAATTTATGATAAACGTGACGACTTTGATTTTGAAATTGTCAATTTCCCATTTTTAGATGGTGATGTTCCTCGTTCTACATCCTATGGAGTCTATATCTCTCAACTCATTCGTTTTGCTAGAGCATCTAGCTATGTTACTGACTTCAACACTCGCAATAAATTGTTAACTCAGAAACTTCTTAAACAGGGCTATCGGTATCATAAACTTCGCAAAACATTTTCAAAATTTTATAGACGATACTTTGATTTGATTTCTAAATTCCAAGTTGGACTTAAATCTCTCTTGCGCCAAGGACTTTCGGAACCTGATTTCTATGGTGACTTGGTGTATAAGTTGAAGAAGATTGTTGGCTCTAATAATTTTTCAGCGCAGTTCATTAAAATAATTTCCCATTATAAAAAGATTGGCTATAACATTAATGTATTGCAACAGACTGCATGCTTGGTAGTCAGCCCAATCACGGTTGGCAACTTTGCTTTCCTCTTTAATTGCACGCCGGTGGGTCAGACTTCAGACTCTATGATGGTTCCGACTTAAAGACTTATCTATTGATGAGATGGTAGGGGCCTGATGCTTTGGCTGTTTGTCGGGCCCACCGGGGTTTACCTGTTGGATTTCTTTTGCTCCGGTATTCAGTTTAATTTACTGTTGAGTCCTTATCCTTGCTTTATCTCCTTGTTATATCTTGATTTATATGTTTTAGGAGATGATGCATTGATAAGTTAGGGGTCTTTCATGCAAACCAAATATCTATGTGTCTTGATCCACATCTGAATTAAGGGTGAGGTTGGCGCCGTTAAACCGGTTTAAGCCCTCCAGTAAAATATTTTACTGACCGTTCCAAGGTGGTACTTCTTTTGTGGATCTTTTATGTTTTTGTTCTGTCTTGTGTTTGCTATGTTTTGTGCGCGTCTGTTTATATGTGCTTCGTGGTCACCTGCTGGGAAAGGGCTGACCTCTTGGCTCTCGTTTGTGGTGTCTTCTGTGAGTTTGTCACTTTCCCATTGGTATCCTGGGTCAGGTGTGGTACTTGATTGTATCGATTCCTGATCTTTGCAACCTTACTTACTTCGCATTCAGGGGACCCATGTGCCAACAGACAATTCATATTAACATTGCTCTACTGCCACTACTACTAGCTTAACTCTTTTTTGCTGGGTAATTTGCATGCTTTTTTGTCATCTCTAAAAATTCAAAAATTATCAGCAAGTGACAAAACTCCTCATTTTCAGGCAAAAGAATTAACCCTTCCCTTCATGAGTATTCATGCTAGGCTCAAACCCACTTTGAATAATTATATAAATAAACTTTAACATTGGTACATAGAACAAAAAAATTACTTGTCAGGTCCACTAGTGGTCAAAACACTTTATAACGTCATTCATTATAACAGAATATTCAATATACCACATTAATTTGCAGGGAACTGATCTGTTTAAATTAAAATTCCCCCTTTATAGCAGAATATTCACTTCACGACACCGACAGTAATTTCTGGGAACAGATTGACATTTTCTATTGAAAATAAATTCATTATAACAGAATTGTTATCATGTGTCAGTCAATTTGTTGATCAGGACAAGGTCTTTTGTATGGGCATGTTTCTGTCACATTTGATAAGAGGGAAGCTTTGTGCATTTTGATGCAATATGAAATTGAACTGATGTATACAATTGGAATAATAGCATTTAATTCATTTGTATAATATTTTCTTTTACCAAATGATCATGATGAGGAATCCTGGTACTGGTCAGTATTCCCTAAAAACAGCAAATTCACTTCAAGGTCAAAGATAGCTGGGAACAAACATGATCGTTATAAAGAGGGTTGACTGTGTATCAATTTCCATAAGCAAACAGAGTAGACCCTGATCAGGCAGCTTTTACAAGAGCTGCCTGATCTGAGTCTGCTCTGTTTGCAAAAGCGCTAAAAGGCACCTCTATAAGGTAAAGGGTAAAAGCAGTATACCTCAAATTTCCAGTAGTTGGGGCCATAATAAAGCATATTGTTAATCAAATAAAACTGAGTGTACTAAAAAAATGGATTTAATTTAGTTTGAATGTATAGGCACTATAATTATTTATCATATGACGTCGTGTCTGGGAGTGAAATAACGCCATGCAATAAAATTGATAAACCACTCGTGGTTTAAAGATTTACAGGAAACGTTATGACATCTATAACAATGTTGCGTACATAATGACAAAATCATAACGTTTTAATGCCAGAAATGAGATTTCAAAGTATTTGTCATATAATAAAAAGTATCTAACATTCGTGCTCCTGTATTATTGAATTTATTAAACTCGTTGCGAAAAAGAGATAAAATGCTCGGCAAGCCTCGCATTTTATCTCTTTTCCTCAACTTGTTTAATAAATTCAATAAAACATGAGCACTCATGTAAGATCCTCTATGTAGATTATTAAAGAAAAATCACAAATTATTTAAGAATTCTTACTTTTGCAGATGTCTATGTCAAACCCTGGTGGCAGTAAACCTGTGGTTCCATTGTTTTGTTGTCCCAGGAACAGGAAATGTGATAGTACAATCTCCAGTGAGCAGTCATGAGACTGCATCCTTAGTTGGTCACTAACACAGTGGTATACTTCAGTGAATGCCCTGAAATAAACAGCTAGAGTTCATCTCTTGCCGAGATAGTTCCCATTACATCATAAATGTGATACATGTAGAACAATCTCCAGTGAGCAGTCATGAGACTCCATTCTTAGTTTGTCACTGACACAGTGGTATACCTCAGTGAATGCCCTGAAATAAACAACTAAGATTGAGCTCTTGTATCGGTTATTCCAATTATGCACTGTACAAATGAGCATAACATTAATTCTAACACACCTCGCCTATAGAGCCAATGCTAAACAAGTGTGATATATCAAACAATAATTCACAGTTTTGAAAGCGTGAGGAAAATGCGTGAATAGCTGACGTCATTTGTTACTGGAAAATGACGTCATTCATGGTGTTAGATGGTGTAACGTCGTTTTTACTCTTGAAAGACGTTACAAATACATGTAAACATATGCAACGTAGTCTCAGTATCGGGGGAGTTCTTCTGTGCAATGGCTGAAAGTTGGAAGAAGCTGAAGACTTCAAATGTGTTTTCGTCGTTTATTGTGTGTTAGAATCAAAATAGATCAGCTCCAGTGCATGAATTGTTGAGTAATAATTCACTGTTTGACAGTCAGTTGTACGAAGATAAATGACTCGTGCTACGTGCTCGTGATTTGACCTTCTTTACAACTGACCTCCAAACAGTGAATTATTACTCAACAATTCACTGCTGGAGCTGATCTATTTCTTAAATGTACAGATCAGGTGGCTAATTTGCCACCTGACAGATTCAATTGTGGTCACCTAAAATGAAGATATTGTTTTTCCTTGTCATAGGAGACTGCTCTTAACTTTAGGCTTCTAGATTTTTGGAAAATAAACATCACCGTGATCGTCGATAAAAAATTTTCACAGAACTTTTCTGGTCATCCAGCAGCTTTGAAATGTTGAACTTTCTCGCAAGCTCGTTAAAATCTATTTCCAATTCAAAAATTCCTGAAAAGATCAGTTGATGCATTAGAAGTTATGATTAATCTGATTGGTTGTTACAGATTTTGGAAAAATCCTTCCTGATCATTTGATTTACACTTATTATAGATTTGGAGGTCATTGTGCAAAGGGTTTGTTAAAAGTTGTATATATCCTGTCGAAACCTTCACTTGTGAAGAAAATATGTTGTTTGAAGCAATTGTTTGGTGTATAGACAGATGGACAACATACATGTTTGGAAAATGGACTTTCAAAGATTACAAAATCTCAACTTGAGCAGGTTTTTCTCCAGCCTCCAAAACCAGTTAACTCTTTGCATGCTTGGTAATTTTTCCTGTGTTTTTGTCCTCTGCTGACTTTTTTCAAATTTAAATTAATCGGTCCTGATCTTTGGTCCAAAGTGTTTGCAAAGGTTATCAACAGATGGCAAAAGTCGCCACTTGCAAGTAAAATTAAGAGTTAACAAATAAGATTTAGTATTTCATGTCAAAATAAATGTCAGAAATATTTTATCTACTTCAATGGTAATTGAGGTTTTAACCCTTAAACTACCAATCACAACTGAAGCAAACTGTAAACTTTGGGATATCTTTCTGATCTTTTAAAAAAAATCAGGCTTGAAATTTCATAAGAATCATCTGCCGGCAGATGATTCACATGAAATACCAAGTCTTATTTGGATACTTTTAAAATTGCTACAAATTGTTTGTGGCGCTTTAAGGGTTTTTGTTTGTTTGATTTGATTCTTTACGTCCCATCAACAATCTTTCAGTTATAGAGGGATGAGCCTTCCTGGGTTGAACCAGACTAAGCTGGGATGAATGTGTCTTGCTCAAGGACCACAACGCAGTGACGCCGGTGAGGCTCGAACCCGCAGCCTCTCGGTCTCGAGTCAAGCACTCTACCACTGCGCTCCCCTTTAAGGGTTTAAAACTTACTTGCAAACATCTGAAGTAGATTGTAAAGCTGCCAGTTCATCGCTACAATTTCTAGAGACAACATCCATCACATAGCTACTATCAGTACACTTATTCTGATCTGTGGATAAGAAGTAAACATGATCTTTGGAGAGTAAAACATTATAACATAAAGATTGGTGCCACACACTAGTTCAACACGCAAAAATGCCCATTTTAACACTACGAATTATGCAATGGTTTCCTGTAAATGAATTTTACCACACAAATCTGCTTAACCTTTAAAGCGCCAAGTAAAAAAATGCATCTGAAAATGTCGTCTGCTGAAGTCGTCTGCTGTAAATAACTGCCTAACATTACTGACGAATCAAGTATAGAAGCAAACAGCGTGGACCCAGATCAGACTGCTCCAATAGGAGCACTCTGATCTGGGTCCACACTGTTTGCCATAGAGGCTTCTTAAACATTTCAGCAGACGAGAAAAGCAGACGACTATTGCTGGGATTGGCGCATTAAGGGTTAAATCACGTACAGTGTAAATGTGGCTTTAATGTCTGTATAAATGGAGATATAAACTCTCAACATACATTTATACATAGAGGTAGTTTTAATAAGTACTCAAAATATATGTTTTATGTCATAATAAGCAATATATATAAAATTTTAGAATTGCAAAATCAATTTAGAAATCTTGAAATGAGAAAAGAGACTATGCAGACATTAGCCTTTTGTTTGTTTGTTTGATTTGATTCTTTACGTCCCAGTCAACAATTTTTCACTTATGTCGGGACAAGTCTTCTTGGGTTGAACCAGTACTAAGCAAGGATAAATGTGTTTTGCTCAAGGACACAACACAGAGACGCCGGTGAGGCCCGACCCATAGCCCCTCCGTCTCAAGTCAAGCATTCTACCACTGAGCCACTGTGCTCCCTCATTAGCCTTTTGTCTACTGGAATCCCATTAACAGATTCTTTGACGAACAGAAAAGACCCAGATGAAATGCATCCGAATACAAGATGGTATACAAAATGTTAACCCTTAATGCGCCAATCGCAACAATAGTCATCTGCTTTTCTCGTCTGCTGAAATGTTTAAGAAGCCTCTATGGCCAACAGTGTGGACCCAGATCTGACTGCTCCTAAAGGATAAATGTGTTTTGCTCAAGGACACAACACAGAGATGCCGGTGAGGCCCGAATTCGCGGCCCCTTGGTCTCGAGTAAAGCACTCTACCACTGAGCCACTGTGCTCCCTCATTAGCCTTTTGTCTACTGGAATCCCATTAACAGATTCTTTGACAAACAGAAAAGACCCAGATGAAATGCATCCGAATACAAGATGGTATACAAAGAGGATCTTACATGAGTGCTCATGTTTTATTGAATTTATTAAACGAGTTGGGGAAAAGAGATAATATGCGAGGCTTGCCAAGCATTTTATCTTTTTTTCGCAACAAGTTTAATAACTTCAATAATACAGGAGCACAAATGTGAGATTCTGTTTATCATATGACATTAAAATTATTTTCAAACCATATTTTTGGCGTGGAAACGTTACATTTTTGCCATACCGGTATACGTGACGTTAAAAGCCTCATTTTATAACGTTTCCCGAAAATCTATAAACCACTAGTGGTTTATTGATAACTCCCAGACGAGACATCATATGATAAAAAATGTTAATGTACAGAACAGTACCTGCATCTTGATAAGAAAATCCAAGCTGAATATCTCCCATAGCTTCACTGAACTGTGACTCAAGACTCCGACGAATGCGGCTGTCAGGATCGCCAACTGACCAATAGTCTAGTGCCATTATAACACTCCCTTGTCTGAAAATGATCCAGGACAGGCGATTTCCAACAATGTGGCATTTTGACAAGTGTAGACTCACATGAGCCTGTGCAGCCTCCATTTAAGCTTAGAAACTCCAAATGATGTTCAGTCAGTAGCTTAATATTCATAGAATATCCAAGCTACTAGCAAAGGTTCTGATCAGACTGCGCGTATGCCCCGGCTGGTCTGAGCCTTTGCTGGTCGCACATGCATAATACAGCAGAACATTAACCCTTTGCCTACTGGGTAATATTACATGCTTTTTGTTGCCTGGCATTTTGTCAGACCTGATCTGCATCCAAACTGTTTGCAAAGGCTATAAGCAGACGACACTAATGCTTTACAGTAATTTTTTATGTATGTAATCTACTCATATATGTGATAACCAATGCCTCTCTTTTAACAGTTGCTTTTACGTGTTAATTTTTACATCTGTTATGTCGGGAAATAGCTCTTGTTATTTGTTGTACTATAAACGACGGAAAAAAAAGTTTCTTGTATCTTGTTTCTTGTATCTTGACACTGGTAGGCAAATAAAAAAAAATTATACTATGCAAAATAAATTTAGCATTTTTTTTCATATGGGTCAATCCATCTACATCATACCTCAATTTTAATTTTTCTGGCATTAAGATACAAACACAGATTATGGAACAAGGATTTCTGAGTAAAAAATTACAGAATTTTTAAATGCAGCAGCTGTGCTAAAGTGATGTTAGATTTTGAGCTTTGTGGACAAAGTGGGAATTTTAGGTCATCAGGGGATAACTGTATACTTTTTCCCAGGCAGTTCAATTGTGTAAGGACGTGTAACGGTTTTGTGATACAAATGGCCCACTTTTACAGTAAAAAATCGATTGTAAAGAAATCCCTCCAAAATATTGCCAAATGATACCTAAGAGTCTCTAGTTTAATGTCCATAATTTATTTTCTTCATTAAAATGTATTTTTATGATAAATTTTGGGGTTAAATGCATGCCCTATCAACCACACTTAACACTAAGTCTATGGTAAAACCAAACACCCTCGTGTACTTCGTGATTCAATTACATACATGTCCACATGCGGAACCGGATAAAACTATTTCTCATTTTATTGTGCAAATAATATTACACCATATAATGGTAACTCTGAGCCGGTTCCGCATGTGGCAAATACTGTAAAAAGACTTTTTCTGCAAATTTTATCCTGAAATGTACTATTCAATTTATACTTATCAAAGCACTGAGAGTACTAAAATCACTGGAGAGACGTAAGATCCCCGTACAAAAATGGAATACAATGTGCATATTAGCAAGCTCGTATCAATATTATTTCTTACAAACAGTCCTCCGATATATTGCATTTGAAAAGCAAATACAACAACATTTCAGTAAATGCGAGTCTTATTTGAGAGAGAGAGAGAGAGAGAGACCAGCGGAGAGAGAAGGTGCAAGGAGAGAGTTTGATGTGCCCCCTTCTTTAACTGATACATAGATTTCTGGAGACAGTTCTTTGGTACAATCTGCTTTTAAAAAGACAGCTCACCGCCACTTTTGTTTTGGCATGGCCCATTGCTTTGAATTAAGATTGTAAAAATGGCAAACTATGTGATCATTCTTTGGAGCATGAGGAAAAAATAATCAATTATTGGTATTCTCAAATTACAGGGCAGACACTGTTTAATATGGCCATACTAGAGTAGTTAGGAATGGAAAGTATATAACATTAGATAGAGTTGTCCCCCCACCCACTTAAAGGAGTTATGTGACGCTTGGAATTAAGGTCAATTTCACCGAATTGTAGTCATTCATTAAGGTCTTCCCAATGAGTTATCTGTGTCAATTTGGTAAAAATCTGGTCATTGGTTAGGAAGATAGAGTACAGACAAGCCTTTTTTATATATGTCCCTGGTGACCTTGTAAATAAAATTGAGGTCACCAAACTCTTGAAATTCGTTTTGGCTGTCCCAGATAAGTATCTGTGCAAGTTTCGATGAAATTCATCTAGCGGTTCATAAGGTAGAGCAAAAAGCTACTTCACAGCACAGATATCGGAATCATTTGATATGATTCCAAAATTTTGATAGAACTGTGTCGGTTTAATGGTAATATTATTAAAGTGAGGTTATTTGAACAAAAAGGAGCTGGTGTGATGTATACAAATGCACACTCTCAACATATATTGTAACTGACCCTCAAAACTAACACCTATCTATATTTTTTGAAGTTCATAACATCTCATGTATATATATGATGTATATAGGTGGCGCAGATTTTGTCGCAAATAAACCAATGTAGTTCTTTGATTTTGTTTTGTTCTTTTCAATTCATTGTTATTTATGCAAGAAAGCATGTATAAAAACAGTCAATGGCATGAATGCGAACGCCACAAGCATTTTATTCATAATGAATGTAATGCGCTTTTCATGCTTACATGTGCACAATATCTGTGCTATACTGTTTGTTTCCTCAACGAATATCGCTCTCGTAAAGTGTTGGCTAAAATAATGCAGTATATATACAACAACCACTTATCTGCAGATGGTTAATAGTCACTGGTACCAACAAACACGTACATTTAATATTCAAGGATCGATATACTCTATTTTAGATGTTTATTCACCTTTATCAAAACACAATATATTTTGTTCAAACGGTTCCGAAATCCCCGCATTGACGGAATTTGTCACCCTTGAAATAGATGTCTGCACCACAAATGCTTGAAACATGACTAAGTGTTTTAATGCTCTACGTCACAGCTCTACGTTACAGTGAACCATATTTCAGTCATGACGTTTCCTCGGTTGAACATGTATTACGCAATAAAGATGAAGGGTCTTGCACAATGACACAAAACATATGTTTCTTCGGGATTGTGAACTGCGAACCCTTAGTTACACGTTAGATAATAGGTAAGTAATATAGACCACAGCGCTATCACGACTCTTGGATATCTGAGCTGGGACATGCGTAAAATATGGAGCAGATATGCATTCTGTACAAGTAACCTATGACCGCCTGCTTTGACATGGCCTTAAAGTATTCATTTATTCTGCATGTTCATCCACAATGGTGCACAGTTTTGTGAATTAATTTTATAATCGAATCAGGTGTTTGGAAGATACGTCACAGACACAAATGTGTGACATACAGACGAACTGACAGATGAACAGACAGATATAGACACTCACATGTATCTATTTAATATTTGTGGATGTGAGCAAAAAAAGTGTTCTAAGCTTCCATTATCATTTCTGTTGCTTTATAACTATTTATATTCATGTTTCATACTAATCCAGCAAAAAAAGGTTGCACATGTAATGCCGCGTTTAACATGTTACATGCACGCTTGTGTACATGTCGTACTGATTATAATGATATGAATAAACCGGAATAGGGTTGTTCGAACTATTGATTAACTGGAAAAGGCGATAAAACATGAAATGTTCCAAATATATTACACCTAAAAACAACATATCATCAAGGTAATCGTAAACACAGTATTTAGCCAAGTTTTAGCATAGTTTTTAATTAATGATGGTAGTGTTAGCTCAAACTACGACATAGACATGACGAGTATAAGCATACGCATGTTTGGTATTATGTTTGAGGTCAGTTTGCTTGCTGCATCTTTAAAAATATCCACATTCATGAACAAACCTCTGTTTATACACACTAGTGAGAAACTTTAATTCATGTGACTGCATATGCCGTCGTTAATTCAAAAACATGCTCATGTGAAAGGGCAAGGATCAAACCACCATATATTCAAATTTCAGCCAAATCCATCTTGGGCCAAAAAACGGCCAAACCGTTACACGTCCTTTCAATTAAAACAATAGATTCTGAGGCTGCATGCAAAATAGTGTAGATCCTGATCAGATCTGGATCTATACTGTTTTCTAAAGAGGATATATCTCAAGGTTCATACAGGCAAGTTTGGGTAAAATTCAAGGACTTCTAAACGACTTTCCTACTGTTTTCAAGGACTGAAAACTTATTAATAATAATAATTTACATGTTAAAATTCTACTTCGAAAGTGCTAGACTGCATTACTGAAGATATTATGTTAAGAAAATTAGTATAAAATTGCATATGCTGCACCAAATAAAGGCACCACATTTTTATACTGATTTAGGTCTCAAAAGACAGTGTTGAAACATCCTGTAAATGGTAAAATCCAAGGACTTTTCAAGGCCTATGAGTGTTTTTCAAGTACTTTTCAAGGCCAATTTTATTTTCAAGGACTTTTCAAGACAGTCCTGTATATTCAAGTACTTTTCAAGCCTGTGCAAACCCTGTATCTGGGTTCAGCAGGACAATAAATCTTTAATAAAGCAGTCACTATCATGTGACATATTGCCCACTCATTCAACTATCCCAGAATAGCTAACCACATGGCCAATGAAAATTCATGTTACATCTATGATATTGCACTAATAGCTGATAGGAACCTTTGCCAATTACTTTAAATCAACCCACCATAAAAAGATATGTATCTGGCCTTTGTAAGTGCATAAAATACATTAAAAAGATACCGTAGATATTTGACCAGGCCACCACCAAAGTCTCTCAACAATGTAGATATCTGAAAATGAAGAGAAAAAGATATAAAAATTAAATAAATTTAACATATGGGCCAAAGCCAGCTCATGAAGTACTTGTACTTGTTTTATAAGCAAACAATAAAATCTCAAATGAGCCAAGCAGTCATATTTTTTTCACTGGATAAATACATTTTAGCTATCTTTGTAGGTCTTCTAGAGACCATTTCTGAGAAAATTATTTTGAATTCTGCTCTGTAGTTTCAGAAGATTTTTCAAGTTAGCACTAAGCAGCAATCAGCAATATCAATTTCCCCTGATGTCCTGATTGAAAGGGGTACGTGCATTAAGGGGCTATTTTGGCTTTGGCCCCCTCTAAAGCCAAAAACTGAAAGTTGCTTTTCACCAATTTCATCTTATTGGTTTATTAGAAGAATAGCCCAAGTGTAAAATTCTGGCATTGATTTTACTTTTACCAGTTGCTATGGTAACCAAAATAGCCGACAAAATATGCTTTAAATAGAGAAATTGCCATTTTAAGCCAAATTTGAGGCTTTTCGAGACCGATTTTTAAGAATTAGATATCAGCACAAGCAAATACCGAAAAAACCTTTTAATATATTGTGTGCCGTAATAACTCTCATCATCTGTTAAAATATGGTTTTGGTATTTGCTTGTGCTCTATATTAATTCTTCTGTTACATGTCTCAAATTTGCTCCAAAATGGTCATTTCCCTATTTTCAGCCTATTTTGGCGGCCATTTATGTTACCATATCAACGGTAAAAGTTGAATCAATGCCAGACTTTTACACTTTGGCTATTGTTCTAATAAACTAATATGAAGAAACTTGTGAAGAGCAACTTTCATTTTTTGACCTAATAGGGTAGCCAAAATAGCCTCTTAATGCACGTACCGCTTTCTGTTGATAATCATCTTGTGAGCAGAACTACCAAATTGTTTTAATTCTGACCATTGGTTTCAAATGAGAATCTGCTTAAAGACTCATATAAAGGCTTATGGATGTAATCAATCATGCAGCATTGTGGCCATACTTTCTCATTGATCAAAATGGTTTTAGATTCATTTGCAGCTCACCTTGCGACCATTTCTGCAAAATTATAATGAATTCTAATCAGCAGTTCCTGAGAAGATTTACAAAGATCATAAGATAATATCCTATGATGTGAGTTAATATGTGCAATAACAGACTTATTGCATTCATTTAACCCTTTACTCCATAATAACGCCTTTTGACGCCTTTGAAATATCATGTATTTGAAAATATTATGGAAAATGGAGCATTTGCTCTTTGGAGCAAATGCTCCATTTTCCATAATGTTTTCAAAAGTATTCAAATCTTGAATTTTTTCAATGTTGTCTAAAAATAGAAAATGATGTAATGATCTAAAAATGGCCTATGGAGTAAAGGGTTAACTTACCAAATATGAGTATCTCTGAACAAAATTCCTGTAGGCATCACTAGAAACTATGTACATTTCTTGGACAAATGTTTCATTGTTGAAAGTCAACTCAGACACCCAGCGAATACCTGTATAATCAAAGACAAAATAGTCTCATTAAATATTTAAATGGCGAAGTAAAAATAATCTTAATCCTTTGTATACAAGTGGATTCTTTCATCTGGTTTGATACAATAAACTTGGGATAGTCCATTGTAGATATAGGGGATTCAGGTTATAATTGAAAGTCAACTCGGACACACAGCGAATACCTGTATAATCAAAGACAAAATAGTCTCATTAAATATTTAAATGGCGAAGTAAAAATAATCTTAATCCTTTGTATACTAGTGGATTCTTTCATCTGGTTTGATACAATAAACTTGGGAAAGTCCATTGTACATATAGGGGTGTCAGGTTGTAATTTATAAAAATATTGTATTATTTTGTCTGAAGTTCGTTTTTTACCTTTACAAACAGTGTTTGCAAAAGTACTCGTTTAGGGGTTTCCTGAAAACAAAGGTGATTATGCTGTGGTTTATTGTGTGTTGGTGCTCCAATTGTGTGTGGAGGTTTTGAGCTGGATCCTCGTCTCATGGTAGACTTCTTGGTGTCCTTTCTAGTTTAGCAATCATCTTGTTGAGGAAGAGAAAGCTAGTTGCTTTACTTTTACATAGATCCAGAAAAGGAAATTTTATGAGCGTAAAATTGTATTTATTTTCTTACCCATCTATTTGTCTCTTTTGAGTACCCACAACATATGTTTTGGATGAGAAATAAAGAAAATAGTTTTCCAATACACACTCTTATCTGGAGGCCTGCTTTTAGGCTATTGTGTTCTGACAATTAGGGGATAATTGTATTAAAAAATACCATTTGGGGAGGTATTTTGTCGGATATACGGTCGGAAAGCGGAGCCGTAAAACATGATTTCCGACCGTATATCCAAAGATATACCTCCCCAAATGAACATTTTTAATATAGTCATCCTCATTCTAATGCATTTCTGCAGTTTCGTCTCAAATAAGAGCATTGCAAGCAGCATAGAGCCGCACATCATCCAACGAAATGTGACCTTATTAATGATGTTAAACTATTTCCGACAGTATAACGCAGGATATACCATCGCAAATGTTTGACTTTATCCAATCAGAGGTCACGTTACAAAATCAAATGCATTAGAATCTGTGGTCTGTGTCTTTTCCTCAGGGTGCCATGTGTTGGTCTGTAGTCTGTGATTGTGGCATTTCCTGGTCATACTCACTTTTTGTATGTTTTTTGTATTCTTGATTGTACTTCTCTTTATTGACCAGTATCAAACTTTGGGCATCTAATAAGCTGCACTTATGGCCTTTTTTCCTTTTTTCAATTAAGTCAACATGGAAGCCCCATATTGCATAATTAAGTCCACATAACTTGGAACAGATATTAACCTATCTAATGCCGAGAAGGTCCACATAAAATTTCAGCTTATTCAGACAAGGCATTTTGGAGAAAATTAATTTGAACAATGGCTACCATGGTGACCATATTGACATTTAATGATTACAATTGAAAAGACAAAAGACAGACAGACAGACAGACACATGGGGATCCATAGAGCCCAACTGATATGGCTAAGAGTAATTTCTTGACATGTCATATGACCTGTTATACAATAACTACCTTTCAGCTATATTATACATGTCATTGAATGAAAGCTGAAAATTTCCAAAATCATGAACTTTAGCAAATAACATTTTAAACTTGAAGTTTATATGATTTAACTCAAGTAAACACGCTGTTATTAAACTAACATCATTCTATTTACAACATAACTTTGGCAATGAAGAACCAACCCAGATATGAATGGCAGCCAGCGTTGGCTCAGCTAGTATGATTGCAGACCTTTAAGCCCAGTACGTGCTGTTCAGAGGATAATAAGGTGCAACATGGCATAGTACATGCGGTCTGGCATAGCACAAGCCACTACATAGGATTCCAGCTGACTTTGACCCTGCACATGGTGGACCTGCATAGCCACGAATATCTGAAGAGATAGCTGACTGATACAGTTAGAGTCACCAAGGTCGCCAGGCTGGGTCTGCCCTAGCATCTAGTGTAGCACTATGTCAGAGTATGAGCCTGCAAGTCAGGGTGGTGGACACGGTCGCGGCCACAGAGTCTGTGGTGGACTTGATCCAGCCAATTGGTGTCTGCCGACCCCTAACTGAAACAGGTTAATCAGACAGACAGCTTGAAGGCTTAAAGGGTATAAGTATAAGCAGGCAAGTCAGTGCATGATTCGGATCCTGCAATGTGGAGGAAATGAGTTGATTTCTGATAGAAATTAATTCCCCCCTTCCCCCTAGATTAACCTTGAAATCAAAATGCAAATTCCAACTACTGGAAGTGCCAGTAGTGTAAAATTTACACTTTCCTAACTTATATCTGGGTTGTTTCTTTCCAAATGTTGAACAAAGGTGGAGTAAGGGGTTGGTGGTGGGTATCCAAATGCAGTCCTGCAAACAGCTTGCAAGCAGAATGATAACTGAGCCCAGATTTTGTCTGGGACAGCTGATGTATGCATAAATTCTATAAATAACAATTTGTCATAGAGACCTAATGTGAAATGCACACCCTAGTACAGGGCTGCAGAATAGTTACAAGTTTCATATAAATTATATTTATTCCACAATAAATAACAATTTATATGATTTAACTCAAGTAAACACGCTGGTCAGATTCTACATTTATTAAACTAACATCATTCTATTTACAACATAACTTTGGCAATGAAGAACCAACCCAGATATGAGGGCTCAGCTAGTATGATTGCAGACCTTTAAGCCCAGTACATGCTGTTCAGAGGATAATAAGGTGCAGCATGGCATAGTACATGCGGTCTGGCATAGCACAAGCCACTACATAGGATTCCAGCTGACTTTGACCCTGCACATGGTGGACCTGTATAGCCACGAATATCTGAAGAGATAGCTGACTGATACAGTTAGAGTCACCAAGGTCGCCAGGCTGGGTCTGCCCTAGCATCTAGTGTAGCACTATGTCAGAGTATGAGCCTGCAAGTCAGGGTGGTGGACACGGTTGCGGCCACAGAGTCTGTGGTGGACTTGATCCAGCCAATTGGTGTCTGCGGACCCCTAACTGAAACAGGTTAATCAGACAGACAGCTTGAAGGCTTAAAGGGTATAAGTACAAGCAGGCAAGTCAGTGCATGATTCGGATCCTGCAATGTGGAGGAAATGAGTTGATTTCAGATAGAAATTAATTCCCCCCTTCCCCCTAGATTAACCTTGAAATCAAAATGCAAATTCCAACTACTGGAAGTGCCAGTAGTGTAAAATTTACACTTTCCTAACTTATAACTGGGTTGTTTCTTTCCAAATGTTGAACAAAGGTGGAGTAAGGGGTTGGTGGTGGGTATCCAAATGCAGTCCTGCAAACAGCTTGCAAGCAGAATGATAACTGAGCCCAGATTTTGTCTGGGACAGCTGATGTATGCATAAATTCTATAAATAACAATTTGTCATAGAGACCTAATGTGAAATGCACACCCTAGTACAGGGCTGCAGAATAGTTACAGGTATCATATAAATTATATTTATTCCACAATAAATAACAATTTATATGATTTAACTCAAGTAAACACGCTGGTCAGATTCTACATTTATTAAACTAACATCATTCTATTTACAACATAACTTTGGCAATGAAGAACCAACCCAGATATGAGGGCTCAGCTAGTATGATTGCAGACCTTTAAGCCCAGTACATGCTGTTCAGAGGATAATAAGGTGCAGCATGGCATAGTACATGCGGTCTGGCATAGCACAAGCCACTACATAGGATTCCAGCTGACTTTGACCCTGCACATGGTGGACCTGTATAGCCACGAATATCTGAAGAGATAGCTGACTGATACAGTTAGAGTCACCAAGGTCGCCAGGCTGGGTCTGCCCTAGCATCTAGTGTAGCACTATGTCAGAGTATGAGCCTGCAAGTCAGGGTGGTGGACACGGTTGCGGCCACAGAGTCTGTGGTGGACTTGATCCAGCCAATTGGTGTCTGCGGACCCCTAACTGAAACAGGTTAATCAGACAGACAGCTTGAAGGCTTAAAGGGTATAAGTACAAGCAGGCAAGTCAGTGCATGATTCGGATCCTGCAATGTGGAGGAAATGAGTTGATTTCAGATAGAAATTAATTCCCCCCTTCCCCCTAGATTAACCTTGAAATCAAAATGCAAATTCCAACTACTGGAAGTGCCAGTAGTGTAAAATTTACACTTTCCTAACTTATATCTGGGTTGTTTCTTTCCAAATGTTGAACAAAGGTGGAGTAAGGGGTTGGTGGTGGGTATCCAAATGCAGTCCTGCAAACAGCTTGCAAGCAGAATGATAACTGAGCCCAGATTTTGTCTGGGACAGCTGATGTATGCATAAATTCTATAAATAACAATTTGTCATAGAGACCTAATGTGAAATGCACACCCTAGTACAGGGCTGCAGAATAGTTACAAGTATCATATAAATTATATTTATTCCACAATAAATAACAATTTATATGATTTAACTCAAGTAAACACGCTGGTCAGATTCTACATTTATTAAACTAACATCATTCTATTTACAACATAACTTTGGCAATGAAGAACCAACCCAGATATGAGGGCTCAGCTAGTATGATTGCAGACCTTTAAGCCCAGTACATGCTGTTCAGAGGATAATAAGGTGCAGCATGGCATAGTACATGCGGTCTGGCATAGCACAAGCCACTACAAAGGATTCCAGCTGACTTTGACCCTGCACATGGTGGACCTGTATAGCCACGAATATCTGAAGAGATAGCTGACTGATACAGTTAGAGTCACCAAGGTCGCCAGGCTGGGTCTGCCCTAGCATCTAGTGTAGCACTATGTCAGAGTATGAGCCTGCAAGTCAGGGTGGTGGACACGGTCGCGGCCACAGAGTCTGTGGTGGACTTGATCCAGCCAATTGGTGTCTGCGGACCCCTAACTGAAACAGGTTAATCAGACAGACAGCTTGAAGGCTTAAAGGGTATAAGTACAAGCAGGCAAGTCAGTGCATGATTCGGATCCTGCAATGTGGAGGAAATGAGTTGATTTCAGATAGAAATTAATTCCCCCAAAGTGAAGACAATGTGGATAGAAAGATGTTCACATTCTTGAAGCTAAAATATTGAATGATTTCAGATTGAATTGGCTAACTGTTCTAAGGTGATCAACATCTAGAGTATAAAGACATATTATTATGAGCCCCATTCAGGAATTTGGGCTGACTAAAAGCCTGATTCAGGACAAATCCTGAAAACTTTCAACCACCCATATACATACTTCTTAAATTAAAATTCCATCCCTACAAAATATAATGAGTTTCATTAATTCACATATTTTCTCAATTCAAGCCAGTATGGTAAGGCAAGAATTTTGTTATTAGTTGATTTACAAACCCTCCTACTGTAATTTTACGGAAAGTAGAAAAAAAAAATTATTTATATTTTTTTTTTTTTTATTCCCCGACTCTAAAAATTATTTGTTTCATTGAAAAAAATCATATATTTTTGAGGGCCTGTCTGTGTACTTTTGAGAGTGACACTGTTAAAAGTGATTGTCCTGTTCAGATTTTTAGGAAAATGATGAAATATATAAAGATTCAATAAAGACTGTTGGTCTACCTCACTAGTTTTACTGTTTTTTCTGGATATATTAAAAAAAAAGCTCTGAAAATGAAAAAAAAAAATAATCTGAAAATGACCAGTTAACTGGTCCTTTCAGAGCTTTTTTATATTTTTTTTTGTCCCCCCGACCCTAAATCTGAAAATTTTTTCGCATAAATCAACTAATAAAAAAATTCTGACCTAAATGTCCATTAACTTCAACACTATTTGCTGCCAAAAAGGCATGGACAAACATCCCAGAGCCCTGATGAAGCAGCATGATCAGGATCTTCCCTGTTTGCTATTCAGACATTTTAGGAGCCAAAGCCCTGATAACCAAAATTTTACTTGCAAACAGAAAAAATAGCGTTTGAAATTTTAGAACATTTTACGTACTTCTATATGGTGGACAAAATTATCAAAGTGAGGTAATTTGTGTGCTAGTTAGAAGGAAGTCTTACGTTTACACTCTTCATCGTAATTCAGATATCTGTCATAATCATCTGCAAGTCTGTCCTTCACCACATCAGGATCACACTCAAGTTGTTGATTTTTCATTTCTTCAAGGACACAATTCACAAATATATCGAAACTTCTAGAAAAAAGAAGAGAGAAATTGTTGGAAAAGGTATATAAAATATAAACTACTTGTTCAGGTGAGCCTGTGTATACAAATAGAGGATCCTACATGAGTGCTCATGTTTTATTGAATTTATTAAACGAGGTGGGGAAAAGATATAAAATGTGAGGCTTGCCGAGCATTTTATCTCTTTTTTGCAACGAGTTTAATAAATTCAATAATATGCTTAAATGCAAAAGTTTCGCAACCCATACTAAAATGCTATTTCTTTTTTTTTTTGAGCCAAATATTTTACTCCTTGATATTGTGATTAACAAGTCCAATGATTTGCCGTCCAAGCAACATGAAAATCAGACCAGTGAGACTTGCTATTGCCGATCTTCAACAAGAAATGTAAGGCAACCCAAATTTGAAAAGTCACAGAGTTACAATACCTTATATTTTATCGAGTCACAGTGTTACACCACCTTACATTTTATTCTGAAAAGGTGTTTGACTGTTATCTGTTTTCAAAAGCAGAAGGGCAGACAAATCAAAGCAGGTTATTTTATGCATTTGGTCATGTTCATTACGTCAACATAAAGCCTTCAATATTTGACGTAATTGGCCGTTTAAGCACAAATGAATAACAATAATCAAGTTTTTTAATGTCACAAGTGAAAGCCTTCAACACAATGCATAGAAGACAGAAGTATCGCACGACATAACGGAATAAAATGAACAATTTTGATCAATTGGTTGACGTTAACAAAGAAATGCAGCATCTTTGAGTGTTGATAAACGTTAATTGTTAAACCTTAAATGTTTTCCGCCAGATACAACATCTGGCTATCACATCGCACCGTTTGTTTTCAAATCGAGATAACAATCTTTATGCTAGACGTAAATTGTTGAAAAATACTGACGTCATTATAATGTAAGAATGAAGAGTATGATCAAAACCGATTAATGGTAAATCATTCCACATTGTGCAGGAGCAAAAAATATAATTATATGAATATTCTAACATAGACCATACTGAAGAAAACACAGATATTAAACGGTTGCAAAACTTTTGCGCTTAAGTATACAAGAGCACAAATGTTAGATTCTACTTATCATGACATTAAGATTACTTTGACATCTCATTTCTGCCTTAAAAATGTTATCATTTTGTCATTAAGTATGCAACGTTGTTATGGACGTCATAATAACTTTCCTGAAAATCTATAAACCACAAGTGGCTTATCAATTTTATTGCATGGCATTATTTCACTCCCAGACGCGACGTCATATGATAAAATGTATACTAATTTATTGAAATCTTTGTATGCTGAGTATATTTTGTATCCTTTTCTTAGATGAGGGCCGTTTCACACAATCCCACAATGTTTTGAAGTAAATATTCCAATTTTGCATTGAAGCAAAAAAAAATATTTTGCAATATCAATGATGCGATGAAGACAGTGGGCAATCCTAAAACTCCACGAGCTCAAAAAGTATGTCAAGGACAATTACTATGCAGGGCAATAATAAATTAGCACTTTTGTAAGATCTTCTATTCATCCAAATTTTGAGAATTTATTGAGTTGTGAAACCCTTGCCAAAATATAACTCAGCTCTGCGTAAAAGCTGCGTAAAAGCCGGCTTTTCCGCAGCTTTTTTGAAAAAGCTGCGTAAAAGCTGCGTTTTTTTCAGACCTGCGTTAAAGCTGTAGAAATGCTGCATTTTTTTTTCAGACCTGCATGTAAGCTGCGTAAAAGCTGCACTTTTTTGTGTGGGCTGCGCAGAAGCTGCGTATTTAAGTTGGTTTGTCTGAGAAAGCTGCGTATTTAATTCTGAAAGCTGTAGAAAAGGTGAATATTCTGTATTATTGTCCGATTTTATTAACCTGACACAGGTGCATAATTTCACGGTTAGTGCACACGATATTTTTTACCTTCCCTCGACTTTCGGTATTTACGGTAAGTTTTACGAGAATTTTGCAAGTACTAATGCAGATAATGAAACGTTTTGCACTATACTACTGACTAGTCAAGTGGTTTTGGTACAGAGTTTACAACCAAAAGGTCCTGAGTTCGAGTCCACGTAAATTCTTTTTTTTTTGTATTTTTACCTCTTTATTTGATTTGTTTAACTTCATTATTACAGATGTACCACGACCTCTGAGTCATGTCTTTTGGATTATTATATTCAAAAGGTTGATGCGTAACGCATACACTGAGCCAGTCTGTCTGGAACATCTACGTGCTTCAAAATAGAAGAGTTTCCGTAATAAAACGTCTGAAACCCCTATTTCTAGATCCGTATTTTCAATTTTGTAAATATAGTCACGCTTCAAAGTTATTTGTTCATCTATACTTGCAGTTGTTATTGTTATTTTGTAGGATCCTTTCCGAGAACGTTTATCGTACGCTCGATATGTGAAGTTGAATCTCTGTGCTTTTGACATATTTTTTAAAGTAATCGCAGATATCTTTTTTAAAAAAATGTGTTTTGCCTTAGTGCCAAGACTTGCTGCATACTTTTATTCAGACGTTTTCCCACTGAACTTAAGTTCAAACAACTTGTATAGTGAATACATTTTAACCATATGTTTTGGCTATAATATGGAACAATATTTTCCAATAATCTCTGAAGATGTTTCGGACAGACTGGCTCATTTTACGCATTACGCATCAACCTTTTGAAATACATGTAGAATGATCCAAAAGTTCATTCCTCAGAGGTCGTGCTACATCTATTATAAATGAAATTAAACGAATCGAATAAAGGTAAAACACACACACACACACTCACACACACGTGGACTCGAACTCACGACCTTTTGGTTGTAAACTATGTATCATAACCACTTGACTAGTCAGTAGGACGGTACAAAACGTTTCATTATCTGCATAAGTAGTTGCAAAATTCCTGTAAAACTTACGGTAAATACCGAAAGTTGACGGAAGGTAAAAATATCTTGTGCACTAACCGTGAAATTATGCACCTGTGTCAGGTTAATAAAATCGGACAATATTAAACAAATGAATCATTAAGGTAAAATCTGCAGCTCCTGAGAGCTGCAGAAAAGCTGCGTATTACTTATATTTAAGTCCAAACAGTCTAAAAACATTAAGACGCAGCTTTTCTACAGATATTTAAAGCTGCGTAATTAACTTTTTTAACTGTCCTGCTTCACCTGAGATTGCTTTGTTTCAGTAATCTAGCTAGTCTCTGTAGCTAAGCAGACTGGTTTGTGTCTTACTAGGTAAGAAACCTGGAAGAGATGGTTTCTCGCGATGAGACCCATAGATTGACTTGTTCCCCAAGCCAAGACTGATCAGCCTGGGCAGCCAAATTAATATCCAACTTGGCAAATTCTTCTATTTGACTAAATTACCAACAAGCAAGGGCCAACCTATGCAATGCATCAGCACAGGGAAACAGCCAAAGAATTTCTAGCGATAAGGCGAGCAATCTCCCTAAAGGAGACTTTCGTTTTATTTTGTTGAAATAACCACTGGAGAAACTAGGCACATTCAACAAATATATATAGACGAGCCGTCAATGCACCATTACCCCCAAATTGTATATTTAAAATGGGGTTTCCTTCATGTATCTAATAACGCTACTTCTTATTGAATGAGAATTTATTTCGATCATCAACTGTGCTTGTTATTCAGTAACATATATGGGAACTAGACCGTTAAACAGGGAACCACGCTAAGTACAGTAAAACTATTTATACAGTTGATGTACAATAAAAACGACCATCTTGCAAAGTGGTCTATTTTTGTGAAATATTTAATGTCTTATTTCGCTTATACAACCCCTTTCCCCCCCTAGACCCAAGACGCCATTTACATATGTTATATATTTGTATAGCGACATTTAATTGTCCAAAGGGCATCTTGGGTCTAGGGGGGGAAAGCACGGCACCCAGTCTAAAGACGTAAAATGAGGGGTGAGAGTAGAAAGCGCACATTTTCACGGCTTTGTAAATGATAGATCGCTTTGAAACCTATTTTGATGCTTTCTACGCACATTTTACTACCGAAAGAGTCCAATTTTAAAAACATTAGGGCAGTTTGAAAATTTAGGATTTTTAATCATGTCAACTAGGGAAAATCTACGCCTTATCGCTAGAGCTCCTTAGTTAACAAACTGTAATGAAATAAAAGAAAATGGCTGTCAACTCAGGCTGTCAATACTTAAGAAAATCCCCAGAAAACTCTACTACCCAACTGACCATATAGACCTCCACCCACATCCCCACCCACCTAAAATGCCCCCAACCCTATCCCCTCCTCACCTCTACCACAAACTTACCTACCAATGCTTACTTAAACCTACCTGTATCTATCCACCCACCCAGGACCCCAACAGCCATACTACCCAGTCCCACCAAGAATCCCTCCCTCAATGCTACCTATCCTACCCTACCCTAACCTAACCTCCCTCCCTCCCACCGCCCTCCTCTCAGCCACCCACCTCCCTCCCTCTCGCCCACCCATCTATCCACCTCCATCCCTCTTACCAACCCACCTATCCACCTCCCTCCCTCTTACCCACCTCCCACCCACTCACCCACCCACCATCCCACCCACCCACCTACCTACCTACCTACCTACCTACCTACCTACCTACCTACCTACCTACCTACCTACCTACCCACCCACTTAGCTACCCTCACCCCTCCCCATACCTACCAGCCAATAGTTACCTATATATATCTAGCTATACCTACCCACCCACCCATCCTGACCCCCACCCCCTCTCCATACACACAACCTACCTACCTACCCACCCACCCACCCACCCACCTACCTACCTACCTACCTACCTACCTACCTACCTACCTACCTACCTGGTAAACATATATTTAGCATTGCAGCTAAAATACAGATTTCTAAAGGGTGTAATCTATTTGGAGTCAAACTCCCCAACAGTGGCAACTTCCTTTCAGTAGAAATAGTTTTTAAAGGTTCCTGAACCAGTAGGGAGTTTGATTTGGAGTGGTACACCACTGGGGAGTTGATTTCAAGTGGTTGGAGTTTATCCCTTAGTTGGAAAAATTTGAATTTCTAATATGGCTGTACAACAACAGATTAAACCAAAACAACAATTGAACCTTCACCTGCTGACCAATCTACACATGCTTTCTTTGAAGGACACAATAAAATCCAGTTTCTAGAAAAAGTGAGTGTAAAAAAGTGTGACTAGTTAGTTAATAAATGGATAAAAAAATATTTTCTAATCAAGCTAGATTCAGTGGGTGGGGTATGCATGTATATTTCCCTTAAACAACAATAGTAAGTTATCTAATGCTATGATATAAAGGATTAGTAACATTAATATATTCATAAGCACAATGAGTTATATTTCTATGACAAAATTAAATGTTTACAGACAGATGTTCTTTTAGAAACAAGTATTGTCTTTTATAAAAAAAAAGTAAGCAGGTATTTCAACATCCCTCAAAATTTGCTAGATTATTATGCTGTTATCATTTGCTTACATGCTAGATTTGTCTTTGGGTCCTGCTAATGCAGATTGAGACAGGTTAGCATTGGGAACAATTGGAGAAAGACTTCTTGTCTGCTTGAAAGATGGAAACAAAGGCGGGCTATAGGATCGACATATGTGCATCCCGTCTTAGAGGAACCAGTAGCAATGCTATCTTTTGTAATGACTGCTTCCTGTGGATTCACAAGAAATGAAGTGGTACTCCCTTCGTTCAAATATGTTCTTTGGGTCGTATAGTGTATTTGGTTTTGTTTGGTTTGGCTCTTTATGTCCCAGTCAACAGCTATGGTCATGATCAGTTAACCTAACCACACCTTATTTACTGAGCAAGCTTGGCTTAGCAGTTAACCAGTACTTCCTGCACATACTCTTTAGCTTGAAACTGACAACAAACCCTTCTTAAATCAGTGGAAGGGAGAGAATGGTCGTAGAAATTAATATTCCATGATCTGCAATCTCACTGAAAGTATGGGACCGGGCTGGGATCAAACTCGCGAACTCTGGATCTGCAGTCAGACACATATCTGCTACCAGGTATTTTAACGACTGTGCTGTGTGTCCCAGTATGCTACCAGACATTTTAACGACTGCTGTGTGTCCCAGTATCAGACCTGGGGCCAAATACTTTGAAAAGTATTCAAATACATTACAATTACTTTGACTTATCAATGATTACAATTACATTACAATTACAGGACCTGTAGAAATGTAATGATTACAATTACAATTACTTTAGAAATGTAATCAAATACATTACTAATTACTTTTGAAGTTTTTATGTAAAATTGCAATGCTATATAGTATTCACATTTAAAATATAAAGACGGATAGGGTCTTTGAAGTTATATATAAAGCCATGTCCTATACTGCTATTTCTTAAATAAATGAGAAATAATTAGCTATGAAATTTTAATCAAGTTCTTATTAAAGCTAAACAAATATATATACACTATGCACAGGTTTAAAAGTTTGATACATCATACATTATATCTGCCTACATACTTTATAGATCTATTTCACTATACAGTACCACATAGCAAGATAGATTTATAAAGTATGTAAAATGGAAATTGTCTGTTACACAACTGCAACCTCTTGCTCAGTCAGCTATTTTTAAATTGTTACTTTGATGATTACATTTAATCATCATAAGTTTTTCAAATGTGTCAACTTTGAGGGAACATCTTTCAGGCCTAAAAACTTTGCATGCTATGCTGAATAAGCATTCTACATTTAGCCTTGATACATGTATTTCCTGAAGATTCTGGTGGGAATACAAAATGGCTCAAAACTAGTGCTGTGTGAGCGCAGTGGCTAAGTGGTAGAGTGCTTGACTCGAGACCGAGGGGCCCCAGGTTCGAGCCTCACCGGCGTCACTGTGTTGTGGTCCTTGAGCAAGACACATTTATCCTAGCTTAGTACTGGTTCAACCCAGGAAGACCCATCCCTGTTAAACTGAAAGATTGTTGATGGGACGTAAAGAATCAAATCAAACAAAAACTAGTGCTGCCATTGTGCATTGATTAAATGATAGATGAAAAACAGTTATTTAGCCATCCCACAAGAAAATGTACTTTTGTGTCATAACCTTTGTCCAGTTTGCACACATATACAGGTAGCTTTTAAGAAGGTCATGAGTACCTTTTCATATGAGTTAGCTATAGTCAATAACAAAAGATTTAACACCTTTGAGTAGCTTCTTTTTATGGTCTGGTTTATGAATTTACATAGGAAATCAGCTAAGCATGTCAAAATGAACAGAACTAGTTTTGTTTCTCAAAATGTCTTTAAAGGCCTCCAGCAAATAGGAGAAACTGAAATGCTGTCAAGAGTAAATTTTGGGAGATAATGTACCTTATTCCATGTTAAGTTTTCTATTGCCATATTTTTTAAATTTTAATTTTGAATAAAAAAGTCTAGTTTTTAATTTTTATACAAAATGCAATTAATCGTAAACACCAAGTTAAGTATGAAACTGACTAAATATTTTAAAGTGTGCTACTTTTATTTATCACAAAAGTCAATATGTTTTATTTATCCTATGTACTTTTTCTCATTCATAGATCTGAATTAAAACAGTACCATTAGTCACCATTTTGTTTCTTGTGTTGGGCAAATTTTATAAGTAAATAGCCAAATGTATTTGAAAAGTATTTGAAAGTAATTATAATTACAGCTAAAATATTTTCAGTAATCATTACAATTACATTACATGTATTTGGAAAAAAAACATGATTACAATTACATTTGATTACTTTGAAAATTGTATTTAATTACAGATAATTACAATTACTGATTACGATTACCCCAGGTCTGCCCAGTATGCGAGTCTGACTGGCGGTCCAGGGGTCGCAAGTACGACCCCTGCCTGGTGCCATACTTCCGTGGAGATTGATTGTGAAATAAATTCTACTGTCATTCTCTTTCCTCTGCTGATTCATGAAGGGTTGTTATCAGTTATAAGGGAAAGTATTTGCACGAAGTACTGGTTGACCAATTTAAGTCAAGCTTGCCCAGGAAAAAAGTGTGGTTACAATGTAGTGAACTGACTGCCTCGACATCATTGACATGATCATAGCTGTTGACTAGGACATAAACATCAAAACAACCAACAATTGCTGGACCCAGAGCGTAATTTGTAGGGATTCAGATCGCTGATCTAGGGGTTGCGAGTTCAATCCTCGTCTCGATCCCTACTTTGGTGGTGTTTGATCATGAAATATTTTCATAGGACAGGTCATTCTCCTCCCGCTGATTCAAGGAGGGCTATTGTCATAAGCCAAAGTATGTGCACACGAGTACTGGTTTAAGTCCCTTATTCTAAGCTTGTACAGGAAAACAGGTGTGGTTATACATGTACTAGGTTAATTGACCATCAGTGAGATTCACGGCATGTCCATAGCTATTGTATGTGACCCCAAACCACAAACCAAAGCAAAACTTTGAGTTGCAACCAATAAAAGGTAAGGGAGGTGTCAAACTTGAAGTACCAGAGTGCAAGGAACTGCTGCCAGGTGACAGTATAATCACATGATGCACCTTAGTGACCTAGTTGAGCTATTACGGGCCATGATGAAACACCTTGAACCTCCTACAGTACAATGATCCATTGGAAAATATGTTTCAAACTTACAAAGACACAGAGCAGATTATACGTCTAAGAGTTGCTAATGATTTTTCAACCTTCGGTAATTTGGACATGTGATGCTGTTTAACATTACAGGCTTTACTGTCATGAACAATGTATTTTTCATATCTTGGCCTTACTCATTTACACAAGACCAGTGCATATTTATGATATTCATAAAGTAAAGACCAGGAGTCATTAGACTACTATATGCTTATAAGCCTTTGTTTTGACCAATTTTTTGGCCACATCCAGAACTTTTTAAAGACGCAGGTTTCTGGCAGATACGCAGCTTTTACGCAGGTTTGTTTATCAAGCATTAGAAACGCAGCTTTAAAGCAGCTTTAAATAAAAGCTGCGTTTCTGCAGCTTTTACGCAGCTTTGATGGAAGCTGCAGAAACGCAGCTTTCATTTGAAGCTGCAGAAACGCAGCTTTTACTCAGCTGTTTTATAAAAGCTGCGTTATAGCTTCGTAAAAGCTAGCGGTATTGGCATCTGCGTAAAAGCTGCGTAAAACGCAGCTTTACGCAGCTTTCACTTGAAGCTGCGTAAAACACAGCTTTTACGCAGCTTTCACTTGAAGCTGCATAAAAGCTGCGCTAGAGCTTCGTAAAAACTAGCGGTAATGGCACCTGCGTAAAAGCTTTAAACGCAGCTTTTAGTGAGTCTAGGCTAAAGCTGCGTTAAAGCTTCGCAAAAGCTGCGTAAAAGCCGGCTTTTCTACAGCTCTTCGTTAAAGCTGCGTTAAAGCCGGCTTTCTTCAGCTCTGCGTAAAAGCTGCGTTTCTGCAGCTAAATACGCAGGTGACAATACCGCTAGCTTTTACGAAGCTTCTGCGAAGGTTTGAAAGCTGCGCAGAAGCTGTAGAAAAGCTGTTTTTTTTTCGCAAGGGAACCCTTGCCAAAATAAAACTCAGCTCTGCGTAAAAGCTGCGTAAAAGCCGGCTTTTCCGCAGCTTTTTTGAAAAAGCTGCGTAAAAGCTGCGTTTTTTTCAGACCTGCGTTAAAGCTGTAGAAATGCTGCATTTTTTTTTCAGACCTGCATGTAAGCTGCGTAAAAGCTGCACTTTTTTGTGTGGGCTGCGCAGAAGCTGCGTATTTAAGTTGGTTTGTCTGAGAAAGCTGCGTATTTAATTCTGAAAGCTGTAGAAAAGGTGAATATTCTGTATTATTAAACAAATGAATCATTAAGGTAAAATCTGCAGCTCCTGAGAGCTGCAGAAAAGCTGCGTATTACTTATATTTAAGTCCAAACAGTCTAAAAACATTAAGACGCAGCTTTTCTACAGATATTTAAAGCTGCGTAATTAACTTTTTTAACTGTCCTGCTTCACCTGAGATTGCTTT